>OY726524.1:83368268-83467249 GCA_963383655.1 Bathymodiolus septemdierum | reverse complement strand
TTAATCTATGTATTGCGGTGGCGGCCATCTTGCATTTCCGATCGGCATAAAAAACATAAAATTTGTAGAGGACCTTCCAATGATCATTCCTGGGCAGTTTGGTTTCAATTATCCAAGTGGTTTCAGAGAAGAAGCGCTTTGAAACATTTTTCCCATAGGGTCCAATGTTAAACTAAGTCCCGCCGTAGCCGCCATTTTGAATTTCATACCGGAACAAAAAACGTACAGTTTGTAGAGGACCATCTAATGAACATTCATGTACAGTTTGGCTTTAATCATATTTGTAGTTTCTGAGAAGAAGGCATTTGAATATTTTCCCATAGGGTCCAATGTTAATCTATGTCCTGCGGTGGCGGCCAACTTGGATTTCCGATCGGCATAAAAAACAGAAACTTTGTAGAGGACCTTCCAATGATCATTCCTGGGCAGTTTGGTTTCAACTGTCCAAGTGGTTTCAGAGAAGAAGCATTTTGAAACATTTTTCCCATAGGGTCCAATGTTACACTGCCATAGCCGCCATTTTGAATTTCATATCGGAACAAAAAACCTTAAGATTGTAGAGGACCATCCAATGAACATTCATGTACAGTTTGGCTTTAATCATATTTGTAGTTTCTGAGAAGAAGGCATTTGAACATTTTCCCATAGGGTCCAATGTTAATCTATGGCCTGCGATGGCGGCCATCTTGGATTTCCGATCGGCATAAAAAACAGTAACTTGGTAAAGGACATTCCAATGATCATTCCTTTACAGTTTGGGTTCAGTCAGTTCATTAGTTTCAGAGAAGAAGATCTTTGAAATTTCAGCCAATCAGAGCATATTATTGGCCCTGGCAGCCATATTGAATATTCGACTGGAACGAAAAACAGTAACTTTGTAGAGGACCATCCAAGGAACATTCCTGCTAAGTTCGGTTCCAATCGGCCAAGTGGTTTCGGAGAAGAAGCTTGAAATGTGAAAAGTTTACAGACGACAGACGACAGACGACGGACGCCAAGTGATGGCAATAGTTCACATGGACCTTTGGTCCAGGTGAACTAAAAAGGTGTTAAACTAGGTACATATCATTGGAGCCACACTAGTTGATCTTTTATTCATATTTGAAACCACTTTTTAAATAAAACAGCTAGGCTATTCAACACCTAAGGATATTGTAGACTCGTTTCCGATTGGTTATTTCAAATGTGACCTCAGAAGTGACTCAGCATGGAAAATTGTTGAATATTCGTCGATCACTGGTAACAATTTCATTTAATAAAAATCTGCCAAACACCTCATTAAATTAAAGTACATTTTTGTAATATGAAAGGCAAATATCGTGGAATTTTTGGATTAAATATTTTCACTTAATATGTCACTTAATTTTAACTAAAATCAACTGCATAACATTAAAAATCCACTCAAAAGCTGATTTTAAGAGCAAATCGCAAAATATTTGACAGCAGATAATTCTGTTTTCCCGTACAGTAATGCAAATGCATCCATGATTGTTTATCTTTTCGTCATGAGGTCAGGGATTAAAATTTTTTCCAAAAGTGCACTGGTCCAGGACCAGTGAGCACCAGGAATCTACTGGTCCTGAAAAATTAACCAAATTAATTAAAGTCCGTAATTGGGACAGTTTCAACTGGTCCGTCGGTCTTTACATGATTAGAAAATGTTAGGTCCGAACCCACAAATCGCTGGTTCCGGACCTCGGACCAGTGGATTTTTTAACCCCTGGAGGTCATGATCGGCAATCATTGGAACAAAACAACCGAAAGTTATTCAGTCTCAACAACAATGGCCAGGACGATAAACATGCACACGGATTTGCAGATTTCTAATTGTTGGGAACATATTTCGACTTGAAACATGTATGAATAGCTTAGTAAAGGTACTGCCATATTCCAAATTGAATTTTCAGGGAAAAAATTTCTTCACTCAAAACTGGTGTAATATTACTTTAAGATTAAAATGAAATTGTTTTAAGTAGATTAGGGGTGGTGTTGTAAATATATAATCTTACTTCAATTGGATCCAATTTAGCTGTAATATTACTAACTGATTCCTTGGATGCTATCAATTTTGATTGTACTTCATTCAAATCCCCTTCTAACTGAAAAAGAAAAAACACACATGCAATACTAAAAGATACTGAGAACTACTGCAACATTTTTGTGCTTGTTCCAAGCCAGAACCTGAATTTTGAACGATATATGTCTAGGTACTTTTTTGTGTTCAGTGAGTGAAGGTGAAAGGTGATTGTTTGTATTGCTGATATTGGTAGAACTTTTTACCATAACTGTTTAAACTTTCTTTTCATAAATTTTGATTTATCTTCTTTTTTTTTTTACATTATATAACTTATTATGTTGTTTTTACATTTAACTCTTGCTCTATTAAAAAGATCTGTCCACAAAAACAAATCTCTCCCCAACACCCTCTTTCTTGAAATATTGTAAGTAACAAGATGAACTGTGAGCTAATGCTCACCTATGATATCCCCGCTCTTTGGCAAACAGGAAGTAGGAATCTGACGGGTCAAAAAACACTTCCCACGATATGGGGTACCTATATGAAGCTTGTGACCAAATATCAGATCTCTGCCATCAATAGTTGCTGAGAAAAATGTGACGAAAAATGTGCATATATGTTCAATGTGTATAAAGACCAACTAAGTCGGCAAACAGGAAGTAGGAATCTGACGGGTCCAAAAACACTACCCACAATATGGTATACCTATATGATGCTTGTGACCAAATATCAGATTTCTGCCATCAACAGTTACTGAGAAAAATGCGATGAAAAATATCTTGGACGGACGGAAGGACGAACGGAAGGACGGACAGACAGACGGACAGAGGTAAAACAGTATACCCCCCCTCCCCCTTCGGGGAGCGGGGATATAAAAAAAGGCCAATAACTCCAATTCTGATATGCTTAAAAGTATGAATGGACAGCTATGAGGAATTCTAATTTAAAATGTAGGAGTAGTTGCACATACAAACTTGGTCAAAAAGGGCAATAACTCCTCCAATAATGATCTCACCAAACTGCTGAGTTATGGTGTTTAACGACACTTTCAACAATATTTCAGTTATATCGTGGGGGTCAAACAGTTGTAATGATATACAAATCTTCGTACGATAATAAACAAGCATGCAAAGTTTTCAGGAATTATCTTTAGAAATGTAGGAGACAGGCACACAGACAGGAGGACTGGATGAAAACAATATGTCTGCCCAAGAAGGGATATCTAATGACTTCAAATTGTACAAGATTGGTTGGTTGGAAGTAAGATCATTTAGTAGCGTTCAAGATTCAAGAGTACCCTGAAAAAACCACCAACCTGGCACAAGTCACTGACAAACTTTATCACATAATGTTGTACCGAGTACACCTCACCATCAGTGGGATTCGAGCTCACAATGTTAGTGGTGATAGGCACTGATTGCATAGGTAGTTGTAAATCCAACTACCATACGATCATGACCACGATGGTCCCCTATAGACAGTGGAATTTTGTGTGGAATACAAAGGGAATGAAGACTTTTACTTTGATTTGTTCAAGTACTAGAGATATCTGGGATAAATGAAGTTGTAAGCGATTCTGTGGTGGTCTTTTATTGTTATTGGAGATCCAATTATCGAGAAGGTGTTGTTGATCTCATGAGTGGCTTAATTAATCACATTTTTCTGCGTCCCAAGGCACAACCTGGATTTCCATCAGAATATGTCATGATATTTTATGTATGATTTGATGCGAGAGATAGCTGTTTGTTTTGTTAATATTGGTTGAATCATTGCTTAAACATTTTTTTCATAATATGAATGGACCACATTTTTACTTTGAGTTATCTACAAAGTGAATGAGTGATTATTATGTGACACCAAATGAGCACTTTTTCAGCCATATCATGGCGAGAACAAGTTACATTCGATGAGATGAAGATTAAGCCCACTTTGTACAAGACCAACACGCTTAGTTGGATTTTTGCAGTGCTAGCTGACTTAAACAACAGTCTGCAGATAGACATATCACCCTGATTATCCTGATTCCGAGCCAACCAGTCTTTGCTCTTTCTTCTTAATACTGCAGTGGAGAAGCAACAAATGCCAATACCCGACCTTGAACCCATGATCTACTGCACATGAGGTGAACACTCTAACCCATGATCTACTGCACATGAGGTGAACATTCTAACCCATGATCTACTGCACATGAGGTGAACATTCTAACCCATGATCTACTGCACATGAGGTGAACATTCTAACCCATGATCTACTGCACATGAGGTGAACATTCTAACCCATGATCTACTGCACATGAGGTGAACATTCTAACCCATGATCTACTGCACATGAGGTGAACATTCTAACCCATGATCTACTGCACATGAGGTGAACATTCTAACCCATGATCTACTGCACATGAGGTGAACACTCTAACCCATGATCTACTGCACATGAGGTGAACACTCTAACCCATGATCTACTGCACATGAGGTGAACACTCTAACCCATGATCTACTGCACATGAGGTGAACACTCTAACCCATGATCTACTGCACATGAGGTGAACACTCTAACCCATGATCTACTGCACATGAGGTGAACACTACTCTAACCCATGATCTACTGCACATGAGGCAAACACTCTAACCCATGATCTACTGCACATGAGGTGAACACTCTAACCCATGATCTACTGCACATGAGGTGAACATTCTAACCCATGATCTACTGCACATGAGGTGAACATTCTAACCCATGATCTACTGCACATGAGGCAAACACTCTAACCCATGATCTACTGCACATGAGGTGAACACTCTAACCCATGATCTACTGCACATGAGGTGAACACTACTCTAACCCATGATCTACTGCACATGAGGCAAACACTCTAACCCATGATCTACTGCACATGAGGTGAACACTCTAACCCATGATCTACTGCACATGAGGTGAACACTCTAACCCATGATCTACTGCACATGAGGTGAACACTCTAACCCATGATCTACTGCACATGAGGTGAACACTCTAACACATGATCTACTGCACATGAGGTGAACACTCTAACCCATGATCTACTGCACATGAGGTGAACATTCTAACCCATGATCTACTGCACATGAGGTGAACACTCTAACCCATGATCTACTGCACATGAGGTGAACACTCTAACCCATGATCTACTGCACATGAGGTGAACATTCTAACCCATGATCTACTGCACATGAGGCAAACACTCTAACCCATGATCTACTGCACATGAGGTGAACACTCTAACCCATGATCTACTGCACATGAGGTGAACACTACTCTAACCCATGATCTACTGCACATGAGGCAAACACTCTAACCCATGATCTACTGCACATGAGGTGAACACTCTAACCCATGATCTACTGCACATGAGGTGAACACTCTAACCCATGATCTACTGCACATGAGGTGAACACTCTAACCCATGATCTACTGCACATGAGGTGAACACTCTAACACATGATCTACTGCACATGAGGTGAACACTCTAACCCATGATCTACTGCACATGAGGTGAACATTCTAACCCATGATCTACTGCACATGAGGTGAACACTCTAACCCATGATCTACTGCACATGAGGTGAACACTCTAACTCATGATCTACTGCACATGAGGTGAACATTCTAACCCATGATCTACTGCACATGAGGTGAACACTCTCACCCATGATCTACTGCACATGAGGTGAACACTACTCTAACCCATGATCTACTGCACATGAGGTGAACACTCTAACCCATGATCTACTGCACATGAGGTGAACATTCTAACCCATGATCTACTGCACATGAGGTGAACACTCTAACCCATGATCTACTGCACATGAGGTGAACACTCTAACCCATGATCTACTGCACATGAGGTGAACACTCTAACCCATGATCTATTGCACATGAGGCAAACACTCTAACACATGATCTACTGCACATGAGGTGAACACTCTAACCCATGATCTACTGCACATGAGGTGAACATTCTAACCCATGATCTACTGCACATGAGGTGAACATTCTAACCCATGATCTACTGCACATGAGGCAAACACTCTAACCCATGATCTACTGCACATGAGGTGAACACTCTAACCCATGATCTACTGCACATGAGGTGAACACTACTCTAACCCATGATCTACTGCACATGAGGCAAACACTCTAACCCATGATCTACTGCACATGAGGTGAACACTCTAACCCATGATCTACTGCACATGAGGTGAACACTCTAACCCATGATCTACTGCACATGAGGTGAACACTCTAACCCATGATCTACTGCACATGAGGTGAACACTCTAACACATGATCTACTGCACATGAGGTGAACACTCTAACCCATGATCTACTGCACATGAGGTGAACATTCTAACCCATGATCTACTGCACATGAGGTGAACACTCTAACCCATGATCTACTGCACATGAGGTGAACACTCTAACCCATGATCTACTGCACATGAGGTGAACATTCTAACCCATGATCTACTGCACATGAGGCAAACACTCTAACCCATGATCTACTGCACATGAGGTGAACACTCTAACCCATGATCTACTGCACATGAGGTGAACACTACTCTAACCCATGATCTACTGCACATGAGGCAAACACTCTAACCCATGATCTACTGCACATGAGGTGAACACTCTAACCCATGATCTACTGCACATGAGGTGAACACTCTAACCCATGATCTACTGCACATGAGGTGAACACTCTAACCCATGATCTACTGCACATGAGGTGAACACTCTAACACATGATCTACTGCACATGAGGTGAACACTCTAACCCATGATCTACTGCACATGAGGTGAACATTCTAACCCATGATCTACTGCACATGAGGTGAACACTCTAACCCATGATCTACTGCACATGAGGTGAACACTCTAACTCATGATCTACTGCACATGAGGTGAACATTCTAACCCATGATCTACTGCACATGAGGTGAACACTCTCACCCATGATCTACTGCACATGAGGTGAACACTACTCTAACCCATGATCTACTGCACATGAGGTGAACACTCTAACCCATGATCTACTGCACATGAGGTGAACATTCTAACCCATGATCTACTGCACATGAGGTGAACACTCTAACCCATGATCTACTGCACATGAGGTGAACACTCTAACCCATGATCTACTGCACATGAGGTGAACACTCTAACCCATGATCTATTGCACATGAGGCAAACACTCTAACACATGATCTACTGCACATGAGGTGAACATTCTAACCCATGATCTACTGCACATGAGGTGAACACTCTAACCCATGATCTACTACACATGAGGTGAACACTCTAACACATGATCTACAGCACATGAGGTGAACATTCTAACCCATGATCTACTGCACATGAGGCAAAAACTCTAACCCATGAGCTACTGCACATGAGGTGAACTCTAACCCATGATATACTGCACATGAGGTGAACACTCTAACCCATGATCTACTGCACATGAGGTGAACACTAACTCATGATCTACTGCACATGAGGTGAACACTCTAACCCATGATCTACAGCACATGAGGTGAACACTCTAACCCATGATCTACTGCACGAGGTGAACACTCTAACCCATGATCTACTGCACATGAGGTGAACACTCTAACCCATGATCTACTGCACATGAGGCGAACACTCTAACCCATGATCTACTGCACATGAGGTGAACACTCTAACCCATGATCTACTGCACATGAGGTGAACACTCTAACCCATGATCTACTGCACATGAGGTGAACATTCTAACCCATGATCTACTGCACATGAGGTGAACACTCTAACCCATGATCTACTGCACATGAGGTGAACACTCTAACCCATGATCTACTGCACATGAGGTGAACACTCTAACCCATGATCTACTGCACATGAGGTGAACACTCTAACCAATGATCTACAGCACATGAGGTGAACACTCTAACCCATGATCTACTGCACATGAGGTGAACATTCTAACCCATGATCTACTGCACATGAGGTGAACATTCTAACCCATGATCTACAGCACATGAGGTGAACACTCTAACCCATGATCTACTGCACATGAGGTGAACACTCTAACCCATGATCTACTGCACATGAGGTGAACACTCTAACCCATGATCTACTGCACATGAGGTGAACACTCTAACCCATGATCTACTGCACATGAGGTGAACACTCTAACCCATGATCTACTGCACATGAGGTGAACACTAACCCATGATCTACTGCACATGAGGTGAACAATAACCCATGATCTACTGCACATGAGGTGAACACTCTAACCCATGATCTACTGCACATGCAGGGCTCCCACTACTCTGAAATCAGAGGGAGAAGTGACTTCTCTTTCAGGTGCTGACAAAAGAGAAGTGAGAGACAATAGGGAGAAGTGGTGAGAGTACAGGGAGAAGTCAAAATATTTCTCTAATTGTACCACTTTTCACATTTGTGGGGCATTATCATGGAATTTGTATGCTATAATGTACTTGTTATACATTAAGGTATATTCAGTAGTTGTTTAATTCCTTGTTTTTGTTAGCATATCATCTCTCTGATTTACATATGTATTTGTTTTTTGTTTGTTTGTATTAAATAAACCCTTTTCAGATTCTTTACTTTGTTTTGCAGATGATAAAGGCACATATATGATAATCAACTATTGTCCAATAAATAATAAATAAATAAAATTGAATAATAAATTCTATTTTGACATCAGCATTGTTTCAAACAAGTCACACAGAGATAAAATGACAAAACATTAGATACGATAAATATATGCAAAAAAAACCCCAACTCAATGCACTATTTATTGATGTTCTTTGCACTATACTATAATCAATCTAAACATATATTAACAACAATTATACAGGTGGACAACTGAAATCATCTATGTAAATAAAGCAGGACATGTATAAGATAAGATAAGATAAGATATTTTAATTCCAATTAAGGTCCCACAAGGGGCAAAGGTCATTACAATGATTATATAACAGTAAATTACACAATAATAAATTATCACAAGCTGTGAAATCGCTAATTATTTAATCAAATTTTAATGAGTGTATATTATTTACATTGCTTCTCTGATTGATATTAATTAAGAAACTAATCATATCCACAAAGTTAACAATCCCTTTGGATAGCCGCCATCAAACCTCAAATAAATGAAATGAAACAATACCGACGTTATTTTTCCAAGTACGAATCCGTAGTACAGTTTTTATATTCGTAACTGTTTCGATTACGTCCCTTTACAATGGTGGTTTGAAAAACGGAAATTTTTTAGTAAAAATATACCGATGTTTTACTGTTAAAACAGTTAAAATTAGCAAAGCAACTTGGTAAAATTACAGGGCGACTTCCACTTCTCTTTTGGGACTAGTACAAAGCAAAGTCAGCAGCCACAAGGCGACTTCTTCGCCCGAATCACCCTCCAACGCGAGCCCTGACATGAGGTGAACACTGTAACCATTACACCACCGGTTAGTTATCCCAGAGAATGACTCATCCTTGTTTAGATAACAAAGTTGTACTATGTTATGTACTTACTTGTGCAGCCTCTAACCATTACACCACCAGTTAGTTATCCCAGAGAATGACTCATCCTTGTTTAGATAACAAAGTTGTACTATGTTATGTACTTACTTGTGCAGCCTCTAACCATTACACCACCAGTTAGTTATCCCAGAGAATGACTCATCCTTGTTTAGATAACAAAGTTGTACTATGCTATGTACTTACTTGTGCAACCTCTAACCATTACACCACCAGTTAGTTATCCCAGAGAATGACTCATCCTTGTTTAGATAACAAAGTTGTACTATGTTATGTACTTACTTGTGCAGCCTCTAACCATTACACCACCAGTTAGTTATCCCAGAGAATGACTCATCCTTGTTTAGATAACAAAGTTGTACTATGTTATGTACTTACTTGTGCAGCCTCTAACCATTACACCACCAGTTAGTTATCCCAAAGAATGACTCATCCTTGTTTAGATAACAAAGTTGTACTATGCTATGTACTTACTTGTGCAGCCTCTAACCATTACACCACCGGTTAGTTATCCCAGAGAATGACTCATCCTTGTTTAGATAACAAAGTTGTACTATGTTATGTACTTACTTGTGCAGCCTCTAACCATTACACCACCGGTTAGTTATCCCAGAGAATGACTCATCCTTGTTTAGATAACAAAGTTGTACTATGTTATGTACTTACTTGTGCAGCCTCTAACCATTACACCACCAGTTAGTTATCTCAGAGAATGACTCATCCTTGTTTAGATAACAAAGTTGTACTATGTTATGTACTTACTTGTGCAGCCTCTAACCATTACACCACCAGTTAGTTATCCCAGAGAATGACTCATCCTTGTTTAGATAACAAAGTTGTACTATGTTATGTACTTACTTGTGCAGCCTCTAACCATTACACCACCAGTTAGTTATCCCAGAGAATGACTCATCCTTGTTTAGATAACAAAGTTGTACTATGTTATGTACTTACTTGTGCAGCCTCTAACCATTACACCACCAGTTAGTTATCCCAGAGAATGACTCATCCTTGTTTAGATAACAAAGTTGTACTATGTTATGTACTTACTTGTGCAGCCTCTAACCATTACACCACCGGTTAGTTATCCCAGAGAATGACTCATCATTGTTTAGATAACAAAGTTGTACTATGTTATGTACTTACTTGTGCAGCCTCTAACCATTACACCACCGGTTAGTTATCCCAGAGAATGACTCATCCTTGTTTAGATAACAAAGTTGTACTATGTTATGTACTTACTTGTGCAGCCTCTAACCATTACACCACCAGTTAGTTATTCCAGAGAATGACTCATCCTTGTTTAGATAACAAAGTTGTACTATGTTATGTACTTACTTGTGCAGCCTCTAACCATTACACCACCAGTTAGTTATCCCAGAGAATGACTCATCCTTGTTTAGATAACAAAGTTGTACTATGTTATGTACTTACTTGTGCAGCCTCTAACCATTACACCACCAGTTAGTTATCCCAGAGAATGACTCATCCTTGTTTAGATAACAAAGTTGTACTATGTTATGTACTTACTTGTGCAGCCTCTAACCATTACACCACCGGTTAGTTATCCCAGAGAATGACTGATCCTTGTTTAGACAACAAAGTTGTACTATGTTATGTACTTACTTGTGCAGCCTCTAACCATTACACCACCAGTTAGTTATCCCAGAGAATGACTCATCCTTGTTTAGATAACAAAGTTGTACTATGTTATGTACTTACTTGTGCAGCCTCTAACCATTACACCACCAGTTAGTTATCCCAGAGAATGACTGATCCTTGTTTAGATAACAAAGTTGTACTATGTTATGTACTTACTTGTGCAGCCTCTAACCATTACACCACCAGTTAGTTATCCCAGAGAATGACTCATCCTTGTTTAGATAACAAAGTTGTACTACGTTATGTACTTACTTGTGCAGCCTCTAACCATTACACCACCAGTTAGTTATCCCAGAGAATGACTCATCCTTGTTTAGATAACAAAGTTGTACTATGTTATGTACTTACTTGTGCAGCCTCTAACCATTACACCACCGGTTAGTTATCCCAGAGAATGACTCATCATTGTTTAGATAACAAAGTTGTACTATGTTATGTACTTACTTGTGCCGCCTCTAACCATTACACCACCGGTTAGTTATCCCAGAGAATGACTCATCCTTGTTTAGATAACAAAGTTGTACTATGTTATGTACTTACTTGTGCAGCCTCTAACCATTACACCACCAGTTAGTTATCCCAGAGAATGACTCATCCTTGTTTAGATAACAAAGTTGTACTATGTTATGTACTTACTTGTGCAGCCTCTAACCATTACACCACCAGTTAGTTATCCCAGAGAATGACTCATCCTTGTTTAGATAACAAAGTTGTACTATGCTATGTACTTACTTGTGCAGCCTCTAACCATTACACCACCAGTTAGTTATCCCAGAGAATGACTCATCCTTGTTTAGATAACAAAGTTGTACTATGCTATGTACTTACTTGTGCAGCCTCTAACCATTACACCACCAGTTAGTTATCCCAGAGAATGACTCATCCTTGTTTAGATAACAAAGTTGTACTATGTTATGTACTTACTTGTGCAGCCTCTAACCATTACACCACCAGTTAGTTATCCCAGAGAATGACTCATCCTTGTTTAGATAACAAAGTTGTACTATGTTATGTACTTACTTGTGCAGCCTCTAACCATTACACCACCAGTTAGTTATCCCAGAGAATGACTCATCCTTGTTTAGATAACAAAGTTGTACTATGCTATGTACTTACTTGTGCAGCCTCTAACCATTACACCACCGGTTAGTTATCCCAGAGAATGACTCATCCTTGTTTAGATAACAAAGTTGTACTATGTTATGTACTTACTTGTGCAGCCTCTAACCATTACACCACCGGTTAGTTATCCCAGAGAATGACTCATCCTTGTTTAGATAACAAAGTTGTACTATGTTATGTACTTACTTGTGCAGCCTCTAACCATTACACCACCAGTTAGTTATCTCAGAGAATGACTCATCCTTGTTTAGATAACAAAGTTGTACTATGTTATGTACTTACTTGTGCAGCCTCTAACCATTACACCACCAGTTAGTTATCCCAGAGAATGACTCATCCTTGTTTAGATAACAAAGTTGTACTATGTTATGTACTTACTTGTGCAGCCTCTAACCTTTACACCACCAGTTAGTTATCCCAGAGAATGACTCATCCTTGTTTAGATAACAAAGTTGTACTATGTTATGTACTTACTTGTGCAGCCTCTAACCATTACACCACCAGTTAGTTATCCCAGAGAATGACTCATCCTTGTTTAGATAACAAAGTTGTACTATGTTATGTACTTACTTGTGCAGCCTCTAACCATTACACCACCGGTTAGTTATCCCAGAGAATGACTCATCATTGTTTAGATAACAAAGTTGTACTATGTTTACTTACTTGTGCAGCCTCTAACCATTACACCACCGGTTAGTTATCCCAGAGAATGACTCATCCTTGTTTAGATAACAAAGTTGTACTATGTTATGTACTTACTTGTGCAGCCTCTAACCATTACACCACCAGTTAGTTATTCCAGAGAATGACTCATCCTTGTTTAGATAACAAAGTTGTACTATGTTATGTACTTACTTGTGCAGCCTCTAACCATTACACCACCAGTTAGTTATCCCAGAGAATGACTCATCCTTGTTTAGATAACAAAGTTGTACTATGTTATGTACTTACTTGTGCAGCCTCTAACCATTACACCACCAGTTAGTTATCCCAGAGAATGACTCATCCTTGTTTAGATAACAAAGTTGTACTATGTTATGTACTTACTTGTGCAGCCTCTAACCATTACACCACCGGTTAGTTATCCCAGAGAATGACTGATCCTTGTTTAGACAACAAAGTTGTACTATGTTATGTACTTACTTGTGCAGCCTCTAACCATTACACCACCAGTTAGTTATCCCAGAGAATGACTCATCCTTGTTTAGATAACAAAGTTGTACTATGTTATGTACTTACTTGTGCAGCCTCAAACCATTACACCACCAGTTAGTTATCCCAGAGAATGACTGATCCTTGTTTAGATAACAAAGTTGTACTATGTTATGTACTTACTTGTGCAGCCTCTAACCATTACACCACCAGTTAGTTATCCCAGAGAATGACTCATCCTTGTTTAGATAACAAAGTTGTACTACGTTATGTACTTACTTGTGCAGCCTCTAACCATTACACCACCAGTTAGTTATCCCAGAGAATGACTCATCCTTGTTTAGATAACAAAGTTGTACTATGTTATGTACTTACTTGTGCAGCCTCTAACCATTACACCACCGGTTAGTTATCCCAGAGAATGACTCATCATTGTTTAGATAACAAAGTTGTACTATGTTATGTACTTACTTGTGCCGCCTCTAACCATTACACCACCGGTTAGTTATCCCAGAGAATGACTCATCCTTGTTTAGATAACAAAGTTGTACTATGTTATGTACTTACTTGTGCAGCCTCTAACCATTACACCACCAGTTAGTTATCCCAGAGAATGACTCATCCTTGTTTAGATAACAAAGTTGTACTATGTTATGTACTTACTTGTGCAGCCTCTAACCATTACACCACCAGTTAGTTATCCCAGAGAATGACTCATCCTTGTTTAGATAACAAAGTTGTACTATGTTATGTACTTACTTGTGCAGCCTCTAACCATTACACCACCAGTTAGTTATCCCAGAGAATGACTCATCCTTGTTTAGATAACAAAGTTGTACTATGTTATGTACTTACTTGTGCAGCCTCTAACCATTACACCACCGGTTAGTTATCCCAGAAAATGACTCATCCTTGTTTAGATAACAAAGTTGTACTATGTTATGTACTTACTTGTGCAGCCTCTAACCATTACACCACCAGTTAGTTATCCCAGAGAATGACTCATCCTTGTTTAGATAACAAAGTTGTACTATGTTATGTACTTACTTGTGCAGCCTCTAACCATTACACCACCGGTTAGTTATCCCAGAGAATGACTCATCCTTGTTTAGATAACAAAGTTGTACTATGTTATGTACT
The DNA here is from genome assembly GCA_963383655.1 of Bathymodiolus septemdierum. Classification (NCBI taxonomy): domain Eukaryota; kingdom Metazoa; phylum Mollusca; class Bivalvia; order Mytilida; family Modiolidae; genus Bathymodiolus; species Bathymodiolus septemdierum. The sequence goes on along the minus strand of OY726524.1, from coordinate 83,452,572 downwards.
TACTTGTGCAGCCTCTAACCATTACACCACCAGTTAGTTATCCCAGAGAATGACTCATCCTTGTTTAGATAACAAAGTTGTACTATGCTATGTACTTACTTGTGCAGCCTCTAACCATTACACCACCGGTTAGTTATCCCAGAGAATGACTCATCCTTGTTTAGATAACAAAGTTGTACTATGTTATGTACTTACTTGTGCAGCCTCTAACCATTACACCACCAGTTAGTTATCCCAGAGAATGACTCATCCTTGTTTAGATAACAAAGTTGTACTATGCTATGTACTTACTTGTGCAGCCTCTAACCATTACACCACCAGTTAGTTATCCCAGAGAATGACTCATCCTTGTTTAGATAACAAAGTTGTACTATGTTATGTACTTACTTGTGCAGCCTCTAACCATTACACCACCGGTTAGTTATCCCAGAGAATGACTCATCATTGTTTAGATAACAAAGTTGTACTATGTTTACTTACTTGTGCAGCCTCTAACCATTACACCACCGGTTAGTTATCCCAGAGAATGACTCATCCTTGTTTAGATAACAAAGTTGTACTATGTTATGTACTTACTTGTGCAGCCTCTAACCATTACACCACCAGTTAGTTATTCCAGAGAATGACTCATCCTTGTTTAGATAACAAAGTTGTACTATGTTATGTACTTACTTGTGCAGGCTCTAACCATTACACCACCAGTTAGTTATCCCAGAGAATGACTCATCCTTGTTTAGATAACAAAGTTGTACTATGTTATGTACTTACTTGTGCAGCCTCTAACCATTACACCACCAGTTAGTTATCCCAGAGAATGACTCATCCTTGTTTAGATAACAAAGTTGTACTATGTTATGTACTTACTTGTGCAGCCTCTAACCATTACACCACCGGTTAGTTATCCCAGAGAATGACTGATCCTTGTTTAGACAACAAAGTTGTACTATGTTATGTACTTACTTGTGCAGCCTCTAACCATTACACCACCAGTTAGTTATCCCAGAGAATGACTCATCCTTGTTTAGATAACAAAGTTGTACTATGTTATGTACTTACTTGTGCAGCCTCTAACCATTACACCACCAGTTAGTTATCCCAGAGAATGACTGATCCTTGTTTAGATAACAAAGTTGTACTATGTTATGTACTTACTTGTGCAGCCTCTAACCATTACACCACCAGTTAGTTATCCCAGAGAATGACTCATCCTTGTTTAGATAACAAAGTTGTACTACGTTATGTACTTACTTGTGCAGCCTCTAACCATTACACCACCAGTTAGTTATCCCAGAGAATGACTCATCCTTGTTTAGATAACAAAGTTGTACTATGTTATGTACTTACTTGTGCAGCCTCTAACCATTACACCACCGGTTAGTTATCCCAGAGAATGACTCATCATTGTTTAGATAACAAAGTTGTACTATGTTATGTACTTACTTGTGCCGCCTCTAACCATTACACCACCGGTTAGTTATCCCAGAGAATGACTCATCCTTGTTTAGATAACAAAGTTGTACTATGTTATGTACTTACTTGTGCAGCCTCTAACCATTACACCACCAGTTAGTTATCCCAGAGAATGACTCATCCTTGTTTAGATAACAAAGTTGTACTATGTTATGTACTTACTTGTGCAGCCTCTAACCATTACACCACCAGTTAGTTATTCCAGAGAATGACTCATCCTTGTTTAGATAACAAAGTTGTACTATGTTATGTACTTACTTGTGCAGCCTCTAACCATTACACCACCAGTTAGTTATCCCAGAGAATGACTCATCCTTGTTTAGATAACAAAGTTGTACTATGTTATGTACTTACTTGTGCAGCCTCTAACCATTACACCACCGGTTAGTTATCCCAGAAAATGACTCATCCTTGTTTAGATAACAAAGTTGTACTATGTTATGTACTTACTTGTGCAGCCTCTAACCATTACACCACCAGTTAGTTATCCCAGAGAATGACTCATCCTTGTTTAGATAACAAAGTTGTACTATGTTATGTACTTACTTGTGCAGCCTCTAACCATTACACCACTGGTTAGTTATCCCAGAGAATGACTCATCCTTGTTTAGATAACAAAGTTGTACTATGTTATGTACTTACTTGTGCAGCCTCTAACCATTACACCACCAGTTAGTTATCCCAGAGAATGACTCATCCTTGTTTAGATAACAAAGTTGTACTATGCTATGTACTTACTTGTGCAGCCTCTAACCATTACACCACCGGTTAGTTATCCCAGAGAATGACTCATCCTTGTTTAGATAACAAAGTTGTACTATGTTATGTACTTACTTGTGCAGCCTCTAACCATTACACCACCAGTTAGTTATCCCAGAGAATGACTCATCCTTGTTTAGATAACAAAGTTGTACTATGTTATGTACTTACTTGTGCAGCCTCTAACCATTACACCACCGGTTAGTTATCCCAGAGAATGACTCATCCTTGTTTAGATAACAAAGTTGTACTATGTTATGTACTTGCTTGTGCAGCCTCTAACCATTACACCACCGGTTAGTTATCCCAGAGAATGACTCATCCTTGTTTAGATAACAAAGTTGTACTATGTTATGTACTTACTTGTGCAGCGTCTAACCATTACACCACCAGTTAGTTATCTCAGAGAATGACTCATCCTTGTTTAGATAACAAAGTTGTACTATGCTATGTACTTACTTGTGCAGCCTCTAACCATTACACCACCGGTTAGTTATTACAGAGAATGACTCATCCTTGTTTAGATAACAAAGTTGTACTATGTTATGTACTTACTTGTGCAGCCTCTAACCATTACACCACCAGTTAGTTATCTCAGAGAATGACTCATCCTTGTTTAGATAACAAAGTTGTACTATGTTATGTACTTACTTGTGCAGCCTCTAACCATTACACCACCGGTTAGTTATCCCAGAGAATGACTCATCATTGTTTAGATAACAAAGTTGTACTATGTTTACTTACTTGTGCAGCCTCTAACCATTACACCACCGGTTAGTTATCCCAGAGAATGACTCATCCTTGTTTAGATAACAAAGTTGTACTATGTTATGTACTTACTTGTGCAGCCTCTAACCATTACACCACCAGTTAGTTATTCCAGAGAATGACTCATCCTTGTTTAGATAACAAAGTTGTACTATGTTATGTACTTACTTGTGCAGGCTCTAACCATTACACCACCAGTTAGTTATCCCAGAGAATGACTCATCCTTGTTTAGATAACAAAGTTGTACTATGTTATGTACTTACTTGTGCAGCCTCTAACCATTACACCACCAGTTAGTTATCCCAGAGAATGACTCATCCTTGTTTAGATAACAAAGTTGTACTATGTTATGTACTTACTTGTGCAGCCTCTAACCATTACACCACCGGTTAGTTATCCCAGAGAATGACTGATCCTTGTTTAGACAACAAAGTTGTACTATGTTATGTACTTACTTGTGCAGCCTCTAACCATTACACCACCAGTTAGTTATCCCAGAGAATGACTCATCCTTGTTTAGATAACAAAGTTGTACTATGTTATGTACTTACTTGTGCAGCCTCTAACCATTACACCACCAGTTAGTTATCCCAGAGAATGACTGATCCTTGTTTAGATAACAAAGTTGTACTATGTTATGTACTTACTTGTGCAGCCTCTAACCATTACACCACCAGTTAGTTATCCCAGAGAATGACTCATCCTTGTTTAGATAACAAAGTTGTACTACGTTATGTACTTACTTGTGCAGCCTCTAACCATTACACCACCAGTTAGTTATCCCAGAGAATGACTCATCCTTGTTTAGATAACAAAGTTGTACTATGTTATGTACTTACTTGTGCAGCCTCTAACCATTACACCACCGGTTAGTTATCCCAGAGAATGACTCATCATTGTTTAGATAACAAAGTTGTACTATGTTATGTACTTACTTGTGCCGCCTCTAACCATTACACCACCGGTTAGTTATCCCAGAGAATGACTCATCCTTGTTTAGATAACAAAGTTGTACTATGTTATGTACTTACTTGTGCAGCCTCTAACCATTACACCACCAGTTAGTTATCCCAGAGAATGACTCATCCTTGTTTAGATAACAAAGTTGTACTATGTTATGTACTTACTTGTGCAGCCTCTAACCATTACACCACCAGTTAGTTATTCCAGAGAATGACTCATCCTTGTTTAGATAACAAAGTTGTACTATGTTATGTACTTACTTGTGCAGCCTCTAACCATTACACCACCAGTTAGTTATCCCAGAGAATGACTCATCCTTGTTTAGATAACAAAGTTGTACTATGTTATGTACTTACTTGTGCAGCCTCTAACCATTACACCACCGGTTAGTTATCCCAGAAAATGACTCATCCTTGTTTAGATAACAAAGTTGTACTATGTTATGTACTTACTTGTGCAGCCTCTAACCATTACACCACCAGTTAGTTATCCCAGAGAATGACTCATCCTTGTTTAGATAACAAAGTTGTACTATGTTATGTACTTACTTGTGCAGCCTCTAACCATTACACCACTGGTTAGTTATCCCAGAGAATGACTCATCCTTGTTTAGATAACAAAGTTGTACTATGTTATGTACTTACTTGTGCAGCCTCTAACCATTACACCACCAGTTAGTTATCCCAGAGAATGACTCATCCTTGTTTAGATAACAAAGTTGTACTATGCTATGTACTTACTTGTGCAGCCTCTAACCATTACACCACCGGTTAGTTATCCCAGAGAATGACTCATCCTTGTTTAGATAACAAAGTTGTACTATGTTATGTACTTACTTGTGCAGCCTCTAACCATTACACCACCGGTTAGTTATCCCAGAGAATGACTCATCCTTGTTTAGATAACAAAGTTGTACTATGTTATGTACTTGCTTGTGCAGCCTCTAACCATTACACCACCGGTTAGTTATCCCAGAGAATGACTCATCCTTGTTTAGATAACAAAGTTGTACTATGTTATGTACTTACTTGTGCAGCGTCTAACCATTACACCACCAGTTAGTTATCTCAGAGAATGACTCATCCTTGTTTAGATAACAAAGTTGTACTATGCTATGTACTTACTTGTGCAGCCTCTAACCATTACACCACCGGTTAGTTATTACAGAGAATGACTCATCCTTGTTTAGATAACAAAGTTGTACTATGTTATGTACTTACTTGTGCAGCCTCTAACCATTACACCACCAGTTAGTTATCTCAGAGAATGACTCATCCTTGTTTAGATAACAAAGTTGTACTATGTTATGTACTTACTTGTGCAGCCTCTAACCATTACACCACCGGTTAGTTATCCCAGAGAATGACTCATCCTTGTTTAGATAACAAAGTTGTACTATGTTATGTACTTACTTGTGCAGCCTCTAACCATTACACCACCAGTTAGTTATCCCAGAGAATGACTCATCCTTGTTTAGATAACAAAGTTGTACTATGTTATGTACTTACTTGTGCAGCCTCTAACCATTACACCACCGGTTAGTTATCCCAGAGAATGACTCATCCTTGTTTAGATAACAAAGTTGTACTATGTTATGTACTTACTTGTGCAGCCTCTAACCATTACACCACTAGTTAGTTATCTCAGAGAATGACTCATCCTTGTTTAGATAAGACAGTTGTACTATGTTATGTACTTACTTGTGCAGCCTCTAACCATTACACCACCAGTTAGTTATCCCAGAGAATGACTCATCCTTGTTTAGATAACAAAGTTGTACTATGTTATGTACTTACTTGTGCAGCCTCTAACCATTACACCACCGGTTAGTTATCTCAGAGAATGACTCATCCTTGTTTAGATAACAAAGTTGTACTATGTTATGTACTTACTTGTGCAGCCTCTAACCATTACACCACCGGTTAGTTATCCCAGAGAATGACTCATCCTTGTTTAGATAACAAAGTTGTACTATGTTATGTACTTACTTGTGCAGCCTCTAACCATTACACCACCAGTTAGTTATCTCAGAGAATGACTCATCCTTGTTTAGATAAGAAAGTTGTACTATGTTATGTACTTACTTGTGCAGCCTCTAACCATTACACCAGCGGTTAGTTATCCCAGAGAATGACTCATCCTTGTTTAGATAACAAAGTTGTACTATGTTATGTACTTACTTGTGCAGCCTCTAACCATTACACCACCGGTTAGTTATCCCAGAGAATGACTCATCCTTGTTTAGATAACAAAGTTGTACTATGTTATGTACTTACTTGTGCAGCCTCTAACCATTACACCACCGGTTAGTTATCCCAGAGAATGACTCATCCTTGTTTAGATAACAAAGTTGTACTATGTTATGTACTTACTTGTGCAGCCTCTAACCATTACACCACCAGTTAGTTATCCCAGAGAATGACTCATCCTTGTTTAGATAACAAAGTTGTACTATGTTATGTACTTACTTGTGCAGCCTCTAACCATTACACCACCGGTTAGTTATCCCAGAGAATGACTCATCCTTGTTTAGATAACAAAGTTGTACTATGTTATGTACTTACTTGTGCAGCCTCTAACCATTACACCACCGGTTAGTTATCCCAGAGAATGACTCATCCTTGTTTAGATAACAAAGTTGTACTATGTTATGTACTTACTTGTGCAGCCTCTAACCATTACACCACCAGTTAGTTATCCCAGAGAATGACTCATCCTTGTTTAGATAACAAAGTTGTACTATGCTATGTACTTACTTGTGCAGCCTCTAACCATTACACCACCGGTTAGTTATCCCAGAGAATGACTCATCCTTGTTTAGATAACAAAGTTGTACTATGTTATGTACTTACTTGTGCAGCCTCTAACCATTACACCACCAGTTAGTTATCCCAGAGAATGACTCATCCTTGTTTAGATAACAAAGTTGTACTATGTTATGTACTTACTTGTGCAGCCTCTAACCATTACACCACCAGTTAGTTATCCCGGAGAATGACTCATCCTTGTTTAGATAACAAAGTTGTACTATGTTATGTACTTACTTGTGCAGCCTCTAACCATTACACCACCGGTTAGTTATCCCAGAGAATGACTCATCCTTGTTTAGATAACAAAGTTGTACTATGTTATGTACTTACTTGTGCAGCCTCTAACCATTACAACACCGGTTAGTTATCCCAGAGAATGACTCATCCTTGTTTAGATAACAAAGTTGTACTATGTTATGTACTTCCTTGTGCAGCCTCTAACCATTACACCACCAGTTAGTTATCCCAGAGAATGACTCATCCTTGTTTAGATAACAAAGTTGTACTATGTTATGTACTTACTTGTGCAGCCTCTAACCATTACACCACCAGTTAGTTATTCCCAGAGAATGACTCATCCTTGTTTAGATAACAAAATTGTACTATGTTATGTACTTACTTGTGCAGCCTCTAACCATTACACCACCAGTTAGTTATCCCAGAGAATGACTCATCCTTGTTTAGATAACAAGTTGTACTATGTTATGTACTTACTTGTGCAGCCTCTAACCATTACACCACCGGTTAGTTATCCCAGAGAATGACTCATCCTTGTTTAGATAACAAAGTTGTACTATGTTATGTACTTACTTGTGCAGCCTCTAACCATTACACCACCGGTTAGTTATCCCAGAGAATGACTCATCCTTGTTTAGATAACAAAGTTGTACTATGTTATGTACTTACTTGTGCAGCCTCTAACCATTACACCACCGGTTAGTTATCCCAGAGAATGACTCATCCTTGTTTAGATAACAAAGTTGTACTATGTTATGTACTTACTTGTGCAGCCTCTAACCATTACACCACCAGTTAGTTATCCCAGAGAATGACTCATCCTTGTTTAGATAACAAAGTTGTACTATGTTATGTACTTACTTGTGCAGCCTCTAACCATTACACCACCAGTTAGTTATCCCAGAGAATGACTCATCCTTGTTTAGATAACAAAGTTGTACTATGTTATGTACTTACTTGTGCAGCCTCTAACCATTACACCACCAGTCAGTTATCCCAGAGAATGACTCATCCTTGTTTAGATAACAAAGTTGTACTATGTTATGTACTTACTTGTGCAGCCTCTAACCATTACACCACCAGTCAGTTATCCCAGAGAATGACTCATCCTTGTTTAGATAACAAAGTTGTACTATGTTATGTACTTACTTGTGCAGCCTCTAACCATTACACCACCAGTCAGTTATCCCAGAGAATGACTCATCCTTGTTTAGATAACAAAGTTGTACTATGTTATGTACTTACTTGTGCAGCCTCTAACCATTACACCACCAGTTAGTTATCCCAGAGAATGACTCATCCTTGTTTAGATAACAAAGTTGTACTATGTTATGTACTTACTTGTGCAGCCTCTAACCATTACACCACCAGTTAGTTATCCCAGAGAATGACTCATCCTTGTTTAGATAACAAAGTTGTACTATGTTATGTACTTACTTGTGCAGCCTCTAACCATTACACCACCAGTTAGTTATCCCAGAGAATGACTCATCCTTGTTTAGATAACAAAGTTGTACTATGTTATGTACTTACTTGTGCAGCCTCTAACCATTACACCACCAGTTAGTTATCCCAGAGAATGACTCATCCTTGTTTAGATAACAAAGTTGTACTATGTTATGTACTTACTTGTGCAGCCTCTAACCATTACACCACCAGTTAGTTATCCCAGAGAATGACTCATCCTTGTTTAGATAACAAAGTTGTACTATGTTATGTACTTACTTGTGCAGCCTCTAACCATTACACCACCAGTTAGTTATCCCAGAGAATGACTCATCCTTGTTTAGATAACAAAGTTGTACTATGTTATGTACTTACTTGTGCAGCCTCTAACCATTACACCACCAGTTAGTTATCCCAGAGAATGACTCATCCTTGTTTAGATAACAAAGTTGTACTATGTTATGTACTTACTTGTGCAGCCTCTAACCATTACACCACCAGTTAGTTATCCCAGAGAATGACTCATCCTTGTTTAGATAACAAAGTTGTACTATGTTATGTACTTACTTGTGCAGCCTCTAACCATTACACCACCGGTTAGTTATCCCAGAGAATGACTCATCCTTGTTTAGATAACAAAGTTGTACTATGTTATGTACTTACTTGTGCAGCCTCTAACCATTACACCACCGGTTAGTTATCTCAGAGAATGACTCATCCTTGTTTAGATAACAAAGTTGTACTATGTTATGTACTTACTTGTGCAGCCTCTAACCATTACACCACCAGTTAGTTATCTCAGAGAATGACTCATCCTTGTTTAGATAACAAAGTTGTACTATGTTATGTACTTACTTGTGCAGCCTCTAACCATTACACCACCAGTTAGTTATCCCAGAGAATGACTCATCCTTGTTTAGATAACAAAGTTGTACTATGTTATGTACTTACTTGTGCAGCCTCTAACCATTACACCACCAGTTAGTTATCCCAGAGAATGACTCATCCTTGTTTAGATAACAAAGTTGTACTATGTTATGTACTTACTTGTGCAGCCTCTAACCATTACACCACCGGTTAGTTATCCCAGAGAATGACTCATCCTTGTTTAGATAACAAAGTTGTACTATGTTATGTACTTACTTGTGCAGCCTCTAACCATTACACCACCGGTTAGTTATCTCAGAGAATGACTCATCCTTGTTTAGATAACAAAGTTGTACTATGTTATGTACTTACTTGTGCAGCCTCTAACCATTACACCACCGGTTAGTTATCCCAGAGAATGACTCATCCTTGTTTAGATAACAAAGTTGTACTATGTTATGTACTTACTTGTGCAGCCTCTAACCATTACACCACCGGTTAGTTATCCCAGAGAATGACTCATCCTTGTTTAGATAACAAAGTTGTACTATGTTATGTACTTACTTGTGCAGCCTTGTCTTTATGCTGTTTAAGAAATGAAATCTCTAATCTGTAATTCTTTACATCAGCATCCTGTCAAAATAGACACATTTGTGCTTGTTAATTACAGTACTCTACAGTACAATTTACCCCATTGTATTTACACAAAAGAGCAATTCTTTAACTTGTTATTTTCAAATGTATTTTTTTTATCATTTACTTTTAAATTTTCCTTGAAATTGAACAATAGTCATTTTTTTGGGCTATATTATCATGGTAGCAATTTTCGATTTGAATGAATTTACTTTAAATTCTATGGCATTGTTCAAATAGAATCACAACTTTCATGAAATGTTGATATCTATGCTTGTTAATTAAACAAGAGGCTCACCTAAGTCTGAATTACTCACCTGGTTATAAATGCACTGTTTTGTGTATTTTCTGAGAAAAAGCTTTTTATTGACATATTACAATAGGTTTATATATTTAACAATGTCATTTGGTGGAAGTCATCTTGAATTTAAAAAAAAAATAACAAATCAAAACTTGAGTGAAACCTAAATTGAACCTCAAAGGGACCAGCCTTTGTGTTCAGTTTATACAGGTTGAATTAACAAAGATTTCCTACCTTTGGGTGTATCAAAAGTTCATTTTATAGAGGCCTCTGTTTTATTTAGGGTTCAGTTTAGACAGGTTTCACTGTACAGTGATTATATCACGAATTAGTTCGAAAAATGGCCGACATCTTCTTATGTTACATACTAGTATTACGCAAAAACTAATTAAAACAATCCACACAGTATGTTACAAACACTTTCTTCAGGGGGTCAAAATACCATATGACCTGGGTCTGTGCACGTTTTGTTACATTATTCCCCTTATATAAAAAAAAATCATCTGCGAGGCAACATGGCTCTGCAAGGAAGAGAACTCGCCAATTCAGACTGGGATTAACTGTAGAACAATTCAGACTGGCATTAACTGTAGAACAATTCAGACTGGCATTAACTGTAGAACAATTCAGACTGGCATTAACTGTAGAACAATTCAGACTGACATTAACTGTAGAACAATTCAGACTGGCATTAACTGTAGAACAATTCAGACTGGCATTAACTGTAGAACAATTCAGACTGGCATTAACTGTAGAACAATTCAGACTGACATTAACTGTAGAACAATTCAGACTGGCATTAACTGTAGAACAATTCAGACTGACATTAACTGTAGAACAATTCAGACTGGCATTAACTGTAGAACAATTCAGACTGGCATTAACTGTAGAACAATTCAGACTGACATTAACTGTAGAACAATTCAGACTGGCATTAACTGTAGAACAATTCAGACTGGCATTAACTGTAGAACAACTCAGACTGGCATCAACTGTAGAACAATTCAGACTGGCATTAACTGTAGAACAATTCAGACTGGCATTAACTGTAGAACAATTCAGACTGGCATTAACTGTAGAACAATTCAGACTGGCATTAACTGTAGAACAATTCAGACTGACATTAACTGTAGAACAATTCAGACTGGCATTGACTGTAGAACAATTCAGACTGGCATTAACTGTAGAACAATTCAGACTGGCATTAACTGTAGAACAATTCAGACTGACATTAACTGTAGAACAATTCAGACTGGCATTGACTGTAGAACAATTCAGACTGGCATTAACTGTAGAACAATTCAGACTGACATTAACTGTAGAACAATTCAGACTGACATTAACTGTAGAACAATTCAGACTGACATTAACTGTAGAACAATTCAGACTGGCATTAACTGTAGAACAATTCAGACTGACATTAACTGTAGAACAATTCAGACTGGCATTAACTGTAGAACAATTCAGACTGACATTAACTGTAGAACAATTCAGACTGGCATTAACTGTAGAACAATTCAGACTGGCATTAACTGTAGAACAATTCAGACTGACATTAACTGTAGAACAATTCAGACTGGCATTAACTGTAGAACAATTCAGACTGACATTAACTGTAGAACAATTCAGACTGACATTAACTGTAGAACAATTCAGACTGGCATTAACTGTAGAACAATTCAGACTGACATTAACTGTAGAACAATTCAGACTGGCATCAACTGTAGAACAATTCAGACTGGCATCGACTGTAGAACAATTCAGACTGGCATTAACTGTAGAACAATTCAGACTGGCATTAACTGTAGAACAATTCAGACTGGCATTAACTGTAGAACAATTCAGACTGGCATCAACTGTAGAACAATTCAGACTGGCATCAACTGTAGAACAATTCAGACTGGCATTAACTGTAGAACAATTCAGACTGACATTAACTGTAGAACAATTCAGACTGGCATTAACTGTAGAACAATTCAGACTGACATTAACTGTAGAACAATTCAGACTGACATTAACTGTAGAACAATTCAGACTGACATTAACTGTAGAACAATTCAGACCGGCATTAACTGTAGAACAATTCAGACTGGCATTAACTGTAGAACAATTCAGACTGGCATTAACTGTAGAACAATTCAGACTGACATTAACTGTAGAACAATTCAGACTGGCATTAACTGTAGAACAATTCAGACTGGCATTAACTGTAGAACAATTCAGACTGGCATTAACTGTAGAACAATGCAGACTGGCATTAACTGTAGAACAATTCAGACTGGCATTAACTGTAGAACAATTCAGACTGGCATTAACTGTAGAACAATTCAGACTGGCATTAACTGTAGAACAATTCAGACTGGCATTAACTGTAGAACAATTCAGACTGGCATTAACTGTAGAACAATTCAGACTGGCATTAACTGTAGAACAATTCAGACTGGCATTAACTGTAGAACAATTCAGACTGGCATTAACTGTAGAACAATTCAGACTGGCATTAACTGTAGAACAAATCAGACTGACATTAACTGTAGAACAATTCAGACTGGCTTTAACTGTAGAACAATTCAGACTGGCATTAACTGTAGAACAATTCAGACTGGCATTAACTGTAGAACAATTCAGACTGGCATTAACTGTAGAACAATTCAGACTGGCATTAACTGTAGAACAATTCAGACTGGCATTAACTGTAGAACAATTCAGACTGGCATTAACTGTAGAACAATTCAGACTGGCATTAACTGTAGAACAATTCAGACTGGCATTAACTGTAGAACAATTCAGACTGGCATTAACTGTAGAACAATTCAGACTGGCATTAACTGTAGAACAATTCAGACTGGCATTAACTGTAGAACAATTCAGACTGGCATTAACTGTAGAACAATTCAGACTGGCATTAACTGTAGAACAATTCAGACTGGCATTAACTGTAGAACAATTCAGACTGGCATTAACTGTAGAACAATTCAAACTGGCATTAACTGTAGAACAATTCAGACTGGCATTAACTGTAGAACAATTCAGACTGGCATTAACTGTAGAACAATTCAGACTGGCATTAACTGTAGAACAATTCAGACTGGCATTAACTGTAGAACAATTCAAACTGGCATTAACTGTAGAACAATTCAGACTGGCATTAACTGTAGAACAATTCAAACTGGCATTAACTGTAGAACAATTCAGACTGGCATTAACTGTAGAACAATTCAGACTGGCATTAACTGTAGAACAATTCAGACTGGCATTAACTGTAAAACAATTCAGACTGGCATTAACTGTAGAACAATTCAGACTGGCATTAACTGTAGAACAATTCAGACTGGCATTAACTGTAGAACAATTCAGACTGGCATTAACTGTAGAACAATTCAGACTGGCATTAACTGTAGAACAATTCAGACTGGCATTAACTGTAGAACAATTCAGACTGGCATTAATTGTAGAACAATTCAGACTGGCATTAACTGTAGAACAATTCAGACTGGCATGAACTGTAGAACAATTCAGACTGGCATTAACTGTAGTACAATTCAGACTGGCATTAACTGTAGAACAATTCAGACGGGCATTAACTGTAGAACAATTCAGACTGGCATTAACTGTAGAACAATTCAGACTGGCATTAACTGTAGAACAATTCAGACTGGCATTAACTGTAGAACAATTCAGACTGGCATTAACTGTAGAACAATTCAGACCGACATTAACTGTAGAACAATTCAGACTGACATTAACTGTAGAACAATTCAGACCGACATTAACTGTAGAACAATTCAGACTGACATTAACTGTAGAACAATTCAGACTGGCATTAACTGTAGAACAATTCAGACTGGCATTAACTGTAGAACAATTCAGACTGGCATTAACTGTAGAACAATTCAGACTGACATTAACTGTAGAACAATTCAGACTGGCATTAACTGTAGAACAATTCAGACTGACATTAACTGTAGAACAATTCAGACTGGCATTAACTGTAGAACAATTCAGACTGGCATTAACTGTAGAACAATTCAGACCGACATTAACTGTAGAACAATTCAGACTGACATTAACTGTAGAACAATTCAGACTGGCATCAACTGTAGAACAATTCAGACTGGCATTAACTGTAGAACAATTCAGACTGGCATTAACTGTAGAACAATTCAGACTGGCATTAACTGTAGAACAATTCAGACTGGCATTAACTGTAGAACAATTCAGACTGGCATTAACTGTAGAGCAATTCAGACTGGCATTAACTGTAGAACAATTCAGACTGGCATTAACTGTAAAACAATTCAGACTGGCATTAACTGTAGAACAATTCAGACTGGCATTAACTGTAGAGCAATTCAGACTGGCATTAACTGTAGAACAATTCAGACTGGCTTTAACTGTAGAACAATTCAGACTGGCATTAACTGTAGAACAATTCAGACTGGCATTAACTGTAGAACAATTCAGACTGGCATTAACTGTAGAACAATTCAGACTGGCATGAACTGTAGAACAATTCAGACTGGCATTAACTGTAGAACAATTCAGACTGACATTAACTGTAGAACAATTCAGACTGGCATTAACTGTAGAACAATTCAGACTGGCATTAACTGTAGAACAATTCAGACTGGCATTAACTGTAGAACAATTCAGACTGGCATTAACTGTAGAACAATTCAGACTGACATTAACTGTAGAACAATTCAGACTGGCATTAACTGTAGAACAATTCAGACTGGCATTAACTGTAGAACAATTCAGACTGACATTAACTGTAGAACAATTCAGACTGGCATTAACTGTAGAACAATTCAGACTGGCATTAACTGTAGAACAATTCAGACTGGCATTAACTGTAGAGCAATTCAGACTGGCATTAACTGTAAAACAATTCAGACTGACATTAACTGTAGAACAATTCAGACTGGCATTAACTGTAGAACAATTCAGACTGGCATTAACTGTAGAACAATTCAGACTGGCATTAACTGTAGAACAATTCAGACTGGCATTGACTGTAGAACAATTCAGACTGGCATTAACTGTAGAACAATTCAGACTGGCATTAACTGTAGAACAATTCAGACTGACATTAACTGTAGAACAATTCAGACTGGCATTAACTGTAGAACAATTCAGACTGGCATTGACTGTAGAACAATTCAGACTGGCATTAACTGTAGAACAATTCAGACTGGCATTAACTGTAGAACAATTCAGACTGACATTAACTGTAGAACAATTCAGACTGGCATTAACTGTAGAACAATTCAGAATGACATTAACTGTAGAACAATTCAGACTGGCATTAACTGTAGAACAATTCAGACTGGCATTAACTGTAGAACAATTCAGACTGGCATTAACTGTAGAACAATTCAGACTGGCATTAACTGTAGAACAATTCAGACTGACATTAACTGTAGAACAATTCAGACTGGCATTAACTGTAGAACAATTCAGACTGGCATTAACTGTAGAACAATTCAGACTGGCATTAACTGTAGAACAATTCAGACTGACATTAACTGTAGAACAATTCAGACTGGCATTAACTGTAGAACAATTCAGAATGACATTAACTGTAGAACAATTCAGACTGACATTAACTGTAGAACAATTCAGACTGGCATTAACTGTAGAACAATTCAGAATGACATTAACTGTAGAACAATTCAGACTGACATTAACTGTAGAACAATTCAGACTGGCATTGACTGTAGAACAATTCAGACTGGCATTAACTGTAGAGCAATTCAGACTGGCATTAACTGTAGAACAATTCAGACTAGCATTAACTGTAGAACAATTCAGACTGGCATTAACTGTAGAACAATTCAGACTGACATTAACTGTAGAACAATTCAGACTGGCATTAACTGTAGTACAATTCAGACTGGCATTAACTGTAGAACAATTCAGACTAGCATTAACTGTAGAACAATTCAGACTGACATTAACTGTAGAACAATTCAGACTGGCATTAACTGTAGAACAATTCAGACTGACATTAACTGTAGAACAATTCAGACTGGCATTAACTGTAGAACAATTCAGACTGACATTAACTGTAGAACAATTCAGACTGGCATTAACTGTAGTACAATTCAGACTGGCATTAACTGTAGAACAATTCAGACTAGCATTAACTGTAGAACAATTCAGACTGACATTAACTGTAGAACAATTCAGACTGGCATTAACTGTAGGACAATTCAGAAATTTTATAAATGGACGAGGGAAAGACAAAATGTTGCAAATCTATTTCAAAGTTGGTGAGAAGAAAGATGACAGTTTGTGTTGATGTGAATGTTGATCTGAGGTGTTAAGACCAACCAAAGGCAGATTCTTAAGGACATTACAGCCAGATTAAATGCAAGAACAGGGTGTGATGTTTCTCCGAGAACTGTTAGTAGAAGATTGTTTAGTAAGGATACATTTCAAAGAAAATTACAATTTCTCCAGTAAATCATTAGAGACGGCTTGGGTTTTGTCACAGGAAATTACAATGGTCCATACAAAATCAGTGGTCCTCAGTTATATTTAGTGACAAGACCAAGATTGTCCATGGACAAAACTATAAAGTTTATGTCTGGAGATGACCTGATGAGAGAATGTGTCCTGATTGCTTGGGTCTCCCGAATGACTGGGAAACAAATTGCCATGCATCAGTGATGTTATGTGGAAGTATTTCCTACTAAGGTGTGAGTAAACTGGTTCCTGATTTCAGTATTAGATGACAATCTTTTGCCAGACACTTCAAATTGCCGGTGGATATTTCAGGAGGACAATGCATCGTTTCATGTTTCGGCTAGAGCCAATCAAAGGAAATTGGAAAACGATATCAACACTCTTCCATGGCCAGAGCTCTGATATCAACATTATAGAAAATGTTTGGAAAATGCTCAAACTTAGTATTTTAGATGCTTAAATGAAATTCCAAATTGCAATGACTTAAAACGAGTTGTACAAGATATTTAGAGTGCCCTCCCTTTACACTATGTACAAAGTTTGTATGCAAGTTTTCCAGGATGAATTTGATATGCCTTACGAGCCAGCAAGTATTGAAGAGTTAAGGTAAGTAACACTTAATTTTATTCGTTAAAATTGATTTTAAATTCTTTGATTATTCTGTATGTGTAAGATGACTTCTGCCATTTTGTGAACCCATTCATGGCAACCTACTGTATTTAGCTATGATTGACATTAAACAAACTGTCATTTCTACTTTTATATTTAGAGGATAGTTATGGTATTTAACACCACTTTCTACAATATTTCAGTTATATTTCAGTTATTTAGAATGGTTAAACACATATAACGTTATCCAAAATTTCCTCATCTGTTTTGTATGATTGCAATGGTTAACAAAATTCAAACTGACTGTGGTGTCAAGAGTTGATCCTAAAACCTCAAGTGCATGGTTTCAAGACGCCTACCAAAGGTATGAGGATTCATACGTCAGTTCATTATATCTGTTTGGACTTACTACAGTCAAACTTGTCTATAGCGACCATTGAAGGGAGTCATTGAATAGAGGTTATGATATTTGCTCCCAAAATCTTGAGAGGAAAAACCTAGTTCGGGTATATAATCCGCAGCAACTTGTAACCCGTTCGTGTGGAGGACACATGCATGAATAGAGCTTAAATTCTGGCAAGAAAAAGGTATTATGAAATAAAAAATATGTTCAATTATTGTTAAATATTTCCGTCCTTTGTGGGTGAAATAAAAAAAAAAAGAATATTAAATGATCAAGTTTTTTACTTTTGTTCAACAGCTATTGTTATCTTAATTGTTATCATAATTAGAATTAATCATTATGATTAGAAGAATGAAATTTCCTGACAAAACGTTTTCAAACATCAATCACTCGCTGAAAGCTATAAATAGCCTAATCACACAATCAGCATGTGTTTACCTAGGCCTTGATCTGTTACCGCACGTTAAACGAATGTTGACAGAAATATATGCTGGGAACCAGTACTTCATACAATAATTTTCAAAATCGCGATTATTTATTTATAAAACTGAAAGATTAAAACGGTATTTTCTATAATAAGCAATTTTAAATATTTAATTATAAATAAGAAATAAACCCAAATAAACCAAACAACAATAATAAATCATCACGTGAACATCTTACCTGTAAAAAAATGGCGGTCTTACACAGATAACGCTAATCGTGACTTCATTTAATATGAAAAATCTATTATTATGAACTAGTAACAGGTATTGGCTTTAGGAGTGAGATGTTGTCAGTAGATCATGCAAATATCAGCTAGAGGGATATTGGCAACAATCGCTGCATCAGCTGGGCAAAACGGACATTTTTCCAAACTCGGGACTGTGTATGTTTATTTATTTAATTATCTAACTTCCAATTTGATAACAATCCTCTTATAGCCGTTATATGAAGGATTTTTACCCAAAGAACACAGTTGTTAGTCGCGTTAGACAGTGGGTGGTTATATAAAGGTCGAATGCACGGGAAAACGCTGGGGAGGAATAGAGAAGGTCGGCTAACAAAGGAAGTTGTTATATAGAGGGGGTCGCTAAGACAAGTTTGACTGTATGTAGACAATTTTCTTACCTGAGTTTGTTTAAGCTTTCTAATTGTCTCCAAGGCTTTTACATATCTTGTAGATGCAAATATATCATCAAATTTATCCTTCAGTTGTTTTCCTTCACTTAATGGCCTGAAAAATGATAAACAAAGAAAATTTTAAAAAATTTACTTAAATTTTCTGTTATACAAGTATTTTGGCTTCCAGTTTCAGGACAAGTGAAGGAGACATAAGCTGACAATATTGCTTCAGAACAAGTGGTGAAGGAGACATAAGCGAACAATATTGCTTCAGAACAAGTGGTGAAGGAGACATAAGCAGACAATATTGCTTCAGAACAAGTGGTGAAGTAGACATAAGCAGACAATATTGCTTCAGAACAAGTGGTGAAGGAGACATAAGCAGACAATATTGCTTCAGACCAAGTGGTGAAGGAGACATAAGCCGACAATATTGTTTCAGGATAAGTGGTGAAGTAAACATAAGCAGACAATATTGCTTCAGAACAAGTGGTGAAGTAGACATAAGCCGACAATATTGTTTCAGAACAAATGGTGAAGGAGACATAAGCCGACAATATTGCTTCAGGACAAGTGGTGAGGGAGACATAAGCCGACAATATTGCTTCAGAACAAGTGGTGAAGTAGACATAAGCAGACAATATTGCTTCAGACCAAGTGACGAAGGAGACATAAGCCGACAATATTGTTTCAGGATAAGTGGTGAAGTAGACATAAGCAGACAATATTGCTTCAGAACAAGTGGTGAAGTAGACATAAGCCGACAATATTGCATCAGAACAAGTGGTGAAGGAGACATAAGGGGATAATATTGTTTCAGGACAAGTAGTGAAGTAGACATAAGGCGACAAAACTGCTTCAGGACAAGTGGTGAAGGAGACATAAGCCGACATTATTGCTTCAGAACAAGTGGTGAAGAAGACATAAGCCAACAATATTGCTTCAGAACAAGTGGTGAAATAGACATAAGCCACCAATATTGCTTCAGAACAAGTGGTGAAGGAGACATAAGCAGACAATATTGTTTCAGGACAAGTGGCGAAGTAGACATAAGCTGACAATACTGTTTCAGTACAAGTGGTGAAGGAGACATAAGCTGACAATATTGCTTCAGGATAAGTGGTGAAGTAGACATAAGCCGGCAATATTGTTTGAGGACAAGTGGTGAATGAGACATAAGCTGACAATATTGCTTCAGAACAAGTGGCGAAGGAGACATAAGCTGACAATATTGCTTCAGAACAAGTGGTGAAGGAGACATAAGCCGACAATATTGCTTCAGAACAAGTGATGAAGGAGACATAAGCGGACAATATTGCTTCAGAACAAGTGGTGAAGGAGACATAAGCGGACAATATTGTTTGAGGATAAGTGGTGAAGTAGACATAAGCAGACAATATTGCTTCAGAACAAGTGGTGAAGGAGACATAAGCCAACAATATTGCTTCAGAACAAGTGGTGAAGGAGACATAAGCCAACAATATTGTTTCAGGATAAGTGGTGAAGTAGACATAAGCCAACAATATTGCTTCAGAACAAGTGGTGAAGGAGACATAAGCCGACAATATTGCTTCAGAACAAGTGGTGAAGGAGACATAAGCGGACAATATTGTTTCAGGATAAGTGAAGTAGACATAAGCCGGCAATATTGCTTTAGAACAAGTGGTGAAGGAGACATAAGCCGACAATATTGTTTCAGGATAAGTGGTGAAGTAGACAAAAACTGGCAATATTGCTTCAGAACAAGTGGTGAAGGAGACATAAGCTGACAATATTGCTTCAGAACAAGTGGTGAAGGAGACATAAGCTGACAACATTGCTTCAGGACAAGTGGTGAAGGAGACATAAGTAGACAATATTGCTTCAGGACAAGTGGTGAAGGAGACATAAGCTGACAATATTGCTTCAGAACAAGTGGTGAAGGAGACATAAGCGAACAATATTGTTTGAGGACAAGTGGTGAAGTAGACATAAGTCAACAATATTGCTTCAGAACAAGTGGTGAAGGAGACATAAGCAGACAATATTGCTTCAGAACAAGTGGTGAAGGAGACATAAGCAGACAATATTGTTTCAGGATAAGTGGTGAAGTAAACATAAGCAGACAATATTGCTTCAGAACAAGTGGTGAAGTAGACATAAGCCGACAATATTGTTTCAGAACAAATGGTAAAGGAGACATAAGCCGACAATATTGCTTCAGGACAAGTGGTGAGGGAGACATAAGCCGACAATATTGCTTCAGAACAAGTGATGAAGGAGACATAAGCGGACAATATTGCTTCAGAACAAGTGGTGAAGGAGACATAAGCGGACAATATTGTTTGAGGATAAGTGGTGAAGTAGACATAAGCAGACAATATTGCTTCAGAACAAGTGGTGAAGGAGACATAAGCCAACAATATTGCTTCAGAACAAGTGGTGAAGGAGACATAAGCCAACAATATTGTTTCAGGATAAGTGGTGAAGTAGACATAAGCCAACAATATTGCTTCAGAACAAGTGGTGAAGGAGACATAAGCCGACAATATTGCTTCAGAACAAGTGGTGAAGGAGACATAAGCGGACAATATTGTTTCAGGATAAGTGAAGTAGACATAAGCCGGCAATATTGCTTTAGAACAAGTGGTGAAGGAGACATAAGCCGACAATATTGTTTCAGGATAAGTGGTGAAGTAGACAAAAACCGGCAATATTGCTTCAGAACAAGTGGTGAAGGAGACATAAGCTGACAATATTGCTTCAGAACAAGTGGTGAAGGAGACATAAGCTGACAACATTGCTTCAGGACAAGTGGTGAAGGAGACATAAGTAGACAATATTGCTTCAGGACAAGTGGTGAAGGAGACATAAGCTGACAATATTGCTTCAGAACAAGTGGTGAAGGAGACATAAGCGAACAATATTGTTTGAGGACAAGTGGTGAAGTAGACATAAGTCAACAATATTGCTTCAGAACAAGTGGTGAAGGAGACATAAGCGGACAATATTGCTTCAGAACAAGTGGTGAAGGAGACATAAGCAGACAATATTGTTTCAGGACAAGTGGCGAAGTAGACATAAGCTGACAATACTGTTTCAGTACAAGTGGTGAAGGAGACATAAGCTGACAATATTGCTTCAGGATAAGTGGTGAAGTAGACATAAGCCGGCAATATTGTTTGAGGACAAGTGGTGAATGAGACATAAGCTGACAATATTGCTTCAGAACAAGTGGCGAAGGAGACATAAGCTGACAATATTGCTTCAGAACAAGTGGTGAAGGAGACATAAGCCGACAATATTGCTTCAGAACAAGTGGTGAAGGAGACATAAGCGGACAATATTGCTTCAGAACAAGTGGTGAAGGAGACATAAGCGGACAATATTGTTTGAGGATAAGTGGTGAAGTAGACATAAGCAGACAATATTGCTTCAGAACAAGTGGTGAAGGAGACATAAGCCAACAATATTGCTTCAGAACAAGTGGTGAAGGAGACATAAGCCAACAATATTGTTTCAGGATAAGTGGTGAAGTAGACATAAGCCAACAATATTGCTTCAGAACAAGTGGTGAAGGAGACATAAGCCGACAATATTGCTTCAGAACAAGTGGTGAAGGAGACATAAGCGGACAATATTGTTTCAGGATAAGTGAAGTAGACATAAGCCGGCAATATTGCTTTAGAACAAGTGGTGAAGGAGACATAAGCCGACAATATTGTTTCAGGATAAGTGGTGAAGTAGACAAAAACCGGCAATATTGCTTCAGAACAAGTGGTGAAGGAGACATAAGCTGACAATATTGCTTCAGAACAAGTGGTGAAGGAGACATAAGCTGACAACATTGCTTCAGGACAAGTGGTGAAGGAGACATAAGTAGACAATATTGCTTCAGGACAAGTGGTGAAGGAGACATAAGCGAACAATATTGTTTGAGGACAAGTGGTGAAGTAGACATAAGTCAACAATATTGCTTCAGAACAAGTGGTGAAGGAGACATAAGTGGACAATATTGCTTCAGAACAAGTGGTGAAGGAGACATAAGCTGACAATATTGCTTCAGAACAAGTGGTGAAGGAGACATAAGCTGACAATATTGTTTGAGGACAAGTGGTGAAGTAGACATAAGCCAACAATATTGCTTCAGAACAAGTGGTGAAGGAGACATAAACAAACAATATTCATAATTGTTTCTGGACAAGTGGTGAAGGTTAATACATAATAATACAGGACAGATGTTCTGAAAATTATTTCAAACCTTTAGTCAAACACACCCTTCCTTATAAAGAATTAAATAAAACACATTATATACTTTGTACAACTAGAGACTCACATACATCTTTGGCAAAACGGTTTCAGAGGAGAAGATTTTTTGAAATCGACCAATCAGAAACAATAATTGCCTATGGCGGCCATTTTTGTTAATGGATCGGGACGAAATGAGCAATCTTTATAGAGGACCGCCCATAGATGCATCCTACCAAGATTCGGTTCATTTGGCAAAGCGGTTTCAGAGGAGAAGATTTTTTAAAAATCAGCCAATCAGAAACAAGAATTGTCTGTGGCGGCCATGTCTGTTAACGGATCGGGACGAAATGAGCAATCTTTACAGAGACCCTTCCATAGTTGCTTCCTACCACGTTTCGGTTCATTTAACCAAACGGTTTCAGAGGAAAAGAATTTTTTTAATCAGCCAATCAGAAACAAGAATCGCCTGTGGCGGCCATGTTTGTTAACGGATCGGGACGAAATGAGCAATCTTTATAGAGAACCTTCCATAGATGCATGCTACCAAGTTTCAGATAATTTGGCCAAACGGTTTCAGAGGAGAAGATTTTTAGAAATCGACCAATCAGAAACAAGAATTGCCTGCGGTGGCCATGTTTGTTAATGGATTGGGACGAAATGAGCAAACTTCATAGAGGACCACCCATAGATGCTTCCCACCAGGTTTCAGTTCATTTGGTCAAACGGCTTCAGAGGAGAAGAATTTTAAAAATCAGCCAATCAGAAACAAGAATTGCCTGTGGTGGCCATGTTTGTTAACGGGTCAGAACGAAATGAGCAATCTTTATAGAGGACCTTCCAAAAATGTTTCCTACCAAGTTTCGGTTCATTTGGCCAAACGGTTTCAGAGAAGAAGAATTTTAAAAATCAGTCAATCAGAAACAAGAATCGCCTGTGGCGGCCATGTTTGTTAACGGATCGGACGAACTGAGCAGTCTTTATAGAGGACCTTCCATAGATGCTTCCTACCAAGTTTCGGATAATTTTGCAAAGCGGTTTCAGAGGAGGAGTGTTTTTAGAAATTGACCAATCAGAAACAAGAATTGCCTATCGTGGCCATGTTTGTCAATGTATCGGGATGAAATGAACAATGTTTATAGAGGACCGCCCATAGATGCTTCCTACCAAGTTTCGGTTCATTTGGCCAAACGGTTTCAGAGGAGAAGAATTTAAAAAATCAGCCAATCAGAACCAAGAATTGCCTGTGGCGGCCATGCTTGTAAACGGATCGGGACGAAATGAGCAATCTTAACAAAGGACCTTCTATAGATGATTCCTACCAAGTTTCGGTTCATTTAACCAAACGGTTTCAGAGGAGAAGAATTTTAAAAATCAGCCAATCAGAAACAAGAATCGCCTGTGGCAGCCATGCTTGTTAACCGATCAGGACGAAATGAACAATCTTTATAGAGGACCTTACAAGAATGCTTCCTACCAAGTTTCGGTTCATTTGGGCAAACAGTTTCAGAGGAGAGGAATTTAAAAAATCAGCCAATCAGAAACAAGAATCGACTGTGGCGGGCATGTTTGTTAACGGATCGTGACGAAATGAGCAATCTTTACAGAGGACCTTCCATAGATGTTTCCTACCAAGTTTCGGTTCATTTGGCCAAGCGGTTTCAGAGGAGACGATTTTAAAAAATCGGGCCAATCAGAAACAAGAATTGCCTGTGGCGGCCATGTTTGTTAATGGATCAGGACGAAATGAGCAATCTTTATACAGGACCTTCCATAGATGCTTCCTACCAAGTTTCAGTTCGATTTGGCTGAGGTGTTTCAGGGTAGAAGATTAAAATGTGAAAAGTTAACGGACGACGGATGACGGACGCCAAGTGATGGCAAAAGCTCACATTGCCTTTGGCAAGATAAGCTAAAAACAAAAACAAAAACCCTGTTGGTACCTTGGGGCCCCTTGTTTTGAAACAGGTAAGAATAGAATCATCCAAAGCCATCACAATATTTAATCAAGCTGCAGGACATTATTAATATAATAACTGGATTTTTCAGTCGGAAAACCAGGTTAATAACTGACCTAACAAACTATTATGAAACTGCTGCTGAGAGGGAAGGGAGGGTTATGGTGTTTAATGCCATTTTCAACAATATTTCAGCTATATCCTGGCAGTCAGTTTTATTGGTGGAGAAATCCGGAGTACCAACTTCTGCTGATTAATCCTACATGTTTTGGGATATAAACAGCAATGATCCTTACCAGTTAGAATCTTCTTGGTGGCAAAATATTACATTTTCTAAAACTGGCTTGGAAACACCTAGGGCAGTTATCATCTGCAAAATAAAAGCAGAATATCAACAAAAATGGGACGACTTTTCTTGGCGGTTATCTGAGTGTTTTATATTAAAACACATCTAGTTTACTTGTCATTCTATATCATTCTCTTTGTTTTTATTTTTTTGGTGTAGTTGATCGCACAGTGGTGTATTTTTCTTTAAACAGACAGACTTGCCAAAATTGCCAAAAGAAGTTCTTTACACATAAAGTATTGGTGAAGGTTCCCAGGGCTCAGGTTATCATATGGAAAGCTTGATCGTGTACCATAGTGGGTAAAGTGTTTGGAGAGTGCTGTGCTCCCTGAATGTTAAGACCTCTTTTGTAGATTTAAAGAGTAGCTATAGACACATTGTAGCCTCCACTATAAAACACTATCAAACTCGCAATACTTTTTCAGTGGTGGTCAAAACTCATTGACCGCTTGAACCATCCCTTCCCTCATTTATATATAGTGTTAATATATTTTTAAACTTGTTCTCATCCTGAATATAGCTGAAATACTGCAACAATCAATCAATCTAAAAGACAAGGCTTTCCCTAGTAAACTCAACACGAGACAAACCCAGCCTGAATTCTAACATGTGAAAAGGATATTCGGGGGAGATCAGGCCTTGCAGTCATAAAACTTTCTGGTACAATTTTTGTGCTTGCATTCAGTGTTCTGATTTATTGTTTTTTTTAACTACAAGAACAAACTTCCACACAAATGTTTTATAACCGTAGAGCCTGACTGCCTCAATGACTTAATATACACCTATTAATAATCTGGGTCTTGCCATGTCTCATTATTACACATATTTATCACAAATTTGTCAATAAACTGCCCAAAACATCAAACATATTCTAAACAACAGAATAAATTAACCTTCATTGTATTCACTGATTTTTATCATAATTATCAGTTTTATTAGCAGGAGATTTTCAGAACAGATTTCTCATATGTTACCATGTCACAGTAATGAATGGAACAAAAATAACACATTTCTAGAATAAACTTCACTAGGTACACTCAAAGTCAAAAGATTGTATATAACATTACCTCTCTTTCAATCTAAATGTTGTATATAACATTACCTCTCTGTCAATCTAAATATTGTATATAACATTACCTCTCTGTCAATCTAAATATTGTATATAACATTACCTCTCTGTCAATCTAAATATTGTATATAACATTACCTCTCTGTCAATCTAAATATTGTATATAACATTACCTCTCTGTCAATCTAAATATTGTATATAACATTACCTCTCTGTCAATCTAAATATTGTATATAACATTACCTCTCTGTCAATCTAAATATTGTATATAACATTACCTCTCTGTCAATCTAAATATTGTATATAACATTACCTCTCTGTCAATCTAAAGATTGTATATAACATTACCTCTCTGTCAATCTAAAGATTGTATATAACATTACCTCTCTGTCAATCTAAATATTGTAAATAACATTACCTCTCTGTCAATCTAAATATTGTATATAACATTACCTCTCTGTCAATCTAAATATTGTATATAACATTACCTCTCTGTCAATCTAAATATTGTATATAACATTACCTCTCTGTCAATCTAAATATTGTATATAACATTACCTCTCTGTCAATCTAAATATTGTATATAACATTACCTCTCTGTCAATCTAAATATTGTATATAACATTACCTCTCTGTCAATCTAAATATTGTATATAACATTACCTCTCTGTCAATCTAAATATTGTATATAACATTACCTCTCTGTCAATCTATAGATTGTATATAACATTACCTCTCTGTCAATCTAAATATTGTATATAACATTACCTCTCTGTCAATCTAAATATTGTATATAACATTACCTCTCTGTCAATCTATAGATTGTATATAACATTACCTCTCTGTCAATCTAATGATTGTATATAACATTACCTCTCTGTCAATCTAAAGATTGTATATAACATTACCTCTCTGTCAATCTAAATATTGTATATAACATTACCTCTCTGTCAATCTAAATATTGTATATAACATTACCTCTCTGTCAATCTAAATATTGTATATAACATTACCTCTCTGTCAATCTAAATATTGTATATAACATTACCTCTCTGTCAATCTAAATATTGTATATAACATTACCTCTCTGTCAATCTATAGATTGTATATAACATTACCTCTCTGTCAATCTAAATATTGTATATAACATTACCTCTCTGTCAATCTAATGATTGTATATAACATTACCTCTCTGTCAATCTAAAGATTGTATATAACATTACCTCTCTGTCAATCTAAATATTGTATATAACATTACCTCTCTGTCAATCTAAATATTGTATATAACATTACCTCTCTGTCAATCTAAATATTGTATATAACATTACCTCTCTGTCAATCTAAATATTGTATATAACATTACCTCTCTGTCAATCTATAGATTGTATATAACATTACCTCTCTGTCAATCTAAATATTGTATATAACATTACCTCTCTGTCAATCTAAATATTGTATATAACATTACCTCTCTGTCAATCTATAGATTGTATATAACATTACCTCTCTGTCAATCTAAATATTGTATATAACATTACCTCTCTGTCAATCTAAATATTGTATATAACATTACCTCTCTGTCAATCTAAATATTGTATATAACATTACCTCTCTGTCAATCTATAGATTGTATATAACATTACCTCTCTGTCAATCTAAATATTGTATATAACATTACCTCTCTGTCAATCTAAATATTGTATATAACATTACCTCTGTCAATCTAAATATTGTATATAACATTACCTCTCTGTCAATCTATAGATTGTATATAACATTACCTCTCTGTCAATCTAAATATTGTATATAACATTACCTCTCTGTCAATCTAAATATTGTATATAACATTACCTCTCTGTCAATCTAAATATTGTATATAACATTACCTCTCTGTCAATCTAAATATTGTATATAACATTACCTCTCTGTCAATCTAAATATTGTATATAACATTACCTCTCTGTCAATCTATAGATTGTATATAACATTACCTCTCTGTCAATCTAAATACTGTATATAACATTACCTCTCTGTCAATCTAAATATTGTATATAACATTACCTCTCTGTCAATCTATAGATTGTATATAACATTACCTCTCTGTCAATCTATAGATTGTATATAACATTACCTCTTTGTCAATCTAAATATTGTATATAACATTACCTCTCTGTCAATCTAAATATTGTATATAACATTACCTCTCTGTCAATCTAAATATTGTATATAACATTACCTCTCTGTCAATCTAAATATTGTATATAACATTACCTCTCTGTCAATCTAAATATTGTATATAACATTACCTCTCTGTCAATCTAAATATTGTATATAACATTACCTCTCTGTCAATCTAAAGATTGTATATAACATTACCTCTCTGTCAATCTAAATATTGTATATAACATTACCTCTCTGTCAATCTAAATATTGTATATAACATTACCTCTCTGTCAATCTAATGATTGTAAATAACATTACCTCTCTGTCAATCTAAATATTGTATATAACATTACCTCTCTGTCAATCTCAGCACATTTAGAACTGATACTTTTCTTTTCTCCTGCAGCATTTATCCTTGTAATGGTACCATCCAAAGTTTTACATGTAATCTGTTTCAACTGAAAAAAAAACTTAATAAATATATAATAGTGAATCTGGGGTTTTTTTTGGACATTTTGGACAAGTGAAGGCTTTTATTACCAAAGATGCCAGCCTCAAGCAAGAAAAAAGAGGAGTATCTAGAAAAAATGCATGTTGGATCACTAAACAAACTTCTAGGTGGAAGGGTTAGGGTATGGCCCCCCTCCAACCCCATTTTTATTTTTGAAACTGAGAAGTCAAATCCTGAGTTCTAAAGTATTTAAAATTTACTTTAAAAAAAAGTCAGTATTTAGCTGTATTCATTTGGCATATTTAATTTCATGTCAAGACATCCCTGCACTTTTAAATCATTATCTCTATGCAAAAGCTGCTGACAGTGCTGTCAATTTACGTATCAATTTCCAAAATATTTTTGCCTTTACAGTGAAAAAATCATTTACTATCATCACAGTGTTTGCTATTTTTGAGTTTGAAGTAGTCAACATACATTATTTTTTATCAAGGTCTTCACATGTTTAGCAAGATCTCCTTTGCCTCATGTGACACGCTGACGTCAATATTATTAATAGTTCATTATGCATGCTTTTCTCTTGATATAGACTTGAGAGAATGCACAAGATTCCTTTCTGTTTGACAGTGGAAAGTTATCGGCTATGATGTTAATTTTACTTTCAAGATTCTCGAGACTTTTAATTCAGCAAATTCTGGACACAGACGGACCAACTCAAAAAAATTACAGATTTTCAAAAAGTCATGGGTACAAGCAAATTAAATGCAGGTCGTTGGCACTTCTGCACTAACCTTTCATCATTAAGTTTTAAGTTTTGCACGACAAATACTCATATGAGAAAGTTCATTAGGTATGCAGCGACATTTCCTGATTTTCTCCTTTAACTTGACAAAATGTATATTTGTGTCTTACCAATTGACTTGATATTACATAAAGAGAATAAAATTTATCATGAGTTGTCTCCCTTCTAAGTTGGCTATTTTATTTATGCCTTTTTATTTAAACTGATCATTGGAAGGCGTACTTAGCCTGTCTTTTAGACATTTAGAAACCATTCAGATCACCTCCAGAACTCATTTTTGGCTCCTTTTATGAGTAAAATGTATGAAATTTAGCAAGTGTTGTGACATAAAGATTCATGAACAATAAATTCATCACCTATGAGTTTTATTTCAATACATGTATGACTCAAACTGAGCTGTCAGCTGAATGATGATGGTCATCACTGTTAATATGGCAATGTGCTTAGTACGCAAGTTATAAGTGCCTTCAGTAAAAACGTTTATACAACTGCCTTCGACACACAGATTACAGATCATTTTGTTTATGTTTTCATCGTGGTGAAGACTCAGCCACCGTGGATGAAATATCTTCACGAACTTCACCTCATCAGTAATATCCGGTATTTCCTCTTGCTCCTGTTCATTCGTTGTAGTTATAAACGATGGTTATTTGTCGCTGATTTTCAGCTAGTTTTATTTATTTTTGGTGCCCTGGAAATTTAAAAAAGCATAAAAAAACAAAATTGATTCTGGTCATATGAACACAGAATCCGGATTATGATGGCTTTCATAACGTCTAAGAGAAAGAATCACTCAAATAAATTCTAGTACCTTTTAAATATAGTCATATATATATAATCAATAAAATCTAACTGAATTACAAAAAAAGCACAAACTTTCGCTAAAACTTCTAAAACTATTATAACCGGAATCCAGATCGTAGTCAAACCAGCCTAAATTTTAAGAACTATTATATTAAACTGTTGACCACTCAGAGGCAAGCATTAAAGACTGGTACTAGTTCCTTTCCTGTAATGTTCAATTCTACACACACACATACGTATCAGTCCAACAAATACAAAATAGTCAAAGAATTACGACCCAAGGCAAAAAGTAAATAACGCGAATGCATGAAGTTGAAGCATGGTACGTTCTGACAAGTAATGCGTCTAGCCGGCCCACATTGGAATTTTCAATGCATCATTTTTCATTTAATTGCGTTATTGACGCAAAGCCGCGGGGCAAAGTGATCCCTGATAAACCAAACCAAACCAAAAGAGGAGAGCAATTGACAAGTTGCAATTACTAGTTTTTTTTTTATTTATTGTTATTGATATTGTTAACCCAGTATTTTTAAATGTTTAATCATACAGCCATCTTGAATTTTCTATTTTAATTTTTAGAACAGGATTCTTAATCAAAAGATCATCCAAGAATAAATTTTTTCGTTAGTTTAGTCATCTGATTTTCATCTAACAAATATTTCGCCAAATGATTAACGTGCCACAATTTTTTAACCAGAGAATATTTTATTATAAGCTTTCATTCACAGAATAACTTGCCACAATCTGTCTTCTCAGGAATAATTTGCCACAATCTGTCTTCTCAGGAATAATTTGCCACAATCTGTCTTCTCAGGAATAATTTGCCACAATCTGTCTTCTCAGGAATAATTTGCCATAAGTTGTCCAAGGAATAACATGCCACAAGTTTTGATGTAAGGTATAACTTGCCACAAATATTTCCCTAGGAATAACTTGCCACAAATATTTCCCTAGGAATAACTTGCCACAAATATTTCCCTAGGAATAACTTGCCACAAAATTTCATCTAAAGAATAATCTACCACAAGCTTTCATCTAAGGAATAATTTGCCATAAGTTGTCCAAGAAATAACTTGCCACAACAGAGAATTCCACTCATTTTCAAGTAGGAGGTGATAATTCTAAAGTAGAAGGGGGATCCTGCAAAACCAGTATGCAAAACAAAGCCGTAGTTTACTTTCACTTTGACATTTTCATTTTTGAAAACAAAGTAGCCGGGGAAAAATGCAATTAGACGGACAATTTGCATGGTACCTGGCTGCTGTCAAATACCCTGCACATGTTTTGATGTAAGGAATAACTTGCCAAAATTTATCCATGGAATAACACGAGTCAAGTTTTCATGCAAGTAAAATTTTACCACAAGTGTTCCATTCAAGAATATATTGGTAAGAACAACCAGGGATGATTCTGGTCAGGAAATAAAATAACTGACAACCAGGGATGACTCTGGTCAGGAAATAAAATAACTGACAACCAGGGATGATTCTGGTCAGGAAATAAAATAACTGACAACCAGGGATGATTCTGGTCAGGAAATAAAATAACTGACAACCAGGGATGATTCTGGTCAGGAAATAAAATAACTGACAACCAGGGATGATTCTGGTCAGGAAATAAAATAACTGACAACCAGGGATGATTCTGGTTAGGAAATAAAATAACTGACAACCAGGGATGATTCTGGTCAGGAAATAAAATAACTGACAACCAGGGATGATTCTGGTCAGGAAATAAAATAACTGACAACCAGGGATGATTCTGGTCAGGAAATAAAATAACTGACAACCAGGGATGATTCTGGTCAGGAAATAAAATAACTGACAACCAGGGATGATTCTGGTCAGGAAATAAAATAACTGACAACCAGGGATGATTCTGGTCAGGAAATAAAATAACTGACAACCAGGGATGATTCTGGTCAGGAAATAAAATAACTGACAACCAGGGATGATTCTGGTCAGGAAATAAAATAACTGACAACCAGGGATGATTCTGGTCAGGAAATAAAATAACTGACAACCAGGGATGATTCTGGTCAGGAAATAAAATAACTGACAACCAGGGATGATTCTGGTCAGGAAATAAAATAACTGACGACCAGGGATGATTCTGGTCAGGAAATAAAATAACTGACAACCAGGGATGATTCTGGTCAGGAAATAAAATAACTGACAACCAGGGATGATTCTGGTCAGGAAATAAAATAACTGACAACCAGGGATGATTCTGGTCAGGAAATAAAATAACTGACAACCAGGGATGATTCTGGTCAGGAAATAAAATAACTGACAACCAGGGATGATTCTGGTCAGGAAATAAAATAACTGACAACCAGGGATGATTCTGGTCAGGAAATAAAATAACTGACAACCAGGGATGATTCTGGTCAGGAAATAAAATAACTGACAACCAGGGATGATTCTGGTCAGGAAATAAAATAACTGACAACCAGGGATGATTCTGGTCAGGAAATAAAATAACTGACAACCAGGGATGATTCTGGTAAGGAAATAAAATAACTGACAACCAGGGATGATTCTGGTCAGGAAATAAAATAACTGACAACCAGGGATGATTCTGGTCAGGAAATAAAATAACTGACAACCAGGGATGATTCTGGTCAGGAAATAAAATAACTGACAACCAGGGATGATTCTGGTTAGGAAATAAAATAACTGACAACCAGGGATGATTCTGGTCAGGAAATAAAATAACTGACAACCAGGGATGATTCTGGTCAGGAAATAAAATAACTGACAACCAGGGATGATTCTGGTCAGGAAATAAAATAACTGACAACCAAGGATGATTCTGGTCAGGAAATAAAATAACTGACAACCAGGGATGATTCTGGTTAGGAAATAAAATAACTGACAACCAGGGATGATTCTGGTCAGGAAATAAAATAACTGACAACCAGGGATGATTCTGGTCAGGAAATAAAATAACTGACAACCAGGGATGATTCTGGTTAGGAAATAAAATAACTGACAACCAGGGATGATTCTGGTCAGGAAATAAAATAACTGACAACCAGGGATGATTCTGGTCAGGAAATAAAATAACTGACAACCAGGGATGATTCTGGTCAGGAAATAAAATAACTGACAACCAGGGATGATTCTGGTCAGGAAATAAAATAACTGACAACCAGGGATGATTCTGGTCAGGAAATAAAATAACTGACAACCAGGGATGATTCTGGTTAGGAAATAAAATAACTGACAACCAGGGATGATTCTGGTCAGGAAATAAAATAACTGACAACCAGGGATGATTCTGGTCAGGAAATAAAATAACTGACAACCAGGGATGATTCTGGTTAGGAAATAAAATAACTGACAACCAGGGATGATTCTGGTCAGGAAATAAAATAACTGACAACCAGGGATGATTCTGGTCAGGAAATAAAATAACTGACAACCAGGGATGATTCTGGTCAGGAAATAAAATAACTGACAACCAGGGATGATTCTGGTCAGGAAATAAAATAACTGACAACCAGGGATGATTCTGGTCAGGAAATAAAATAACTGACAACCAGGGATGATTCTAGTCAGGAAATAAAATAACTGACAACCAGGGATGATTCTGGTTAGGAAATAAAATAACTGACAACCAGGGATGATTCTAGTCAGGAAATAAAATAACTGACAACCAGGGATGATTCTGGTTAGGAAATAAAATAACTGACAACCAGGGATGATTCTGGTTAGGAAATAAAATAACTGACAACCAGGGATGATTCTGGTTAGGAAATAAAATAACTGACAACCAGGGATGATTCTGGTCAGGAAATAAAATAACTGACAACCAGGGATGATTCTGGTCAGGAAATAAAATAACTGACAACCAGGGATGATTCTGGTTAGGGAATAAAATAACTGACAACCAGGGATGATTCTGGTTAGGGAATAAAATAACTAACAACCAGGGATGATTCTGGTTAGGGAATAAAATAACTGACAACCAGGGATGATTCTGGTTAGGAAATAAAATAACTGACAACCAGGGATGATTCTGGTTAGGGAATAAAATAACTGACAACCAGGGATGATTCTGGTTAGGAAATAAAATAACTGACAACCAGGGATGATTCTGGTTAGGGAATAAAATAACTGACAACCAGGGATGATTCTGGTTAGGAAATAAAATAACTGAAATTCAATGAAAATAGCCGACACCATCTACACCCCCTTCAAAATGGTCCATTTTTGATCTGTCCTCCAACTTTCTGAATTTTGTTTTCAGAAGAAAATTAGCTGAAATCAGTTAATTAACGGACAAAATCATCCTTGAACATGTACGATATAGAAGACCACATGTTTTACAAAGTAATGACAACGACTTAAATGAACTTTCAATAGGATAAGCCAGCAAATTAAAAATACAATTTATGCCTTGTCTTTGAAATATATTTCTTTGTTGTAATGATACAAACCTTCTGTGTTGCAATCATACTTCTTTGTACAATTGTCAGTTTGTTAGAAACATCATGAAACTGGAGTTTGACTTGGGCCTTCACTTCTCGCTCATTTACATACTGGAAAGTATGAAAATTATCTATTAAAAACGTAAACAATTTATAACCGTACCCATTCATGGTTTAATAAATCCACTCTAATTTGCATATTGCTGTTTCCTTGAAATTCATAGGGGATGTGTCGGTCGTGATCATATGGTAGTTGGATTTACAACTACCTGTGTAATCAGTGCCTATCACCACTAAAGTTGTGAGTTCAAACCTTGTTCATGGCAAGGTATTATCAATATGTGATCAAGTTTGTCAGTGACTTGCGACAAAGCAAGAGATTTCATCATATCAATGAAAAAATACAAGATAAAACAGTAAAATAAGTGTATTTAATGTAGTTATATTTTTATATACCAGTTTTATTACAACTGCTAAACATGATATGAAATTAACCATTTTTATTTGAGTATTAAAATTGGTATGTTGTAATCTTGATAGCATGGTTGTTATCGTGGTCGTGATCGTATGGTAGTTGGATTTACAATAACCTATGCAATCAGTGCCTATAACCATTAAAGTTGTGAGTTCGAACCTCATTCATGGCGAGGTGTACTCGATACAACATAATGTGATAAAGTTTGTCAGTGACTTGCGACAGTTCGTGTTGATCTACCTACATTGGGATCGTGAACAAAAGCACCACCTCTGTTACTTCCAGGAGGTTCAAAATGTATTACACCTATGTTGATGTACCTACCTTTGGATCATGGACAAAAGCACCACCTCTGTTACTTCCAGGAGGTTCAAAATGTATTACACCTATGTTGATGTACCTACCTTTGGATCATGGACAAAAGCACCACCTCTGTTACTTCCAGGAGGCATTACACCTGTTGTAATGTATTTCAGTGCTTCTATTACAGTCTGAAATATATGCAAAATCATCTTACATTTTACATAGTAATTAATACAGTACATTTATCATATGTTAGTGGTGATAGTATGATGGAAACATGTTTGTTAAACACTGTATCAATGGTGTGACCTTTTCTGTAGGTGTGACTTTTTATCAAGGAGCAGTATTAATAGTGCAGCATTTTATCAAGGAGATAAATCATTATTTCTTATTGTAAATCTTTTCACACTTAACTCCCTGGTAACTGTAATAAAGTTTGTCAGTGACTTGGGACAGGTCGGTGGTTTTCTCCGGGTACTTCAGTTTCCTCCACCAATAAAACTGGCCGCCACGATATAACTGAAATCTTGTTGAAAGTGGCATTAAAGACTATAAATCAAACCTAATCAACCTTGGTAACTGTACAAATTGAATAGATGTTTCATCATTGAAACTAGTACAACATTTTGTTGGACAAATTTGTATAGTACATGTACATCAAAAATTATCTAGGTTCTTATCTGTAGATACAAATATATGGAGATTGTAACACCCTAAAGTATCACAGTAAGCCCCAGTTTTTTTTGGGGGTATATCATCTGGACCAAAGCTTCATAGTCCTATTTCTAATATGGCTGGGATTCTGATACTTACTGTTTTACCAGTTCCATTAGGACCTAGGATCAGGGTCAATGGGGTGAAGAATTGGATTATTTGTTTTTGTGTTTCATTTGGACCAAAGCTTCGAATCCCCTGAATACTCATTTTATCTATGGAAGACATCTTGTTTGAACTTTCAGCACCTGCATAAATAAAAATAATAATCTCTTTTGTTAGTAATTACTAACCACCTTATCTCATAATGAGCTTAAAAATTATAACATTTAGAGGTAGTATAGTAATGTCTATACAATTATAACATTTAGAGGTAGTATAGTAATGTCTATACAATTATAACATTTAGAGGTAGTATAGTAATGTCTATACAATTATAACATTTAGAGGTAGTATAGTAATGTCTATACAATTATAACATTTAGAGGTAGTATAGTAATGTCTATACAATTATAACATTTAGAGGTAGTATAGTAATGTCTATACAATTATAACATTTAGAGGTAGTATAGTAATGTCTATACAATTATAACATTTAGAGGTAGTATAGTAATGTCTATACAATTATAACATTTAGAGGTAGTATAGTAATGTCTATACAATTATAACATTTAGAGGTAGTATAGTAATGTCTATACAATTATAACATTTAGAGGTAGTATAGTAATGTCTATACAATTATAACATTTAGAGGTAGTATAGCAATGTCTATACAATTATAACATTTAGAGGTAGTATAGCAATGTCTATACAATTATAACATTTAGAGGTAGTATAGCAATGTCTATACAATTATAACATTTAGAGGTAGTATAGTAATGTCTATACAATTATAACATTTAGAGGTAGTATAGTAATGTCTATACATTTATAACATTTAGAGGTAGCATAGTAATGTCTATACAATTATAACATTTAGAGGTAGCATAGTAATGTCTATACAATTATAACATTTAGAGGTAGCATAGTAATGTCTATACAATTATAACATTTAGAGGTAGCATAGTAATGTCTATACAATTATAACATTTAGAGGTAGCATAGTAATGTCTATACAATTATAACATTTAGAGGTAGCATAGTAATGTCTATACAATTATAACATTTAGAGGTAGCATAGTAATGTCTATACAATTATAACATTTAGAGGTAGCATAGTAATGTCTATACAATTATAACATTTAGAGGTAGTATAGTAATGTCTATACAATTATAACATTTAGAGGTAGTATAGTAATGTCTATACAATTATAACATTTAGAGGTAGTATAGTAATGTCTATACAATTATAACATTTAGAGGTAGTATAGTAATGTCTATACAATTATAACATTTAGAGGTAGTATAGTAATGTCTATACAATTATAACATTTAGAGGTAGTATAGTAATGTCTATACAATTATAACATTTAGAGGTAGTATAGTAATGTCTATACAATTATAACATTTAGAGGTAGTATAGTAATGTCTATACAATTATAACATTTAGAGGTAGTATAGTAATGTCTATACAATTATAACATTTAGAGGTAGTATAGTAATGTCTATACAATTATAACATTTAGAGGTAGTATAGTAATGTCTATACAATTATAACATTTAGAGGTAGTATAGTAATGTCTATACAATTATAACATTTAGAGGTAGTATAGTAATGTCTATACAATTATAACATTTAGAGGTAGTATAGTAATGTCTATACAATTATAACATTTAGAGGTAGTATAGTAATGTCTATACAATTATAACATTTAGAGGTAGTATAGTAATGTCTATACAATTATAACATTTAGAGGTAGTATAGTAATGTCTATACAATTATAACATTTAGAGGTAGTATAGTAATGTCTATACAATTATAACATTTAGAGGTAGTATAGTAATGTCTATACAATTATAACATTTAGAGGTAGTATAGTAATGTCTATACAATTATAACATTTAGAGGTAGTATAGTAATGTCTATACAATTATAACATTTAGAGGTAGTATAGTAATGTCTATACAATTATAACATTTAGAGGTAGTATAGTAATGTCTATACAATTATAACATTTAGAGGTAGTATAGTAATGTCTATACAATTATAACATTTAGAGGTAGTATAGTAATGTCTATACAATTATAACATTTAGAGGTAGTATAGTAATGTCTATACAATTATAACATTTAGAGGTAGTATAGTAATGTCTATACAATTATAACATTTAGAGGTAGTATAGTAATGTCTATACAATTATAACATTTAGAGGTAGTATAGTAATGTCTATACAATTATAACATTTAGAGGTAGTATAGTAATGTCTATACAATTATAACATTTAGAGGTAGTATAGTAATGTCTATACAATTATAACATTTAGAGGTAGTATAGTAATGTCTATACAATTATAACATTTAGAGGTAGTATAGTAATGTCTATACAATTAACATTTAGAGGTAGTATAGTAATGTCTATACAATTATAACATTTAGAGGTAGTATAGTAATGTCTATACAATTATAACATTTAGAGGTAGTATAGTAATGTCTATACAATTATAACATTTAGAGGTAGTATAGTAATGTCTATACAATTATAACATTTAGAGGTAGTATAGTAATGTCTATACAATTATAACATTTAGAGGTAGTATAGTAATGTCTATACAATTATAACATTTAGAGGTAGTATAGTAATGTCTATACAATTATAACATTTAGAGGTAGTATAGTAATGTCTATACAATTATAACATTTAGAGGTAGTATAGTAATGTCTATACAATTATAACATTTAGAGGTAGTATAGTAATGTCTATACAATTATAACATTTAGAGGTAGTATAGTAATGTCTATACAATTATAACATTTAGAGGTAGTATAGTAATGTCTATACAATTATAACATTTAGAGGTAGTATAGTAATGTCTATACAATTATAACATTTAGAGGTAGTATAGTAATGTCTATACAATTATAACATTTAGAGGTAGTATAGTAATGTCTATACAATTATAACATTTAGAGGTAGTATAGTAATGTCTATACAATTATAACATTTAGAGGTAGTATAGTAATGTCTATACAATTATAACATTTAGAGGTAGTATAGTAATGTCTATACAATTATAACATTTAGAGGTAGTATAGTAATGTCTATACAATTATAACATTTAGAGGTAGTATAGTAATGTCTATACAATTATAACATTTAGAGGTAGTATAGTAATGTCTATACAATTATAACATTTAGAGGTAGTATACTAATGTCTATACAATTATAACATTTAGAGGTAGTATAGTAATGTCTACAATTATAACATTTAGAGGTAGTATAGTAATGTCTATACAATTATAACATTTAGAGGTAGTATAGTAATGTCTATACAATTATAACATTTAGAGGTAGTATAGTAATGTCTATACAATTATAACATTTAGAGGTAGTATAGTAATGTCTATACAATTATAACATTTAGAGGTAGTATAGTAATGTCTATACAATTATAACATTTAGAGGTAGTATAGTAATGTCTATACAATTATAACATTTAGAGGTAGTATAGTAATGTCTATACAATTATAACATTTAGAGGTAGTATAGTAATGTCTATACAATTATAACATTTAGAGGTAGTATAGTAATGTCTATACAATTATAACATTTAGAGGTAGTATACTAAGGGACTGTCATGTCATGATCTGATGGTAGTTGGATTGACAACTACTGTGAAAGTACTTTTCTTTGTGCCATTTGTGGGCATCAATTTTCGTGGTTTGGTTAAAAATTACAAGTTCGTGGATTCGTAAATTTGTGGATTTTGTGTTTGTACCCAAAATAAAATTTATGGACTTTATATTTTCAACATAATAAGTTTCATTGTGCAGCAAATCTTCGATACGTTAGAGAGATGAGCCATATAATTATGTAATAGGAAGTGAAACATGGATATTAAAGTGTTCATTTTGCCACTGTAGAAAATTCCGGCATTTGTAAATTTAGCAGAATTTATTTTATCGAATTTGAAAATATAAAACTAGGGGGCGAGCCTGTGTCGCTCACCTTTCATTCTGCTTCGAGGAAACTTAAAACAGAACCTTCCATACATGTAGATGCTTCCTTCCTACCAAGTTTCGGTTCATATGGCTAAGCAGTTTCAAAGGAGAAGATTTTTTAGAAATCGACCAATCAGAAACAAGAATTGCATGTGGTGGTCATGTTTGCTAATCGATCGGGACAAAATGAGCAATCTTCATAGAGGACATTCCATAGATGATTCCTACCAAGTTTTGGTGGTAGCCATGTTTGTTAACCGATCGGGATGAAATGAGCAATCTTCAGAGGACATTCCATAAATGCTTCCTACCAAATTTCGGTTCATTTGGCCAAGCAGTTTCAGAGAAAAAGATTTAAAAAAATCGGCCAATCAGAAACATGAATTGTCTGTGGCGGCCATGTTTGGTAATGGATCATAGCAAAATGTGCACTCTTTAGAGAGGACCTTCCATAGATGCTTCCTACCAAGTTTCAGTTCATTTGGCTGAGGGGTTTCAGAGGAGAAGATTAAAATGTGAAAAGTAAACGGATGACAGACGACGGACACCAAGTGATGGCAAAGGCTCATATTGTCTTTGGCAAGGTTTGCTAAAAAGAATATTAAAATGCGTATACCTACTTGTAATGTATAGAATAAACATGTTACACTATATCAGCATTAGTTAATTTCTAAGGGAGATAATGGCAAGAGTTATCTTTCTTTTAACAGCTTAGGCAAGAGTTATCTTTCTTTTAACAGGAGAAGATTTTTTAGAAATCAACCAATCAGAAACAAGAATTGCCTGTGGTGGCCATGTTTGTTAACTGATCGGGACAAAATGAGCATTCTTTATAGAGGACCTTCCATAGATGCTTCCTACCAAGTTTTGGTTCATTTGGGCAAGCGGTTTCAGAGGAGAAGATTTAAAAAATCAGCCAATCAGAAACAAGAATTGCCTGTGGCAGCCATGTTTGTTAATGGATTGGGACAAAATGTGCAATTTTTAGAGGGGACCTTCCATAGATGCTTCCTACCAAGTTTCAGTTCATTTTGGCTTAGGGATTTCAGAGGAGAAGATTAAAATGTGAAAAGTTAATGGACGAGAGATGACAGACGCCAAGTCAAGTGATGGCAAAAGCTCACATTGCCTTTGGCAAGGTGAGCTAAAAAGAACAATAAAGGGGTTTTTTCTCATTATTTTTCATACAATTACAGATTGTACTTGTATAATTATTTCAAAATTTTCTATTCTGTATTATCCTTTATCTCAAACTGAAACCACTCGTAGTTGTGTCACAAGATTAATCATGCCCCGTGGCAAATGTATAGTTAATTTATGGAAAATTGATTATTAATTGTTTAAAGAAAGGTGATAAAATATGTTTATTGAAGGGTGTTATACTTTTATAGAGAAATGTTTATACAACAATTAGAAGTGTGTCACCATCGGTGTATGGTTTGTAAGTAAATTTGATTTCTATAAACGGAATTTGTTAAAATCTTTTCACATAATATAAACATTTCTATTGTTTTTACGAATGCATTCAAAATAAAAATAATTCACAAACATGTTCACGTGGATTATAATCCATTAAAAAGTATGCTCGTACTTATTTCGTCATCAAAATTGTCAATTGTACCCAATGCATCTGGTGCAGACAGTTGAGGTCACTCAAGGACAGCTATATATCAAGGTCACTCAAGGACAGCTATATATCAAGGTCACTCAAGGACAGCTATATATCAAGGTGACTCAAGGACATCATGGCTATATATCAAGGTCACTCAAGGACATCATGGCTATATATAGATGTCAAACTGCTTCCTAAGTTTCATTGTTTGTTGGATTCTTAATTTCGTGGATCAGTTTACACACGAAAACCACGGAAACTGGTACCCAACGAATAAAAGTGATCTGTGCAATCAGTGCCTATCATCACTAACGTTGTGAGTCTGAATCCCGCTCATGGCGAGGTGTACTCGATGCAACATTATGTGATAACGTTTGTCAGTGACTTGCGGTAGTTCTGTGGTTTTCTCTGATTTCCTCCATCAATAAAACTGACCGCCACGAAATAACTGAAATATTGTTGAAAGTGGCATTAAACACCATAACATTAACACTAACACTAGTCAATGACATGAGAAAGTGTGCTTAACAAGTTTTTCTTCCTTCTTTCTTCAGTTTTATCTTTGTCTTTTTTAATTTACTATAAATGTCCATTTTATTTAATTGCTTGCGCGTCAAGGAGGTAAATGAATTTATTATGCGACAATTTTATTACATTCCGAATGTTCAATAGATTTTGTTTCCATTGTACATATTATAGTTCACATGTTGTAACTGTATAAATTTTCATCATGGAACAATGCTTCCTTTTTACATTTAGAAGAAAATATCTGAAGTCACTTGACCAATTCCTTCTTTTAAGTCATCATAAGATAAGCAAAAAACTTGCCAAAGATCATAAAAGTATAAATTAGCATGTTTATGTAAAGAATTGCTACACCTACTACCTTATCCATTCGTGTGTGTCTTTAAATTACAATATTGACGAAATCAAACCAAAACTGTTCTAATTGCACAATTTTTTCAAAATGTTTTCCCAGTTTCTGATAATATACAGGTAAACCCTTTGAATGAGAATGAAAGATGACAATTTCAACAGGGAATTATCATTTGACCTGTTAATTATAGTAATATTGTTCGCTTCTCAGATCGCACTTCTACTTATACCGAATAATGACCATCTTCAACAAGTTGAAGATTATGTCAATGTCACATGGCAATTGACAAAGGTTAAAAATATTTACTGGTTTCATAAATTAGTATTTGACATCTAGGAAACAGCAGCCTTGAATGCTTCAACAGAACAACTGATGTCTATGGCAGCCAGTTCCAATCTGATTTAAATTCAAATCCCTCAGTTGCTTCCCTTTAACTGTCATATTGTAGCATTGCAGATCTGAGGAAACCCCATTATGAGTCACTTGCGAGTGACTCTATGAACAAGCCAATGAAAAAATATGAAAATGTTCCTCAATTGCTTTGCATGCTATGAGGAATCCAATTAGCAGAAAAATGTATTTATCATATCATTGTATATTCATGACATTAGGTCACTCACATGTGATCTGTAACATGGTTTCCTCAGATCTCCCATGCCATGACATTAGGTCACTCACATGTGATCTGTAACATGGTTTCCTCAGATCTCCCATGCCATGACATTAGGTCACTCACGTGTGATCTGTAACATGGTTTCCTCAGATCTCCCATGCCATGACATTAGGTCACTCACGTGTGATCTGTAACATGGTTTCCTCAGATCTCCCATGCCATGACATTAGGTCACTCACGTGTGATCTGTAACATGGTTTCCTCAGATCTCCCATGCCATGACATTAGGTCACTCCCATGTGATCTGTAACATGGTTTCCTCAGATCTCCCATGCCATGACATTAGGTCACTCACATGTGATCTGTAACATGGTTTCCTCAGATCTCCCATGCCATGACATTAGGTCACTCACATGTGATCTGTAACATGGTTTCCTCAGATCTCCCATGCCATGACATTAGGTCACTCACATGTGATCTGTAACATGGTTTCCTCAGATCTCCCATGCCATGACATTAGGTCACTCACGTGTGATCTGTAACATGGTTTCCTCAGATCTCCCATGCCATGACATTAGGTCACTCACATGTGATCTGTAACATGGTTTCCTCAGATCTCCCATGCCATGACATTAGGTCACTCACATGTGACCTGTAACATGGTTTCCTCAGATCTCCCATGCCATGACATTAGGTCACTCACATGTGATCTGTAACATGGTTTCCTCAGATCTCCCATGCCATGACATTAGGTCACTCACATGTGATCTGTAACATGGTTTCCTCAGATCTCCCATGCCATGACATTAGGTCACTCACATGTGATCTGTAACATGGTTTCCTCAGATCTCCCATGCCATGACATTAGGTCACTCCCATGTGATCTGTAACATGGTTTCCTCAGATCTCCCATGCCATGACATTAGGTCACTCACATGTGATCTGTAACATGGTTTCCTCAGATCTCCCATGCCATGACATTAGGTCACTCACGTGTGATCTGTAACATGGTTTCCTCAGATCTCCCATGCCATG
The DNA here is from genome assembly GCA_963383655.1 of Bathymodiolus septemdierum. Classification (NCBI taxonomy): domain Eukaryota; kingdom Metazoa; phylum Mollusca; class Bivalvia; order Mytilida; family Modiolidae; genus Bathymodiolus; species Bathymodiolus septemdierum. Next base: position 83,407,748 of record OY726524.1, on the reverse strand, counting down.
ACATTAGGTCACTCACATGTGATCTGTAACATGGTTTCCTCAGATCTCCCATGCCATGACATTAGGTCACTCACCTGTGATCTGTAACATGGTTTCCTCAGATCTCCCATGCCATGACATTAGGTCACTCACATGTGATCTGTAACATGGTTTCCTCAGATCTCCCATGCCATGACATTAGGTCACTCACATGTGATCTGTAACATGGTTTCCTCAGATCTCCCATGCCATGACATTAGGTCACTCACGTGTGATCTGTAACGTGGTTTCCTCAGATCTCCCATGCCATGACATTAGGTCACTCACGTGTGATCTGTAACATGGTTTCCTCAGATCTCCCATGCCATGACATTAGGTCACTCACGTGTGATCTGTAACATGGTTTCCTCAGATCTCCCATGCCATGACATTAGGTCACTCACATGTGATCTGTAACATGGTTTCCTCAGATCTCCCATGCCATGACATTAGGTCACTCACATGTGATCTGTAACATGGTTTCCTCAGATCTCCCATGCCATGACATTAGGTCACTCACGTGTGATCTGTAACATGGTTTCCTCAGATCTCCCATGCCATGACATTAGGTCACTCACATGTGATCTGTAACATGGTTTCCTCAGATCTCCCATGCCATGACATTAGGTCACTCACGTGTGATCTGTAACATGGTTTCCTCAGATCTCCCATGCCATGACATTAGGTCACTCACATGTGATCTGTAACATGGTTTCCTCAGATCTCCCATGCCATGACATTAGGTCACTCACATGTGATCTGTAACATGGTTTCCTCAGATCTCCCATGCCATGACATTAGGTCACTCACGTGTGATCTGTAACGTGGTTTCCTCAGATCTCCCATGCCATGACATTAGGTCACTCACGTGTGATCTGTAACATGGTTTCCTCAGATCTCCCATGCCATGACATTAGGTCACTCACATGTGATCTGTAACATGGTTTCCTCAGATCTCCCATGCCATGACATTAGGTCACTCACATGTGATCTGTAACATGGTTTCCTCAGATCTCCCATGCCATGACATTAGGTCACTCACATGTGATCTGTAACATGGTTTCCTCAGATCTCCCATGCCATGACATTAGGTCACTCACGTGTGATCTGTAACATGGTTTCCTCAGATCTCCCATGCCATGACATTAGGTCACTCACATGTGATCTGTAACATGGTTTCCTCAGATCTCCCATGCCATGACATTAGGTCACTCACGTGTGATCTGTAACATGGTTTCCTCAGATCTCCCATGCCATGACATTAGGTCACTCACATGTGATCTGTAACATGGTTTCCTCAGATCTCCCATGCCATGACATTAGGTCACTCACGTGTGATCTGTAACATGGTTTCCTCAGATCTCCCATGCCATGACATTAGGTCACTCACATGTGATCTGTAACATGGTTTCCTCAGATCTCCCATGCCATGACATTAGGTCACTCACATGTGATCTGTAACATGGTTTCCTCAGATCTCCCATGCCATGACATTAGGTCACTCACATGTGATCTGTAACATGGTTTCCTCAGATCTCCCATGCCATGACATTAGGTCACTCACATGTGATCTGTAACATGGTTTCCTCAGATCTCCCATGCCATGACATTAGGTCACTCACGTGTGATCTGTAACATGGTTTCCTCAGATCTCCCATGCCATGACATTAGGTCACTCACATGTGATCTGTAACATGGTTTCCTCAGATCTCCCATGCCATGACATTAGGTCACTCACATGTGATCTGTAACATGGTTTCCTCAGATCTCCCATGCCATGACATTAGGTCACTCCCATGTGATCTGTAACATGGTTTCCTCAGATCTCCCATGCCATGACATTAGGTCACTCACATGTGATCTGTAACATGGTTTCCTCAGATCTCCCATGCCATGACATTAGGTCACTCACGTGTGATCTGTAACATGGTTTCCTCAGATCTCCCATGCCATGACATTAGGTCACTCACATGTGATCTGTAACATGGTTTCCTCAGATCTCCCATGCCATGACATTAGGTCACTCACGTGTGATCTGTAACATGGTTTCCTCAGATCTCCCATGCCATGACATTAGGTCACTCACATGTGATCTGTAACATGGTTTCCTCAGATCTCCCATGCCATGACATTAGGTCACTCACGTGTGATCTGTAACATGGTTTCCTCAGATCTCCCATGCCATGACATTAGGTCACTCACATGTGATCTGTAACATGGTTTCCTCAGATCTCCCATGCCATGACATTAGGTCACTCACGTGTGATCTGTAACATGGTTTCCTCAGATCTCCCATGCCATGACATTAGGTCACTCACCTGTGATCTGTAACATGGTTTCCTCAGATCTCCCATGCCATGACATTAGGTCACTCACGTGTGATCTGTAACATGGTTTCCTCAGATCTCCCATGCCATGACATTAGGTCACTCACGTGTGATCTGTAACATGGTTTCCTCAGATCTCCCATGCCATGACATTAGGTCACTCACGTGTGATCTGTAACATGGTTTCCTCAGATCTCCCATGCCATGACATTAGGTCACTCACCTGTGATCTGTAACGTGGTTTCCTCAGATCTCCCATGCCATGACATTAGGTCACTCACATGTGATCTGTAACATGGTTTTCTCAGATCTCCCATGCCATGACATTAGGTCACTCACATGTGATCTGTAACATGGTTTCCTCAGATCTCCCATGCCATGACATTAGGTCACTCACGTGTGATCTGTAACGTGGTTTCCTCAGATCTCCCATGCCATGACATTAGGTCACTCACATGTGATCTGTAACATGGTTTCCTCAGATCTCCCATGCCATGACATTAGGTCACTCACATGTGATCTGTAACATGGTTTCCTCAGATCTCCCATGCCATGACATTAGGTCACTCACGTGTGATCTGTAACATGGTTTCCTCAGATCTCCCATGCCATGACATTAGGTCACTCACGTGTGATCTGTAACATGGTTTCCTCAGATCTCCCATGCCATGACATTAGGTCACTCACATGTGATCTGTAACATGGTTTCCTCAGATCTCCTATGCCATGACATTAGGTCACTCACGTGTGATCTGTAACGTGGTTTCCTCAGATCTCCCATGCCATGACATTAGGTCACTCACGTGTGATCTGTAACATGGTTTCCTCAGATCTCCCATGCCATGACATTAGGTCACTCACATGTGATCTGTAACATGGTTTCCTCAGATCTCCCATGCCATGACATTAGGTCACTCACGTGTGATCTGTAACATGGTTTCCTCAGATCTCCCATGCCATGACATTAGGTCACTCACATGTGATCTGTAACATGGTTTCCTCAGATCTCCCATGCCATGACATTAGGTCACTCACATGTGATCTGTAACATGGTTTCCTCAGATCTCCCATGCCATGACATTAGGTCACTCACGTGTGATCTGTAACATGGTTTCCTCAGATCTCCCATGCCATGACATTAGGTCACTCACATGTGATCTGTAACATGGTTTCCTCAGATCTCCCATGCCATGACATTAGGTCACTCACATGTGATCTGTAACATGGTTTCCTCAGATCTCCCATGCCATGACATATTAGTAAGGGAAGAGCAAGTGAGAAAAGATTGTGATTCCAGTCAGATATCATATGAGGGATCAACAAATCTTGTCTTTGTAGAGCCTTATAAGCAGACAAGAAGTGCATGTTCTACGATTGTCTCAAGGGTAGTTTAAGTCTGTCTTTTTTATGTAATATCTACATTTTCGTTTGATATTAATTTGATTATTTATATATCATGACAAATCAAGTATCCTTATTTACACCTGTCGGTGTCGGCCCGATAGTCCGAAGGCCTGATAGTCTGAAGGCCCGATAGTCCGAAAGGCCAATAGTCTGAAGGCCTGATAGTCTGAAAGCTCAATAGTTTGAATGACCTTCCGAAAAATCGTCCAAAGCAATACACTGTTGAAGTAAAAAAGATACGTCTAACGAGCTTTCGATTCATTTTAATGAAAACAGAGAATTTCTTATTCTATGCTATGATAATCTAAAATAGCATAATTTAACCCTTTCGGTGCCAGAGCGACATTTTTGTCGTTTGAGGGTTGACTGCCAAAGCAACATATTTGTCGTTTGGGGGTTGACTGCCAGACGGCATATTTGTCGTTTGGGGGTTGACTGCCAGACGACATATTTGTCGTTTAATTGATTATTTTAGCTATTCACGGTTTTCGGCACAATAAATAAAATTATACCTTTGTATACATTTTCTATAACTGTGTTGTTGTTTTTTCTACAATGTATGACGTCATACGTCTTAGATCATGACGTCACTTTATAAAAAGATCAAAGAAAATGAATGAAAGTTCGGGTGAACTTTCTGACGTTTCAGACCAGTTGTCGGACATTACTGAAATAATATCAGATGTCGGGACGGACGAATCTGATGTTGACACTGACAGCCTGCTCCTGGAAGGAATGCCAATCCATGGTTTTCTGTCATAGACAGAGAAACTTTCCAGTTGAACGTGGAAGGTTTCGTGGCTGGAACAGACAGCATTGCTTTCAGGCGGCACAAGATGGGAGAATTGATTCAGATGTTTCATTTTGAAGCATTATATTTTTATGAGTAGCAAATGATTTAATTGAATTAATTGATAAAGATTTGTCGAAATTATTTGCTTGCGCATCGCAACGTGATTTAGATTATTTCTTCATGAGCCAAACAACAGTTGTGATCAATCCTTAAAATGATCTCATTTCGAAATCCCTGAATCCGTCCAAGGTCCACAGTTCATAAAAATATTAAAATTTCACAATTGTATTGATTTCTTTCAAAAGTTTTTGGACGAAAACATACAGACGAGGAACAAATATAAAGTTCACGACAGAGAGATTTCATCTCATCTTTTTACTATTTTAAATGTATGGTCTATACATATTTTGCATATTTTTATGCTACAACGATATAGCTATACACATGTAGATATTATTTTAAAGGATTATTTACCATACCGTACTGTTCAATCATTTTAACCGATGTCCTTCATTTTTACTTTTCCTAGATATAAAGCAGTTATGGATTTAGTTGCACCGCATTATGGAAAAAATCACCATGTCACAATGGATAATTGGTTTACGTCCCCAAAGCTTTTACAAGATTTGATTGATTGATTGATTGATTGATGTTTAACGTCCAGCAAGCAATTTTTCAGCTATATTCAGGACGAGAAAAAAAAATTAAACGCCATGGGACTCGAAACAAGGAAAGGTGATGGGTATCATCCCGTATGGACGGATAATTTAGCCAGTGCAACAGGTTTCCTATGGACCAATGAGCTGTTACATTGGGTTCTTTAACGTGCGAAGAGGGTGGCAATCTCTCAACACGTGATCTCGGTTTTATTTAGGTCTCATCCGAAGGATGGGTTGGTTGTTAATTTATACATCCCGCACAACCGACGGATGCCCCTTCAAGCCAAAGAAGCTCTCGGTCCCATTTCTATACCCTGGGGTTCCCGCGGGGTTGGCCCCTTTTAAAGAACTAGTGCCTCTAGGACTGAGAAACCTGGTGCCTATTCTACCCCCGGCACACCCTCTAGACGCTACACGCGCTATTGGTGATACTTTGACTAAATAGAACATGAAATAAGTATTTAAACGAATGTAGATTTTTTTTAGATTGATAGATTTTGATTTCCCGATACATGCTTCTATAGGGAATTATACGAATAATTGTTTTATTATATTAGATTAAGTTTAATTTTGCTTTTGAAAACAAATTTATTGGAAGAAAACGTCGTTAACGCACAATTTTCTCATGTAACGCGTTACAAAATATCCGTATGTCTTTTACATTTTTCTCAGTAAAAACCTAAAAATACGTTTTTCGGAACATTCTTTTGTAGGCCTGGAAGCAGAGTCAGCGTACTCTATGACCTCATTAACGATTTCTGATTAAAGGAATGCTTGAAGGGAAAAAATCGGTGAGTTCCTGGAAATAAAAGAATGTAGCGCTGAAGGAAAAACATCTGCATGCCAAAAAAAACAAGATTTATTTCAGCTATGTTTTACAAAATTCTCACAAAAAAATATACATATCAAATGTGATTATCTCAAAAAAATCTTTTCAAAAATGATTTTTTTAAAGAAAGTTTAAAAAATATTCCTAAAGGAGTATGGTCAACAAAAATGTCCAGTTGCAACTTGACGTAAAAAAAATCACGAAGTATAAAACTTTACACATTCGAAACTATATTTGTCGCTCATAATTTTCGTGCCAAATCCAAATAGCAAAAATGTGCATTTTCAGTGGAAGAGAATGAACTTAACAAACTTGATTTTGGATAAAAATTACGATTTCTACGTAAAATTGTAGAAGTTCAATCAATTTGTCCAGTAAACGTTTTATCTTAGACCCTGTTCACACTAAGCGTATTTAGATCGATCACCATCACTTCAAGATCGATTTCAATGTTCACACCAAAGAAAGATCGATCGCAATCGGTCTAATTTGAGAATCTTAAAATATGTGGTCTAAATTAGATCGCTCTAAACTAGAGCGCTTCACAGTTAGATGAGAACAACTAAATCGATTCGAGATCGGTTCAAAACGTGTTCATTAGGCATGCGTTGAATAAAAAGTCTGTAGATTCTCCTTTGAAGCAGTCTTCTGGTCATAAAGTCAACTATCATTGCATTTAAAATGCAAATAAGCATAAACAACACTGTTTGCAAGATCAGCCATGATTATATCCAAGCAAGTCTGCTGATGGCAAGTGCCCGGAAGACAACAGAAAATTGAATCGATTCGAGATCGAATCAGATGAGCAGTGTGAACAGTGGTTATTACCGGAAACGATTGCAATCGGTTCGAGATCGATCCAATCTGAACACAAAACAGTTTCAAACTGAATCGAACTAACCTAAACCGATCGCAATCGATCTATATGTGAACACGGTCTTATAGACAACAAAATAACGTCGCGCTATACATACAATCTTGCTATATTTTTCAAAGTTTGCTATTTCAAAAATGAAAACAAATAAACAACAACACGATATTACGATATTTTCTTAAGAATACAACGTATACAATCAATCAATAAACAAACAGAATATGATAATCTCGTTTTAGAGCAACATATACTTTCAAAGAAAAATTGATAAAGTAGTCACATAACATAAACAATAAATAAATACAAAAAGGGAATAAAAACGAAATAAAACAACAAAACAAATAAGTAAACAAACATTGAAACAAACACCATAAAGGAAAGCACCAATTACACATACATGTATATAGACAAGGAAAATAAAATATAAATCAATAAAAACAAAAAGTGAAATTCCGAAATGAAAAGTAGAATAAGTACTAAATTGGTGTTCTACTTGTGTCGTTGGCTTATGGGTTGGTGATTGTTTCCGCAAATTGCATGCAGGACAGGCCGAAGAATGAGCTACATTTAAAATCCACCTGTTATGATGTATGTAAATCTATTGTCAAAACTCTCCATTATTTTTAAGGAATGGAGAGTTATAGTTCTCTTTGTACTTTAGATACTATACACAGGCTTTTTTTTGTTACAAGATTAATAATTAATAAAATTAATAAAGTACAATGGGTGGATTTTAAGTTGGAGAATGTCCTCGGCTGCATTATTTTTAAGGAATGGAGAGTTACTCGGACATTCTCCTATACGTATTAACGGCAACGTTCAACTGTACCCTACGGATGTTTGTGACATTTAAATACACAATGTGCTGAAAATATGTTTTATCAATTTAAATTATGTACATGCAACTGACTCAATCATTAGCATTACGATTTTTATAAAGTAATTCATTAAAAAACTTTTAAAATTTCAAATGAAGTTTTCGTCAACTATAATTTTGTGCTTTAACGGATCGAGCAACCTTTTATTGCATAACTCAAAGTCCATTTCATCTCAAACTAGCTGCTTATGTACATGTACAGTCCATGGACATAAGTATTCGTCACCCTCGATTTTAAGCTATATATTCCATATAAAACCACATTTTTCAAAAAAATTATTGTGAAGTCATTTCTAAATGGATTTTGATCATTTTTGAACCTGAAGAAGCAGAAATATTTAAGATTATTTGTTTATTTTAGCATGATTTTCCGTTAGATTGCCTTTATTTTCTTATGATTTAAAGATATTTTTTTTTCTGACATCAAATTTGCTATATATTTTAACAAAAATAAAATCGGAAAAATCAACATTTGTGTTTAAATCACTAGAAAACAAAAACCATGCAGACAAAAATTACTATCAGATAAACAAATAAAATTCAAAGAATTCTGCGTGTCTTGAAATAAATTTTATAAAAATCTGCCCAGAGATAGCTTTAAAAATTTTTTTTTTGAAAAAATGTGGTTTTATATGAAATATACACTGTACAGTAAAAAATCGAAGGTGATGAATACTTATGTTCATGGACTGTACTTACCCTAATACTCCCTCTACATTCTATAGTAATCTACGTAAATATTATTCAGGTGAATACATGCACTCGATGAAAACAGAAAATTGAAGAGTATGAATTGCGCGACGTCAGAACGATTTAATTTATTTGGCACCGAGAGGTCTTATGACGTGGTATAATTCGGCAACGTTGCAAACGTTATAATTTTGAATCTGAAAGGGTTAATGGTAACATATACAACCGTTTCGTTACTTTCGAGAATAAATCCATGACTCGGTTTGGTTTAGTATGGGTTATAGTGTTTAACACCACTTTCAACAATATTTCAGCTATATCGTGGTGGTCAGTTTTATTGGTGGAAGAAACCGGAGTACCCGGAGAAAATCACCGACCTGCCACAAGTCACTGACAAACTTCATCACATAATGTTGTATTGAGTGCACCTCGCCTGATCGGCACTGATTGCATATGTAGACCAGTTATATATCAAACTACCATACGATCACTACCACGACGGCCTAATAGTAGTTTTGTTTGTAGATCAGAAGTTCAGGTGAACAAATCCAGATCTTGTGAGCCTGTACAGGTGACTTTTTCCATCTAAGTTATAATTATAAATGTACATGTGTTTCAGCTTAAATATACACTGGCGTAGCCAGGCAAAAATGAATACTTTCTATTGCAAAACTTTAAAAGCCTTTTTAGGGTGTATTTCTTGTTTAGAAAGCAACGAACCACAGCATATTTGTCAGTATACATACACATACTGACATAGCAGCAACGCTATTAGATATTAAGTGATTCCGAATTTAAATTACTTTAAAAATAAATAAAAGAATGAAGAAATATATGTAGATGTTTAAATGAAATTGTAGTTAGAGCCGATATATATTTGTAACTGTCACTACCTTGGTCCAAAAAAAATCACTATTGTAGGTAAACTGTGTTTTTTTAATCTACCATGAAGTAAGATATCCAATTTACAACAAAGGGAATCCATCTTTTATTAACCTTGATATTCAAAGACGATTCACTGAAAATGCTTAAAAACAGGGTGTAAACCTTTTATCGAGCCTTCGGACTATAGAACTTTCGGACCGTCACCCACCTGTCAGGCTGTCTTCAAGTTCAAGACTGCACCAAATCAAGCATTGTACATAACATGCATGATGTCACCTAGATACGATAACGTAACCATCCGCTTTTGCTCCCGGCGAGGGTTACGAATCGGTCCCATATGGCAGCAGCGCCCGGAGTGATTCACACCGGGCGGTTTTTTGTCCTAATTCCGTTGTAAGTGGTTGGAAAAATTAACGGGGGTGAAAGATAAATATATTTAGGTAAACCTTGAGGTGTTAAGTAAACGCTGCATCAATCCATGGTAGACTTATATCCATCTGAAAATTTGAATGCATGAAATCTTCTTTCTGTCCGACATTTTGCTTACAAGTTGCTATTTCACGTGCACTTGCCTCGTTTGGAGATATCCTTATTTGGATCGACTGCCGTAAAATCGTAGTAAAAGTTTTCCATATTTCGCATTGAGATCCATATATGGATAGGCTCCGCCCATCGCGAGAGTCTACGTAATGTGTCATGGCGGACAAGATAAGATAAGATAAGAAAACTTTATTTTGATTCGGCACATAATAAAGAATTTTCGAATACGAAATCGACCGTGAAGGTAGAAACAGGTATTGTAACACTTATTTCGTATCACCATTACTTAAAAATTGTAGGGAATAATAAGTTATGACCAAATATGCAAAAAGAAAGCTGAAAATTCACGGAACGAAAATTTTAATTTGCTCCCATACGTTGAATGGGACTGATTCGTAACCCTCGCTGGGAGCAAAAGCAGACTGAGGGTTACGTCATCGTATCTAGATGTCACCAACACTAGAGAGTAGAGTCTAGATGACACAACTTCGTCACAAGACACTATTTTCTTATCATTCAACATTGACTGTTATGGCATGTTTATTGACATATTTTCAACTGACTGGCACATGATCAGATAGAAAGTTTTTTCTTAAAATTCTTTACACTATCACTACTATCAGTATCAGTATCGGATTCTTCAGCCACTGGCACTGAGCAGGCCAGTGCAGAGGAGATAATTTTTAGACATACGATACGATAGTGTCTCCAATTTATCTCTCCATTTTGAACATACCGAGGGAGAAATCAATTTTTCATTTCCCTTTGCATGCCTATTTTACCTTCTTAAATGTCTTATATTCCTTATTTGTAAATCATCCTCTTTAGACCTATTTTCATTTCATTTTAGCCTACATGCGCGCTTTTTGTTATCTCCCTTGTTTTTGTGGATTATTTTTATTGGGAAAAATCTGTAAGTCGTACCCGTACCCAAAACGTGTATTTCCGCTTATGAACATATTAATTGACCATTATTTGATTTTTTTCTAAAACTATAACACTTTAAGCAATTAATAATTAAGTATTAATAATAATTTACAACGGGTTTACAGCGAATAAGCTATTACCGATGGGCTAAAATATATAACCCGAAATAGAAAAATATGTATTACAGTTCCCGATCCCATTCATTCATTTATTCATTCATTCATTCATTCATTTATTGATTGATTTATTTATCTATCTACAGTATCTATTTAAGGAGTATTTTAAATTTTTGAACAGGTTACATGATAACCTGATTTGAGGCAGTTTACGCTAATAAACCGCGAAGCACTTAGTGAAAAGCATAAACTGTTCCAAACCATAAAGCATAAAGCATGAAAGTTTTATTTAAAGTCGGAGTTTTTTTTTTATAACATAACCTCTGTAGAGCTTTTTACCGACATACATACAAAAAAACATGTATATGACAATAGACTAAACAGAAGGCATACAAACATTTGCAGATTACAGACAAACATACAATGCAAAGCATTACATAAATAGCTTAAAACCTGTTCAAAAATTTCAAATATTCCTTATAATTTAATTTTTACAACCTAACTTAATCATTCCTTGATTTTAATTACGATTATTTCATAGGACTATTTGAATTTGTCGTTGGCGAGTGAATATGTTGGTAACGTCACTATAATATTTTTTTAAGAGGGTGTTTTGTAACAATGAAAAGTGTTGTTATTGAGTTGTACAGTATCACGTACAGATTTTCTGCTAAAGAATAAAAGCTACAAGAAAGAATAAGAAATTTAAGTATATATTTTTATTTGACGGACATAAAAAAACAAAAGATTTGATAATATGATGAGGTTGGTTGGTTTATGGTGTTTAGCGCCACTTTCAACAATATTTCAGTCATATCGTGGCGGTCAATTTCATTGTTGGAGGAAACCGGAGTACCACGCTACCCGGAGAAAACCACCGACCTGTCGCAAGTCACTGATAAACTTGATCACATCATATTGTATCGAGTACACCTCGTCATGGACGGACTTCGAACTCACAACTTTAGTAGAGATAGGCACTGATGGCACAGGTAGTTTTAAATCCAACTACCATACGATCACGACCACGACGACCACTAATATGATTAGGCCTACATGTATTTGTAATTTAGACTCAAAAAGAAGGAGTCACCAGAATGACTGTTTTTATAACATTTCCATGTGTTGGTGTACAGCTGTAATGAATCCACACTTCACATTTATAACAGTTTACCATTTGGTTAAATAAATTCAGCACTCGCCGTCGGCGTGAACTTTTGCTGTCTGTCTCATTTTGAAAATTCACAGTTCTTTTCTTTAAATATAAGTTATTTTTCTTGTTTTTGGAAGTTTTGGAAATGGAGTAATATTATTGTGTTGGAAACACTTCAATAAAGGAGATCCTATGTTGTGTTCATTAAATTAAAAGTGTATTTCAGAACTGCCAACTGTGTACCCGTTAAAGCAAAAATTCGGTCATATTTGCTATTGGTATTGTTTTTTCTTCATTACATGTATTTTCCTCACAACAAAAAGGACAAACAAATGAAACTTTGCCTGTTTTTTTCAATACTACATATTGAAACAAAACACATGACCTCTTGGTTTTTCCACCAACAAATGAAACAACCAAACAAAATACCAAAACACAACAACAGATGAAACAACCCAACAAAATACAAAAACACAACAACAGATGAAACAACCAAACAAAATACCAAAATACAACAACAGATGAAACAACCCAACAAAATACAAAAACACAACAACAGATGAAACAACCAAACAAAATACCAAAACACAACAACAGATGAAACAACCAAACAAAATACCAAAACACAACAACAGATGAAACAACCAAGCAAAATACCAAAACACAACAACAGATGAAACAACCCAACAAAATACAAAAACACAACAACAGATGAAACAACCAAACAAAATACCAAAACACAACAACAGATGAAACAACCAAGCAAAATACCAAAACACAACAACAGATGAAACAACCAAACAAAATACCAAAACACAACAACAGATGAAACAACCAAACAAAATACCAAAACACAACAACAGATGAAACAACCAAACAAAATACCAAAACACAACAACAGATGAAACAACCAAACAAAATACTAAAACACAACAACAGATGAAACAACCAAGCAAAATACCAAAACACAACAACAGATGAAACAACCAAGCAAAATACCAAAACACAACAACAGATGAAACAACCAAACAAAATACCAAAACACAACAACAGATGAAACAACCAAACAAAATACCAAAACACAACAACAGATGAAACAACCAAACAAAATACCAAAACACAACAACAGATGAAACAACCAAACAAAATACCAAAATACAACAACAGATGAAACAACCAAACAAAATACCAAAACACAACAACAGATGAAACAACCAAACAAAATACCAAAACACAACAACAGATGAAACAACCAAGCAAAATACCAAAACACAACAACAGATGAAACAACCAAGCAAAATACAAAAACACAACAACAGATGAAACAACCAAACAAAATACCAAAACACAACAACAGATGAAACAACCAAACAAAATACCAAAACACAACAACAAATGAAACAACCAAGCAAAATACCAAAACACAACAACAGATGAAACAACCAAGCAAAATACAAAAACACAACAACAGATGAAACAACCAAACAAAATACCAAAACACAACAACAGATGAAACAACCAAACAAAATACCAAAACACAACAACAGATGAAACAACCAAACAAAATACCAAAACACAACAACAGATGAAACAACCAAGCAAAATAGCAAAACACAACAACAAATGAAACAACCAAACAAAATACCAAAACACAACAACAGATGAAACAACCAAACAAAATACCAAAACACAACAACAAATGAAACAACCAAACAAAATACCAAAAACACAACAACAGATGAAACAACCAAGCAAAATAGCAAAACACAACAACAAATGAAACAACCAAGCAAAATACCAAAACACAACAACAGATGAAACAACCAAGCAAAATAGCAAAACACAACAACAGATGAAACAACCAAACAAAATACCAAAACACAACAACAGATGAAACAACCAAACAAAATACCAAAACACAACAACAGATGAAACAACCAAACAAAATACCAAAACACAACAACAGATGAAACAACCAAGCAAAATAACCTTTGGGTTTACCACAAACATATATCATCTCAACAAAATACAAAAGACAAAAAACAATGAACAACCCCTGTGCTTCACACAAACATATCATCTCAACAAAATACAAAAGACAAAAACAAATGAAACAGCCCCGTGTGTTTCCCACAAACAAATATCATCTCAACAAAATACAAAAGACAAAAACCAATGAAACAACCCCTGTGTTTCCCATAAACATATATCATCTGAACAAAATACAAAAGACAAAAACCAATGAAACAGCCCATGTGTTTACCACAAACATATATCATCTCAACAAAATACAAAACACAACAACAAATAAAACAGCCCCGTGTGTTTCCCACAAACAAATATCATCTCAACAAAATACAAAAGACAAAAACAAATGAAACAGCCCCTGGGTTTACCACAAACAAATATCATCTCAACAAAATACAAAAGACAAAAACCAATGAAACAACCCCTGTGTTTCCCATAAACATATATCATCTGAACAAAATACAAAAGACAAAAACAAATGAAACAGCCCATGTGTTTACCACAAACATATATCATCTCAACAAAATACAAAACACAACAACAAATAAAACAGCCCCGTGTGTTTCCCACAAACAAATATCATCTCAACAAAATACAAAAGACAAAAACAAATGAAACAGCCCCGTGTGTTTCCCACAAACAAATATCATCTCAATAAAATACAAAAGACAAAAACAAATGAAACAGCCCCTGGGTTTACCACAAACAAATATCATCTCAACAAAATACAAAAGACAAAAACAAATGAAACAGCCCCTGGGTTTACCACAAACAAATATCATCTCAACAAAATACAAAAGACAAAAACAAATGAAACAGCCCCGTGTGTTTCCCACAAACATATATCATCTCAACAAAATACAAAAGACAAAAACAAATGAAACAGTCCCGTGTGTTTCCCACAAACAAATATCATCTCAACAAAATACAAAAGACAAAAACAAATGAAACAGCCCCTGGGTTTACCACAAACATATATCATCTCAACAAAATACAAAAGACAAAAACAAAT
Source organism: Bathymodiolus septemdierum (assembly GCA_963383655.1). Classification (NCBI taxonomy): domain Eukaryota; kingdom Metazoa; phylum Mollusca; class Bivalvia; order Mytilida; family Modiolidae; genus Bathymodiolus; species Bathymodiolus septemdierum. The sequence goes on along the minus strand of OY726524.1, from coordinate 83,392,616 downwards.
GAAACAGCCCCGTGTGTTTCCCACAAACAAATATCATCTCAACAAAATACAAAAGACAAAAACAAATGAAACAGCCCCGTGTGTTTCCCACAAACAAATATCATCTCAACAAAATACAAAAGACAAAAACAAATGAAACAGCCCCGTGTGTTTCCCACAAACAAATATTCTCTCAACAAAATACAAAAGACAAAAACAAATGAAACAGCCCCTGGGTTTACCACAAACATATATCATCTCAACAAAATACAAAAGACAAAAACAAATGAAACAGTCCCGTGTGTTTCCCACAAACAAATATCATCTCAACAAAATACAAAAGACAAAAACAAATGAAACAGCCCCTGGGTTTACCACAAACAAATATCATCTCAACAAAATACAAAAGACAAAAACAAATGAAACAGCCCCTGGGTTTACCACAAACAAATATCATCTCAACAAAATACAAAAGACAAAAACAAATGAAACAGCCCCTGGGTTTACCACAAACATATATCATCTCAACAAAATACAAAAGACAAAAACAAATGAAACAGCCCCGTGTGTTTCCCACAAACAAATATCATCTCAACAAAATACAAAAGACAAAGACAAATGAAACAGCCCCTGGGTTTCCCACAAACAAATATCATCTCAACAAAATACAAAACACAACAACAAATGAAACAATCCCTGGGTTTACCACAAACATATATCATCTCAACAAAATACAAAAGACAAAAACAAATGAAACAGTCCCGTGTGTTTCCCACAAACAAATATCATCTCAACAAAATACAAAAGACAAAAACAAATGAAACAGCCCCTGGGTTTACCACAAACATGTATCATCTCAACAAAATACAAAAGACAAAAACAAATGAAACAGTCCCGTGTGTTTCCCACAAACAAATATCATCTCAACAAAATATAAAGACAAAAACAAATGAAACAGCCCCTGGGTTTACCACAAACATATATCATCTCAACAAAATACAAAAGACAAAAACAAATGAAACAGCCCCGTGTGTTTCCCACAAACAAATATCATCTCAACAAAATACAAAAGACAAAAACAAATGAAACAGTCCCGTGTGTTTCCCACAAACAAATATCATCTCAACAAAATACAAAAGACAAAAACAAATGAAACAGCCCCTGGGTTTACCACAAACATATATCATCTCAACAAAATACAAAAGACAAAAACAAATGAAACAGTCCCGTGTGTTTCCCACAAACAAATATCATCTCAACAAAATATAAAGACAAAAACAAATGAAACAGCCCCTGGGTTTACCACAAACATATATCATCTCAACAAAATACAAAAGACAAAAACAAATGAAACAGCCCCGTGTGTTTCCCACAAACAAATATCATCTGAACAAAATACAAAAGACAAAAACAAATGAAACAGTCCCGTGTGTTTCCCACAAACAAATATCATCTCAACAAAATACAAAAGACAAAAACAAATGAAACAGCCCCTGGGTTTACCACAAACATATATCATCTCAACAAAATACAAAAGACAAAAACAAATGAAACAGTCCCGTGTGTTTCCCACAAACAAATATCATCTCAACAAAATATAAAGACAAAAACAAATGAAACAGCCCCTGGGTTTACCACAAACATATATCATCTCAACAAAATACAAAAGACAAAAACAAATGAAACAGCCCCGTGTGTTTCCCACAAACAAATATCATCTGAACAAAATACAAAAGACAAAAACAAATGAAACAGTCCCGTGTGTTTCCCACAAACAAATATCATCTCAACAAAATACAAAAGACAAAGACAAATGAAACAGCCCCTGGGTTTACCACAAACAAATATCATCTCAACAAAATACAAAAGACAAAAACAAATGAAACAGTCCCGTGTGTTTCCCACAAACAAATATCATCTCAACAAAATACAAAAGACAAAGACAAATGAAACAGCCCCTGGGTTTCCCACAAACAAATATCATCTCAACAAAATACAAAACACAACAACAAATGAAACAATCCCTGGGTTTACCACAAACATATATCATCTCAACAAAATACAAAAGACAAAAACAAATGAAACAGTCCCGTGTGTTTCCCACAAACAAATATCATCTCAACAAAATACAAAAGACAAAAACAAATGAAACAGCCCCTGGGTTTACCACAAACAAATATCATCTCAACAAAATACAAAAGACAAAAACAAATGAAACAGCCCCGTGTGTTTCCCACAAACATATATCATCTCAACAAAATACAAAAGACAAAAACAAATGAAACAGCCCCGTGTGTTTCCCACAAACAAATATCATCTCAACAAAATACAAAAGACAAAAACAAATGAAACAGCCCCGTGTGTTTCCCACAAACAAATATCATCTCAACAAAATACAAAAGACAAAAACAAATGAAACAGCCCCGTGTGTTTCCCACAAACTTATATCATCTCAACAAAATACAAAAGACAAAAACAAATGAAACAGCCCCGTGTGTTTCCCACAAACATATATCATCTCAACAAAATACAAAAGACAAAAACAAATGAAACAGCCCCGTGTGTTTCCCACAAACTTATATCATCTCAACAAAATACAAAAGACAAAAACAAATGAAACAGCCCCGTGTGTTTCCCACAAACAAATATCATCTCAACAAAATACAAAAGACAAAAACAAATGAAACAGCCCCGTGTGTTTCCCACAAACAAATATCATCTCAACAAAATACAAAAGACAAAAACAAATGAAACAGCCCCTGGGTTTCCCACAAACAAATATCATCTCAACAAAATACAAAACACAACAACAAATGAAACAATCCCTGGGTTTACCACAAACATATATCATCTCAACAAAATACAAAACACAACAACAAATAAAACAGCCCCGTGTGTTTCCCACAAACAAATATCATCTCAATAAAATACAAAAGACAACAACAAATGAAACAGCCCCTGGGTTTCCCACAAACAAATATCATCTCAACAAAATACAAAAGACAAAAACAAATGAAACAGCCCATGTGTTTCCCACAAACAAATATCATCTCAATAAAATACAAAAGACAAAAACAAATGAAACAGCCCATGTGTTTCCCACAAACAAATATCATCTCAATAAAATACAAAAGACAAAAACAAATGAAACAGCCCATGTGTTTCCCACAAACATATATCATCTCAACAAAATACAAAAGACAAAAACCAATGAAACAGCCCCTGGGTTTACCACAAACAAATATCATCTCAACAAAATACAAAAGACAAAAACAAATGAAACAGCCCCTGGGTTTACCACAAACAAATATCATCTCAACAAAATACAAAACACAACAACAAATGAAACAGCCCCGTGTGTTTCCCACAAACAAATATCATCTCAACAAAATACAAAAGACAAAAACAAATGAAACAGCCCCGTCTGTTTCCCACAAACAAATATCATCTCAACAAAATACAAAAGACAAAAACAAATGAAACAGCCCCGTGTGTTTCCCACAAACTTATATCATCTCAACAAAATACAAAAGACAAAAACAAATGAAACAGCCCCGTGTGTTTCCCACAAACTTATATCATCTCAACAAAATACAAAAGACAAAAACAAATGAAACAGCCCCGTGTGTTTCCCACAAACAAATATCATCTCAACAAAATACAAAAGACAAAAACAAATGAAACAGCCCCGTGTGTTTCCCACAAACAAATATCATCTCAACAAAATACAAAAGACAAAAACAAATGAAACAGCCCCTGGGTTTCCCACAAACAAATATCATCTCAACAAAATACAAAACACAACAACAAATGAAACAATCCCTGGGTTTACCACAAACATATATCATCTCAACAAAATACAAAACACAACAACAAATAAAACAGCCCCGTGTGTTTCCCACAAACAAATATCATCTCAATAAAATACAAAAGACAACAACAAATGAAACAGCCCATGTGTTTCCCACAAACAAATATCATCTCAATAAAATACAAAAGACAAAAACAAATGAAACAGCCCATGTGTTTCCCACAAACATATATCATCTCAACAAAATACAAAAGACAAAAACCAATGAAACAGCCCCTGGGTTTACCACAAACAAATATCATCTCAACAAAATACAAAAGACAAAAACAAATGAAACAGCCCCTGGGTTTACCACAAACAAATATCATCTCAACAAAATACAAAACACAACAACAAATAAAACAGCCCCGTGTGTTTCCCACAAACAAATATCATCTCAATAAAATACAAAAGACAAAAACAAATGAAACAGCCCCTGGATTTACCACAAACATATATCATCTCAACAAAATACAAAAGACAAAAACAAATGAAACAGCCCCGTGTGTTTCCCACAAACAAATATCATCTCAACAAAATACAAAAGACAAAGACAAATGAAACAGCCCCTGGGTTTCCCACAAACAAATATCATCTCAACAAAATACAAAACACAACAACAAATGAAACAATCCCTGGGTTTACCACAAACAAATATCATCTCAACAAAATACAAAAGACAAAAACAAATGAAACAGTCCCGTGTGTTTCCCACAAACAAATATCATCTCAACAAAATACAAAAGACAAAGACAAATGAAACAGCCCCTGGGTTTCCCACAAACAAATATCATCTCAACAAAATACAAAACACAACAACAAATGAAACAATCCCTGGGTTTACCACAAACATATATCATCTCAACAAAATACAAAAGACAAAAACAAATGAAACAGTCCCGTGTGTTTCCCACAAACAAATATCATCTCAACAAAATACAAAAGACAAAAACAAATGAAACAGCCCCTGGGTTTACCACAAACAAATATCATCTCAACAAAATACAAAAGACAACAACAAATGAAACAGCCCCGTGTGTTTCCCACAAACAAATATCATCTCAACAAAATACAAAAGACAAAAACAAATGAAACAGCCCCGTGTGTTTCCCACAAACATATATCATCTCAACAAAATACAAAAGACAAAAACAAATGAAACAGCCCCGTGTGTTTCCCACAAACAAATATCATCTCAACAAAATACAAAAGACAAAAACAAATGAAACAGCCCCGTGTGTTTCCCACAAACAAATATCATCTCAACAAAATACAAAAGACAAAAACAAATGAAACAGCCCCGTGTGTTTCCCACAAACTTATATCATCTCAACAAAATACAAAAGACAAAAACAAATGAAACAGCCCCGTGTGTTTCCCACAAACATATATCATCTCAACAAAATACAAAAGACAAAAACAAATGAAACAGCCCCGTGTGTTTCCCACAAACTTATATCATCTCAACAAAATACAAAAGACAAAAACAAATGAAACAGCCCCGTGTGTTTCCCACAAACAAATATCATCTCAACAAAATACAAAAGACAAAAACAAATGAAACAGCCCCGTGTGTTTCCCACAAACAAATATCATCTCAACAAAATACAAAAGACAAAAACAAATGAAACAGCCCCTGGGTTTCCCACAAACAAATATCATCTCAACAAAATACAAAACACAACAACAAATGAAACAATCCCTGGGTTTACCACAAACATATATCATCTCAACAAAATACAAAACACAACAACAAATAAAACAGCCCCGTGTGTTTCCCACAAACAAATATCATCTCAATAAAATACAAAAGACAACAACAAATGAAACAGCCCCTGGGTTTCCCACAAACAAATATCATCTCAACAAAATACAAAAGACAAAAACAAATGAAACAGCCCATGTGTTTCCCACAAACAAATATCATCTCAATAAAATACAAAAGACAAAAACAAATGAAACAGCCCATGTGTTTCCCACAAACAAATATCATCTCAATAAAATACAAAAGACAAAAACAAATGAAACAGCCCATGTGTTTCCCACAAACATATATCATCTCAACAAAATACAAAAGACAAAAACCAATGAAACAGCCCCTGGGTTTACCACAAACAAATATCATCTCAACAAAATACAAAAGACAAAAACAAATGAAACAGCCCCTGGGTTTACCACAAACAAATATCATCTCAACAAAATACAAAACACAACAACAAATAAAACAGCCACGTGTGTTTCCCACAAACAAATATCATCTCAATAAAATACAAAAGACAAAAACAAATGAAACAGCCCCTGGATTTACCACAAACATATATCATCTCAACAAAATACAAAGACAAAAACAAATGAAACAGCCCCATGTGTTTCCCACAAACAAATATTCTCTCAACAAAATACAAAAGACAAAAACAAATGAAACAGTTCCGTGTGTTTCCCACAAACAAATATCATCTCAACAAAATACAAAAGACAAAAACAAATGAAACAGCCCCTGGGTTTACCACAAACATATATCATCTCAACAAAATACAAAAGACAAAAACAAATGAAACAGCCCCGTGTGTTTCCCACAAACAAATATCATCTCAACAAAATACAAACGACAAAAACAAATGAAACAGCCCCGTGTGTTTCCCACAAACAAATATCATCTCAACAAAATACAAAAGACAAAAACAAATGAAACAGCCCCGTGTGTTTCCCACAAACAAATATCATCTCAACAAAATACAAAAGATAAAAAAAAATGAAACAGCCCCGTGTGTTTCCCACAAACAAATATCATCTCAACAAAATACAAAAGACAAAAACAAATGAAACAGCCCCTGGGTTTCCCACAAACAAATATCATCTCAACAAAATACAAAACACAACAACAAATAAAACAGCCCCGTGTGTTTCCCACAAACAAATATCATCTCAATAAAATACAAAAGACAAAAACAAATGAAACAGCCCCTGGATTTACCACAAACATATATCATCTCAACAAAATACAAAGAAAAAAACAAATGAAACAGCCCCGTGTGTTTCCCACAAACAAATATCATCTCAACAAAACACAAAAGACAAAAACAAATGAAACAGCCCCTGGGTTTACCACAAACAAATATCATCTCAACAAAATACAAAAGACAAAAACAAATGAAACAGTCCCGTGTGTTTCCCACAAACAAATATCATCTCAACAAAATACAAAAGACAAAAAAAAATGAAACAGCCCCTGGGTTTACCACAAAAAATATCATCTCAACAAAATACAAAAGACAAAAACAAATGAAACAGCCCCTGGGTTTACCACAAACAAATATCATCTCAACAAAATACAAAAGACAAAAACAAATGAAACAGCCCCTGGGTTTACCACAAACATATATCATCTCAACAAAATACAAAAGACAAAAACAAATGAAACAGTCCCGTGTGTTTCCCACAAACAAATATCATCTCAATAAAATACAAAAGACAAAAACAAATGAAACAGCCCCTGGGTTTACCACAAACAAATATCATCTCAACACAATACAAAACACAACAACAAATAAAACAGCCCCGTGTGTTTCCCACAAACAAATATCATCTCAATAAAATACAAAAGACAAAAACAAATGAAACAGCCCCTGGATTTACCACAAACATATATCATCTCAACAAAATACAAAGACAAAAACAAATGAAACAGCCCCGTGTGTTTCCCACAAACAAATATTCTCTCAACAAAATACAAAAGACAAAAACAAATGAAACAGTCCCGTGTGTTTCCCACAAACAAATATCATCTCAACAAAATACAAAAGACAAAAACAAATGAAACAGCCCCTGGGTTTACCACAAACATATATCATCTCAACAAAATACAAAAGACAAAAACAAATGAAACAGCCCCGTGTGTTTCCCACAAACAAATATCATCTCAACAAAATACAAAAGACAAAAACAAATGAAACAGCCCCGTGTGTTTCCCACAAACAAATATCATCTCAACAAAATACAAAAGACAAAAACAAATGAAACAGCCCCGTGTGTTTCCCACAAACAAATATCATCTCAACAAAATACAAAAGACAAAAACAAATGAAACAGCTCCGTGTGTTTCCCACAAACAAATATCATCTCAACAAAATACAAAAGACAAAAACAAATGAAACAGCCCCTGGGTTTCCCACAAACAAATATCATCTCAACAAAATACAAAACACAACAACAAATAAAACAGCCCCGTGTGTTTCCCACAAACAAATATCATCTCAATAAAATACAAAAGACAAAAACAAATGAAACAGCCCCTGGATTTACCACAAACATATATCATCTCAACAAAATACAAAGACAAAAACAAACCAAACAGCCCCGTGTGTTTCCCACAAACAAATATCATCTCAACAAAATACAAAAGACAAAAACAAATGAAACAGCCCCGTGTGTTTCCCACAAACAAATATCATCTCAACAAAATACAAAAGACAAAAACAAATGAAACAGCCCCTGGGTTTACCACAAACAAATATCATCTCAACAAAATACAAAAGACAAAAACAAATGAAACAGTCCCGTGTGTTTCCCACAAACAAATATCATCTCAACAAAATACAAAAGACAAAAAAAAAATGAAACAGCCCCTGGGTTTACCACAAACAAATATCATCTCAACAAAATACAAAAGACAAAAACAAATGAAACAGCCCCTGGGTTTACCACAAACAAATATCATCTCAACAAAATACAAAAGACAAAAACAAATGAAACAGCCCCTGGGTTTACCACAAACATATATCATCTCAACAAAATACAAAAGACAAAAACAAATGAAACAGCCCCGTGTGTTTCCCACAAACAAATATCATCTCAATAAAATACAAAAGACAAAAACAAATGAAACAGCCCCTGGATTTACCACAAACATATATCATCTCAACAAAATACAAAAGACAAAAACAAATGAAACAGCCCCTGGGTTTACCACAAACATATATCATCTCAACAAAATACAAAAGACAAAAACAAATCAAACAGCCCCGTGTGTTTCCCACAAACAAATATCATCTCAATAAAATACAAAAGACAAAAACAAATGAAACAGCCCCTGGGTTTACCACAAACAAATATCATCTCAACAAAATACAAAAGAAAAAAACAAATGAAACAGTCCCGTGTGTTTCCCACAAACAAATATCATCTCAACAAAATACAAAAGACAAAAACAAATGAAACAGCCCCTGGGTTTACCACAAACAAATATCATCTCAACAAAATACAAAAGACAAAAACAAATGAAACAGCCCATGTGTTTCCCACAAACAAATATCATCTCAACAAAATACAAAAGACAAAAACAAATGAAACAGCCCCTGGGTTTACCACAAACAAATATCATCTCAACAAAATACAAAAGACAAAAACAAATGAAACAGTCCCGTGTGTTTCCCACAAACAAATATCATCTCAACAAAATACAAAAGACAAAGACAAATGAAACAGCCCCTGGGTTTACCACAAACAAATATCATCTCAACAAAATACAAAAGACAAAAACAAATGAAACAGTCCCGTGTGTTTCCCACAAACAAATATCATCTCAATAAAATACAAAAGACAAAAACAAATGAAACAGCCCCTGGGTTTACCACAAACAAATATCATCTCAACAAAATACAAAAGACAAAAACAAATGAAACAGTCCCGTGTGTTTCCCACAAACAAATATCATCTCAACAAAATACAAAAGACAAAGACAAATGAAACAGCCCCTGGGTTTACCACAAACAAATATCATCTCAACAAAATACAAAAGACAAAAACAAATGAAACATTCCCGTGTGTTTCCCACAAACAAATATCATCTCAACAAAATACAAAAGACAAAAACAAATGAAACAGCCCCTGGGTTTACCACAAACATATATCATCTCAACAAAATACAAAAGACAAAAACAAATGAAACAGTCCCGTGTGCTTCCCACAAACAAATATCATCTCAACAAAATACAAAAGACAAAGACAAATGAAACAGCCCCGTGTGTTTCCCACAAACAAATATCATCTCAACAAAATACAAAAGACAAAAACAAATGAAACAGCCCATGTGTTTCCCACAAACAAATATCATCTCAACAAAATACAAAAGACAAAAACAAATGAAACAGCCCCTGGGTTTACCACTAACAAATATCATCTGAACAAAATACAAAAGACAAAAACAAATGAAACAGCCCCGTGTGTTTCCCACAAACAAATATCATCTCAACAAAATACAAAAGACAAAAACAAATGAAACAGCCCCGTGTGTTTCCCACAAACAAATATCATCTCAACAAAATACAAAAGACAAAAACAAATGAAACAGCCCATGTGTTTCCCACAAACATATATCATCTCAACAAAATACAAAAGACAAAAACAAATGAAACAGCCCCGTGTGTTTCCCACAAACAAATATCATCTCAATAAAATACAAAAGACAAAAACAAATGAAACAGCCCATGTGTTTCCCACAAACTTATATCATCTCAACAAAATACAAAAGACAAAAACAAATGAAACAGCCCATGTGTTTCCCACAAACAAATATCATCTCAACAAAATACAAAAGACAAAAACAAATGAAACAGCCCCGTGTGTTTCCCACAAACAAATATCATCTCAACAAAATACAAAAGACAAAAACAAATGAAACAGCCCCGTGTGTTTCCCACAAACAAATATCATCTCAATAAAATACAAAAGACAAAAACAAATGAAACAGCCCATGTGTTTCCCACAAACAAATATCATCTCAACAAAATACAAAAGACAAAAACAAATGAAACAGCCCCTGGATTTACCACAAACATATATCATCTCAACAAAATACAAAAGACAAAAACAAATGAAACAGCCCATGTGTTTCCCACAAACATATATCATCTCAACAAAATACAAAAGACAAAAACAAATGAAACAGCCCCTGGATTTACCACAAACATATATCATCTCAACAAAATACAAAAGACAAAAACAAATGAAACAGCCCCGTGTGTTTCCCACAAACATATATCATCTCAACAAAATACAAAAGACAAAAACAAATGAAACAGCCCATGTGTTTTCCACAAACATATATCATCTCAACAAAATACAAAAGACAAAAACAAATGAAACAGCCCCGTGTGTTTCCCACAAACAAATATCATCTCAACAAAATACAAAAGACAAAAACAAATGAAACAGCCCCGTGTGTTTCCCACAAACAAATATCATCTCAACAAAATACAAAAGACAAAAACAAATGAAACAGCCCATGTGTTTCCCACAAACATATATCATCTCAACAAAATACAAAAGACAAAAACAAATGAAACAGCCCATGTGTTTCCCACAAACTTATATCATCTCAACAAAATACAAAAGACAAAAACAAATGAAACAGCCCATGTGTTTCCCACAAACAAATATCATCTCAACAAAATACAAAAGACAAAAACAAATGAAACAGCCCATGTGTTTCCCACAAACAAATATCATCTCAACAAAATACAAAAGACAAAAACAAATGAAACAGCCCATATGTTTCCCACAAACATATATCATCTCAACAAAATACAAAAGATAAAAACAAATGAAACAGCCCATGTGTTTCCCACAAACTTATATCATCTCAACAAAATACAAAAGACAAAAACAAATGAAACAGCCCATGTGTTTCCCACAAACATATATCATCTCAACAAAATACAAAAGACAAAAACAAATGAAACAGCCCCGTGTGTTTCCCACAAACAAATATCATCTCAATAAAATACAAAAGACAAAAACAAATGAAACAGCCCCTGGGTTTACCACAAACAAATATCATCTCAACAAAATACAAAAGACAAAAACAAATGAAACAGCCCCGTGTGTTTCCCACAAACATATATCATCTCAACAAAATACAAAAGACAAAGACAAATGAAACAGCCCCTGGGTTTACCACAAACAAATATCATCTCAATAAAATACAAAAGACAAAAACAAATAAAACAGCCCCGTGTGTTTCCCACAAACTTATATCATCTCAACAAAATACAAAAGACAAAAACAAATGAAACAGCCCCGTGTGTTTCCCACAAACTTATATCATCTCAACAAAATACAAAAGACAAAAACAAATGAAACAGCCCCGTGTGTTTCCCACAAACAAATATCATCTCAACAAAATACAAAAGACAAAAACAAATGAAACAGCCCATGTGTTTCCCACAAACATATATCATCTCAACAAAATACAAAAGACAAAAACAAATGAAACAGCCCATGTGTTTCCCACAAACAAATATCATCTCAACAAAATACAAAAGACAAAAACAAATGAAACAGCCCATGTGTTTCCCACAAACAAATATCATCTCAACAAAATACAAAAGACAAAAACAAATGAAACAGCCCATGTGTTACCCACAAACAAATATCATCTCAACAAAATACAAAAGACAAAAACAAATGAAACAGCCCCTGTGTTTACCACAAACATATATCATCTCAACAAAATACAAAACACAAAAACAAATGAAACAGCCCCGTGTGTTTCCCACAAACAAATATCATCTCAACAAAATACAAAAGACAAAAACAAATGAAACAGCACCTGGGTTTCCCACAAACATATATCATCTCAACAAAATACAAAAGACAAAAACAAATGAAACAGCCCATGTGTTTCCCACAAACAAATATCATCTCAACAAAATACAAAAGACAAAAACAAATGAAACAGCCCATGTGTTACCCACAAACAAATATCATCTCAACAAAATACAAAAGACAAAAACAAATGAAACAGCCCCTGGGTTTACCACAAACATATATCATCTCAACAAAATACAAAAGACAAAAACAAATGAAACAGCCCCGTGTGTTTCCCACAAACAAATATCATCTCAACAAAATACAAAAGACAAAAACAAATAAAACAGCCCCTGGGTTTACCACAAACATATATTATCTCAACAAAATACAAAAGACAAAAACAAATGAAACAGCCCCGTGTGTTTCCCACAAACAAATATCATCTCAACAAAATACAAAACACAACAACAAATAAAACAGCCCCGTGTGTTTCCCACAAACAAATATCATCTCAATAAAATACAAAAGACAAAAACAAATGAAACAGCCCCTGGATTTACCACAAACATATATCATCTCAACAAAATACAAAGACAAAAACAAATGAAACAGCCCCGTGTGTTTCCCCCAAACAAATATCATCTCAACAAAATACAAAAGACAAAAACAAATGAAACAGCCCCTGGGTTTACCACAAACAAATATCATCTCAACAAAATACAAAAGACAAAAACAAATGAAACAGTCCCGTGTGTTTCCCACAAACAAATATCATCTCAACAAAATACAAAAGACAAAAAAAAATGAAACAGCCCCTGGGTTTACCACAAACAAATATCATCTCAACAAAATACAAAAGACAAAAACAAATGAAACAGCCCCTGGGTTTACCACAAACAAATATCATCTCAACAAAATACAAAAGACAAAAACAAATGAAACAGCCCCTGGGTTTACCACAAACATATATCATCTCAACAAAATACAAAAGACAAAAACAAATGAAACAGTCCCGTGTGTTTCCCACAAACAAATATCATCTCAATAAAATACAAAAGACAAAAACAAATGAAACAGCCCCTGGGTTTACCACAAACAAATATCATCCCAACACAATACAAAACACAACAACAAATAAAACAGCCCCGTGTGTTTCCCACAAACAAATATCATCTCAATAAAATACAAAAGACAAAAACAAATGAAACAGCCCCTGGATTTACCACAAACATATATCATCTCAACAAAATACAAAGACAAAAACAAATGAAACAGCCCCGTGTGTTTCCCACAAACAAATATTCTCTCAACAAAATACAAAAGACAAAAACAAATGAAACAGTCCCGTGTGTTTCCCACAAACAAATATCATCTCAACAAAATACAAAAGACAAAAACAAATGAAACAGCCCCTGGGTTTACCACAAACATATATCATCTCAACAAAATACAAAAGACAAAAACAAATGAAACAGCCCCGTGTGTTTCCCACAAACAAATATCATCTCAACAAAATACAAAAGACAAAAACAAATGAAACAGCCCCGTGTGTTTCCCACAAACAAATATCATCTCAACAAAATACAAAAGACAAAAACAAATGAAACAGCTCCGTGTGTTTCCCACAAACAAATATCATCTCAACAAAATACAAAAGACAAAAACAAATGAAACAGCTCCGTGTGTTTCCCACAAACAAATATCATCTCAACAAAATACAAAAGACAAAAACAAATGAAACAGCCCCTGGGTTTCCCACAAACAAATATCATCTCAACAAAATACAAAACACAACAACAAATAAAACAGCCCCGTGTGTTTCCCACAAACAAATATCATCTCAATAAAATACAAAAGACAAAAACAAATGAAACAGCCCCTGGATTTACCACAAACATATATCATCTCAACAAAATACAAAGACAAAAACAAATGAAACAGCCCCGTGTGTTTCCCACAAACAAATATCATCTCAACAAAATACAAAAGACAAAAACAAATGAAACAGCCCCGTGTGTTTCTCACAAACAAATATCATCTCAACAAAATACAAAAGACAAAAACAAATGAAACAGCCCCTGGGTTTACCACAAACAAATATCATCTCAACAAAATACAAAAGACAAAAACAAATGAAACAGTCCCGTGTGTTTCCCACAAACAAATATCATCTCAACAAAATACAAAAGACAAAAAAAAATGAAACAGCCCCTGGGTTTACCACAAACAAATATCATCTCAACAAAATACAAAAGACAAAAACAAATGAAACAGCCCCTGGGTTTACCACAAACAAATATCATCTCAACAAAATACAAAAGACAAAAACAAATGAAACAGCCCCTGGGTTTACCACAAACATATATCATCTCAACAAAATACAAAAGACAAAAACAAATGAAACAGCCCCGTGTGTTTCCCACAAACAAATATCATCTCAATAAAATACAAAAGACAAAAACAAATGAAACAGCCCCTGGATTTACCACAAACATATATCATCTCAACAAAATACAAAAGACAAAAACAAATGAAACAGCCCCTGGGTTTACCACAAACATATATCATCTCAACAAAATACAAAAGACAAAAACAAATGAAACAGCCCCGTGTGTTTCCCACAAACAAATATCATCTCAATAAAATACAAAAGACAAAAACAAATGAAACAGCCCCTGGGTTTACCACAAACAAATATCATCTCAACAAAATACAAAAGAAAAAAACAAATGAAACAGTCCCGTGTGTTTCCCACAAACAAATATCATCTCAACAAAATACAAAAGACAAAAACAAATGAAACAGCCCCTGGGTTTACCACAAACAAATATCATCTCAACAAAATACAAAAGACAAAAACAAATGAAACAGCCTCTGGGTTTACCACAAACAAATATCATCTCAACAAAATACAAAAGACAAAAACAAATGAAACAGCCCATGTGTTTCCCACAAACAAATATCATCTCAACAAAATACAAAAGACAAAAACAAATGAAACAGCCCCTGGGTTTACCACAAACAAATATCATCTCAACAAAATACAAAAGACAAAAACAAATGAAACAGTCCCGTGTGTTACCCACAAACAAATATCATCTCAATAAAATACAAAAGACAAAAACAAATGAAACAGCCCCTGGGTTTACCACAAACAAATATCATCTCAACAAAATACAAAAGACAAAAACAAATGAAACAGTCCCGTGTGTTTCCCACAAACAAATATCATCTCAACAAAATACAAAAGACAAAGACAAATGAAACAGCCCCTGGGTTTACCACAAACAAATATCATCTCAACAAAATACAAAAGACAAAAACAAATGAAACATTCCCGTGTGTTTCCCACAAACAAATATCATCTCAACAAAATACAAAAGACAAAAACAAATGAAACAGCCCCTGGGTTTACCACAAACATATATCATCTCAACAAAATACAAAAGACAAAAACAAATGAAACAGTCCCGTGTGTTTCCCACAAACAAATATCATCTCAACAAAATACAAAAGACAAAGACAAATGAAACAGCCCCGTGTGTTTCCCACAAACAAATATCATCTCAACAAAATACAAAAGACAAAAACAAATGAAACAGCCCCTGGATTTACCACAAACATATATCATCTCAACAAAATACAAAAGACAAAAACAAATGAAACAGCCCCGTGTGTTTCCCACAAACATATATCATCTCAACAAAATACAAAAGACAAAAACAAATGAAACAGCCCATGTGTTTCCCACAAACATATATCATCTCAACAAAATACAAAAGACAAAAACAAATGAAACAGCCCCGTGTGTTTCCCACAAACAAATATCATCTCAACAAAATACAAAAGACAAAAACAAATGAAACAGCCCCGTGTGTTTCCCACAAACAAATATCATCTCAACAAAATACAAAAGACAAAAACAAATGAAACAGCCCATGTGTTTCCCACAAACATATATCATCTCAACAAAATACAAAAGACAAAAACAAATGAAACAGCCCATGTGTTTCCCACAAACTTATATCATCTCAACAAAATACAAAAGACAAAAACAAATGAAACAGCCCATGTGTTTCCCACAAACAAATATCATCTCAACAAAATACAAAAGACAAAAACAAATGAAACAGCCCATGTGTTTCCCACAAACAAATATCATCTCAACAAAATACAAAAGACAAAAACAAATGAAACAGCCCATATGTTTCCCACAAACATATATCATCTCAACAAAATACAAAAGATAAAAACAAATGAAACAGCCCATGTGTTTCCCACAAACTTATATCATCTCAACAAAATACAAAAGACAAAAACAAATGAAACAGCCCATGTGTTTCCCACAAACATATATCATCTCAACAAAATACAAAAGACAAAAACAAATGAAACAGCCCCGTGTGTTTCCCACAAACAAATATCATCTCAATAAAATACAAAAGACAAAAACAAATGAAACAGCCCCTGGGTTTACCACAAACAAATATCATCTCAACAAAATACAAAAGACAAAAACAAATGAAACAGCCCCGTGTGTTTCCCGCAAACATATATCATCTCAACAAAATACAAAAGACAAAGACAAATGAAACAGCCCCTGGGTTTACCACAAACAAATATCATCTCAATAAAATACAAAAGACAAAAACAAATAAAACAGCCCCGTGTGTTTCCCACAAACTTATATCATCTCAACAAAATACAAAAGACAAAAACAAATGAAACAGCCCCGTGTGTTTCCCACAAACTTATATCATCTCAACAAAATACAAAAGACAAAAACAAATGAAACAGCCCCGTGTGTTTCCCACAAACAAATATCATCTCAACAAAATACAAAAGACAAAAACAAATGAAACAGCCCATGTGTTTCCCACAAACATATAGCATCTCAACAAAATACAAAAGACAAAAACAAATGAAACAGCCCATGTGTTTCCCACAAACAAATATCATCTGAACAAAATACAAAAGACAAAAACAAATGAAACAGCCCATGTGTTTCCCACAAACAAATATCATCTCAACAAAATACAAAAGACAAAAACAAATGAAACAGCCCATGTGTTACCCACAAACAAATATCATCTCAACAAAATACAAAAGACAAAAACAAATGAAACAGCCCCGTGTGTTTCCCACAAACAAATATCATCTCAACAAAATACAAAAGACAAAAACAAATGAAACAGCCCCTGGGTTTCCCACAAACATATATCATCTCAACAAAATACAAAAGACAAAAACAAATGAAACAGCCCATGTGTTTCCCACAAACAAATATCATCTCAACAAAATACAAAAGACAAAAACAAATGAAACAGCCCATGTGTTACCCACAAACAAATATCATCTCAACAAAATACAAAAGACAAAAACAAATGAAACAGCCCCTGGGTTTACCACAAACATATATCATCTCAACAAAATACAAAAGACAAAAACAAATGAAACAGCCCCGTGTGTTTCCCACAAACAAATATCATCTCAACAAAATACAAAAGACAAAAACAAATAAAACAGCCCCTGGGTTTACCACAAACATATATCATCTCAACAAAATACAAAAGACAAAAACAAATGAAACAGCCCCGTGTGTTTCCCACAAACAAATATCATCTCAACAAAATACAAAACACAACAACAAATAAAACAGCCCCGTGTGTTTCCCACAAACAAATATCATCTCAATAAAATACAAAAGACAAAAACAAATGAAACAGCCCCTGGATTTACCACAAACATATATCATCTCAACAAAATACAAAGACAAAAACAAATGAAACAGCCCCGTGTGTTTCCCACAAACAAATATCATCTCAACAAAATACAAAAGACAAAAACAAATGAAACAGCCCCTGGGTTTACCACAAACAAATATCATCTCAACAAAATACAAAAGACAAAAACAAATGAAACAGTCCCGTGTGTTTCCCACAAACAAATATCATCTCAACAAAATACAAAAGACAGAAAAAAATGAAACAGCCCCTGGGTTTACCACAAACAAATATCATCTCAACAAAATACAAAAGACAAAAACAAATGAAACAGCCCCTGGGTTTACCACAAACATATATCATCTCAACAAAATACAAAAGACAAAAACAAATGAAACAGTCCCGTGTGTTTCCCACAAACAAATATCATCTCAATAAAATACAAAAGACAAAAACAAATGAAACAGCCCCTGGGTTTACCACAAACAAATATCATCTCAACACAATACAAAACACAACAACAAATAAAACAGCCCCGTGTGTTTCCCACAAACAAATATCATCTCAATAAAATACAAAAGACAAAAACAAATGAAACAGCCCCTGGATTTACCACAAACATATATCATCTCAACAAAATACAAAGACAAAAACAAATGAAACAGCCCCGTGTGTTTCCCACAAACAAATATTCTCTCAACAAAATACAAAAGACAAAAACAAATGAAACAGTCCCGTGTGTTTCCCACAAACAAATATCATCTCAACAAAATACAAAAGACAAAAACAAATGAAACAGCCCCTGGGTTTACCACAAACATATATCATCTCAACAAAATACAAAAGACAAAAACAAATGAAACAGCCCCGTGTGTTTCCCACAAACAAATATCATCTCAACAAAATACAAAAGACAAAAACAAATGAAACAGCCCCGTGTGTTTCCCACAAACAAATATCATCTCAACAAAATACAAAAGACAAAAACAAATGAAACAGCCCCGTGTGTTTCCCACAAACAAATATCATCTCAACAAAATACAAAAGACAAAAACAAATGAAACAGCTCCGTGTGTTTCCCACAAACAAATATCATCTCAAGAAAATACAAAAGACAAAAACAAATGAAACAGCCTCTGGGTTTCCCACAAACAAATATCATCTCAACAAAATACAAAACACAACAACAAATAAAACAGCCCCGTGTGTTTCCCACAAACAAATATCATCTCAATAAAATACAAAAGACAAAAACAAATGAAACAGCCCCTGGATTTACCACAAACATATATCATCTCAACAAAATACAAAGACAAAAACAAATGAAACAGCCCCGTGTGTTTCCCACAAACAAATATCATCTCAACAAAATACAAAAGACAAAAACAAATGAAACAGCCCCGTGTGTTTCCCACAAACAAATATCATCTCAACAAAATACAAAAGACAAAAACAAATGAAACAGCCCCTGGGTTTACCACAAACAAATATCATCTCAACAAAATACAAAAGACAAAAACAAATGAAACAGTCCCGTGTGTTTCCCACAAACAAATATCATCTCAACAAAATACAAAAGACAAAAAAAAATGAAACAGCCCCTGGGTTTACCACAAACAAATATCATCTCAACAAAATACAAAAGACAAAAACAAATGAAACAGCCCCTGGGTTTACCACAAACAAATATCATCTCAACAAAATACAAAAGACAAAAACAAATGAAACAGCCCCTGGGTTTACCACAAACATATATCATCTCAACAAAATACAAAAGACAAAAACAAATGAAACAGCCCCGTGTGTTTCCCACAAACAAATATCATCTCAATAAAATACAAAAGACAAAAACAAATGAAACAGCCCCTGGATTTACCACAAACATATATCATCTCAACAAAATACAAAAGACAAAAACAAATGAAACAGCCCCTGGGTTTACCACAAACATATATCATCTCAACAAAATACAAAAGACAAAAAACAAATGAAACAGCCCCGTGTGTTTCCCACAAACAAATATCATCTCAATAAAATACAAAAGACAAAAACAAATGAAACAGCCCCTGGGTTTACCACAAACAAATATCATCTCAACAAAATACAAAAGAAAAAAACAAATGAAACAGTCCCGTGTGTTTCCCACAAACAAATATCATCTCAACAAAATACAAAAGACAAAAACAAATGAAACAGCCCCTGGGTTTACCACAAACAAATATCATCTCAACAAAATACAAAAGACAAAAACAAATGAAACAGCCTCTGGGTTTACCACAAACAAATATCATCTCAACAAAATACAAAAGACAAAAACAAATGAAACAGCCCATGTGTTTCCCACAAACAAATATCATCTCAACAAAATACAAAAGACAAAAACAAATGAAACAGCCCCTGGGTTTACCACAAACAAATATCATCTCAACAAAATACAAAAGACAAAAACAAATGAAACAGTCCCGTGTGTTTCCCACAAACAAATATCATCTCAATAAAATACAAAAGACAAAAACAAATGAAACAGCCCCTGGGTTTACCACAAACAAATATCATCTCAACAAAATACAAAAGACAAAAACAAATGAAACAGTCCCGTGTGTTTCCCACAAACAAATATCATCTCAACAAAATACAAAAGACAAAGACAAATGAAACAGCCCCTGGGTTTACCACAAACAAATATCATCTCAACAAAATACAAAAGACAAAAACAAATGAAACATTCCCGTGTGTTTCCCACAAACAAATATCATCTCAACAAAATACAAAAGACAAAAACAAATGAAACAGCCCCTGGGTTTACCACAAACATATATCATCTCAACAAAATACAAAAGACAAAAACAAATGAAACAGTCCCGTGTGCTTCCCACAAACAAATATCATCTCAACAAAATACAAAAGACAAAGACAAATGAAACAGCCCCGTGTGTTTCCCACAAACAAATATCATCTCAACAAAATACAAAAGACAAAAACAAATGAAACAGCTCATGTGTTTCCCACAAACAAATATCATCTCAACAAAATACAAAAGACAAAAACAAATGAAACAGCCCCTGGGTTTACCACTAACAAATATCATCTGAACAAAATACAAAAGACAAAAACAAATGAAACAGCCCCGTGTGTTTCCCACAAACAAATATCATCTCAACAAAATACAAAAGACAAAAACAAATGAAACAGCCCCGTGTGTTTCCCACAAACAAATATCATCTCAACAAAATACAAAAGACAAAAACAAATGAAACAGCCCATGTGTTTCCCACAAACATATATCATCTCAACAAAATACAAAAGACAAAAACAAATGAAACAGCCCCGTGTGTTTCCCACAAACAAATATCATCTCAATAAAATACAAAAGACAAAAACAAATGAAACAGCCCATGTGTTTCCCACAAACTTATATCATCTCAACAAAATACAAAAGACAAAAACAAATGAAACAGCCCATGTGTTTCCCACAAACAAATATCATCTCAACAAAATACAAAAGACAAAAACAAATGAAACAGCCCCGTGTGTTTCCCACAAACAAATATCATCTCAACAAAATACAAAAGACAAAAACAAATGAAACAGCCCCGTGTGTTTCCCACAAACAAATATCATCTCAATAAAATACAAAAGACAAAAACAAATGAAACAGCCCATGTGTTTCCCACAAACAAATATCATCTCAACAAAATACAAAAGACAAAAACAAATGAAACAGCCCCTGGATTTACCACAAACATATATCATCTCAACAAAATACAAAAGACAAAAACAAATGAAACAGCCCATGTGTTTCCCACAAACATATATCATCTCAACAAAATACAAAAGACAAAAACAAATGAAACAGCCCCTGGATTTACCACAAACATATATCATCTCAACAAAATACAAAAGACAAAAACAAATGAAACAGCCCCGTGTGTTTCCCACAAACATATATCATCTCAACAAAATACAAAACACAAAAACAAATGAAACAGCCCATGTGTTTCCCACAAACATATATCATCTCAACAAAATACAAAAGACAAAAACAAATGAAACAGCCCCGTGTGTTTCCCACAAACAAATATCATCTCAACAAAATACAAAAGACAAAAACAAATGAAACAGCCCCGTGTGTTTCCCACAAACAAATATCATCTCAACAAAATACAAAAGACAAAAACAAATGAAACAGCCCATGTGTTTCCCACAAACATATATCATCTCAACAAAATACAAAAGACAAAAACAAATGAAACAGCCCATGTGTTTCCCACAAACTTATATCATCTCAACAAAATACAAAAGACAAAAACAAATGAAACAGCCCATGTGTTTCCCACAAACAAATATCATCTCAACAAAATACAAAAGACAAAAACAAATGAAACAGCCCATGTTTTTCCCACAAACAAATATCATCTCAACAAAATACAAAAGACAAAAACAAATGAAACAGCCCATATGTTTCCCACAAACATATATCATCTCAACAAAATACAAAAGACAAAAACAAATGAAACAGCCCATGTGTTTCCCACAAACTTATATCATCTCAACAAAATACAAAAGACAAAAACAAATGAAACAGCCCATGTGTTTCCCACAAACATATATCATCTCAACAAAATACAAAAGACAAAAACAAATGAAACAGCCCCGTGTGTTTCCCACAAACAAATATCATCTCAATAAAATACAAAAGACAAAAACAAATGAAACAGCCCCTGGGTTTACCACAAACAAATATCATCTCAACAAAATACAAAAGACAAAAACAAATGAAACAGCCCCGTGTGTTTCCCACAAACAAATATCATCTCAACAAAATACAAAAGACAAAGACAAATGAAACAGCCCCTGGGTTTACCACAAACAAATATCATCTCAATAAAATACAAAAGACAAAAACAAATAAAACAGCCCCGTGTGTTTCCCACAAACTTATATCATCTCAACAAAATACAAAAGACAAAAACAAATGAAACAGCCCCGTGTGTTTCCCACAAACTTATATCATCTCAACAAAATACAAAAGACAAAAACAAATGAAACAGCCCCGTGTGTTTCCCACAAACAAATATCATCTCAACAAAATACAAAAGACAAAAACAAATGAAACAGCCCATGTGTTTCCCACAAACATATATCATCTCAACAAAATACAAAAGACAAAAACAAATGAAACAGCCCATGTGTTTCCCACAAACAAATATCATCTGAACAAAATACAAAAGACAAAAACAAATGAAACAGCCCATGTGTTTCCCACAAACAAATATCATCTCAACAAAATACAAAAGACAAAAACAAATGAAACAGCCCATGTGTTACCCACAAACAAATATCATCTCAACAAAATACAAAAGACAAAAACAAATGAAACAGCCCCTGGGTTTACCACAAACATATATCATCTCAACAAAATACAAAAGACAAAAACAAATGAAACAGCCCCGTGTGTTTCCCACAAACAAATATCATCTCAACAAAATACAAAAGACAAAAACAAATGAAACAGCCCCTGGGTTTCCCACAAACATATATCATCTCAACAAAATACAAAAGACAAAAACCAATGAAACAGCCCATGTGTTTCCCACAAACAAATATCATCTCAACAAAATACAAAAGACAAAAACAAATGAAACAGCCCATGTGTTACCCACAAACAAATATCATCTCAACAAAATACAAAAGACAAAAACAAATGAAACAGCCCCTGGGTTTACCACAAACATATATCATCTCAACAAAATACAAAAGACAAAAACAAATGAAACAGCCCCGTGTGTTTCCCACAAACAAATATCATCTCAACAAAATACAAAAGACAAAAACAAATGAAACAGCCCCGTGTGTTTCCCACAAACAAATATCATCTCAACAAAATACAAAAGACAAAAACAAATAAAACAGCCCCTGGGTTTACCACAAACATATATCATCTCAACAAAATACAAAAGACAAAAACAAATGAAACAGCCCCGTGTGTTTCCCACAAACAAATATCATCTCAACAAAATACAAAAGACAAAAACAAATGAAACAGCCCCGTGTGTTTCCCACAAACAAATATCATCTCAACAAAATACAAAAGACAAAAACAAATGAAACAGCCCCTGGGTTTACCACAAACAAATATCATCTCAACAAAATACAAGACAAAAACAAATGAAACAGTCCCGTGTGTTTCCCACAAACAAATATCAT
>OY726524.1:83097283-83368068 GCA_963383655.1 Bathymodiolus septemdierum | reverse complement strand
TACAAATCATCATATAAATACAACAAATAGAAGCAATACAAGATATTAATGCTGATACTTCTCTATAGAAATCATCATATAAACATAACAAATAGAAGCTATACAAGATATTAATGCTGATACTTCTCTATAGAAATCATCATATAAACATAACAAATAGAAGCTATACAAGATATTAATGCTGATACTTCTCTATAGAAATCATCATATAAACATAACAAATAGAAGCTATACAAGATATTAATGCTGATACTTCTCTATAGAAATCATCATATAAACATAACAAATAGAAGCTATACAAGATATTAATGCTGATACTTCTCTATAGAAATCATCATATAAACATAACAAATAGAAGCTATACAAGATATTAATGCTCATACTTCTCTATAGAAATCAACATATAAACATAACAAATAGAAGCTATACAAGATATTAATGCTGATACTTCTCTATAGAAATCATCATATAAACATAACAAATAGAAGCTATACAAGATATTAATACTGATACTTCTCTATAGAAATCCTCATATAAACATAACAAATAGAAGCTATACAAGATATTAATACTGATACTTCTCTATAGAAATCATCATATAAACATAACAAATAGAAGCTATACAAGATATTAATGCTGATACTTCTCTATAGAAATCATCATATAAACATAACAAATAGAAGCTATACAAGATATTAATACTGATACTTCTCTATAGAAATCATCATATAAACATAACAAATAGAAGCTATACAAGATATTAATACTGATACTTCTATATAGAAATCATCATATAAACATAACAAATAGAAGCTATACAAGATATTAATACTGATACTTCTCTATAGAAATCATCATATAAACATAACAAATAGAGGCTATACAAGATATTAATACTGATACTTCTATATAGAAATCATCATATAAACAAAACAAATAGAAGCTATACAAGATATTAATGCTGATACTTCTCTATAGAAATCATCATATAAACATAACAAATAGAAGCTATACAAGATATTAATACTGATACTTCTCTATGGAAATCATCATATAAACATAACAAATAGAGGCTATACAAGATATTAATGCTGATACTTCTCTATAGAAATCATCATATAAACATAACAAATAGAGGCTATACAAGATATTAATACTGATACTTCTCTATAGAAATCATCATATAAACATAACAAATAGAGGCTATACAAGATATTAATGCTGATACTTCTCTATACAAATCATCATATAAATACAACAAATAGAAGCTATACAAGATATTAATGCTGATACTTCTCTATAGAAATCATCATATAAACATAACAAATAGAAGCTATACAAGATATTAATGCTGATACTTCTCTATAGAAATCATCATATAAACATAACAAATAGAAGCTATACAAGATATTAATGCTCATACTTCTCTATAGAAATCAACATATAAACATAACAAATAGAAGCTATACAAGATATTAATGCTGATACTTCTCTATAGAAATCATCATATAAACATAACAAATAGAAGCTATACAAGATATTAATGCTGATACTTCTCTATAGAAATCATCATATAAACATAACAAATAGAAGCTATACAAGATATTAATGCTCATACTTCTCTATAGAAATCAACATATAAACATAACAAATAGAAGCTATACAAGATATTAATGCTGATACTTCTCTATAGAAATCATCATATAAACATAACAAATAGAAGCTATACAAGATATTAATACTGATACTTCTCTATAGAAATCATCATATAAACATAACAAATAGAAGCTATACAAGATATTAATACTGATACTTCTCTATAGAAATCATCATATAAACATAACAAATAGAAGCTATACAAGATATTAATGCTGATACTTCTCTATAGAAATCATCATATAAACATAACAAATAGAAGCTATACAAGATATTAATACTGATACTTCTCTATAGAAATCATCATATAAACATAACAAATAGAAGCTATACAAGATATTAATACTGATACTTCTATATAGAAATCATCATATAAACATAACAAATAGAAGCTATACAAGATATTAATACTGATACTTCTCTATAGAAATCATCATATAAACATAACAAATAGAGGCTATACAAGATATTAATACTGATACTTCTATATAGAAATCATCATATAAACAAAACAAATAGAAGCTATACAAGATATTAATGCTGATACTTCTCTATAGAAATCATCATATAAACATAACAAATAGAGGCTATACAAGATATTAATACCGATACTTCTATATAGAAATCATCATATAAACATAACAAATAGAGGCTATACAAGATATTAATACTGATATTTCTATATAGAAATCATCATATAAACATAACAAATAGAAGCAATACAAGATATTAATGCTGATACTTCTCCATAGAAATCATCGTATCAATACAACAAATAGAAGCAATACAAGATATTAATGCTGATACTTCTCTATAGAAATCATCATATAAACATAACAAATAGAAGCTATACAAGATATTAATACTGATACTTCTCTATAGAAATCATCATATAAACATAACAAATAGAAGCTATACAAGATATTAATACTGATACTTCTCTATAGAAATCATCATATAAACATAACAAATAGAAGCTATACAAGATATTAATGCTGATACTTCTCTATAGAAATCATCATATAAACATAACAAATAGAAGCTATACAAGATATTAATACTGATACTTCTCTATAGAAATCATCATATAAACATAACAAATAGAAGCTATACAAGATATTAATACTGATACTTCTATATAGAAATCATCATATAAACATAACAAATAGAAGCTATACAAGATATTAATACTGATACTTCTCTATAGAAATCATCATATAAACATAACAAATAGAGGCTATACAAGATATTAATACTGATACTTCTATATAGAAATCATCATATAAACAAAACAAATAGAAGCTATACAAGATATTAATGCTGATACTTCTCTATAGAAATCATCTTATAAACATAACAAATAGCGGCTATACAAGATATTAATGCTGATACTTCTATATAGAAATCATCATATAAACATAACAAATAAAGGCTATACAAGATATTAATACCGATACTTCTATATAGAAATCATCATATAAACATAACAAATAGAAGCTATACAAGATATTAATGCTGATACTTCTCTATAGAAATCATCATATAAACATAACAAATAGAAGCTATACAAGATATTAATGCTCATACTTCTCTATAGAAATCAACATATAAACATAACAAATAGAAGCTATACAAGATATTAATGCTGATACTTCTCTATAGAAATCATCATATAAACATAACAAATAGAAGCTATACAAGATATTAATACTGATACTTCTCTATAGAAATCATCATATAAACATAACAAATAGAAGCTATACAAGATATTAATACTGATACTTCTCTATAGAAATCATCATATAAACATAACAAATAGAGGCTATACAAGATATTAATGCTGATACTTCTCTATAGAAATCATCATATAAACATAACAAATAGAAGCTATACAAGATATTAATACTGATACTTCTCTATAGAAATCATCATATAAACATAACAAATAGAAGCTATACAAGATATTAATACTGATACTTCTATATAGAAATCATCATATAAACATAACAAATAGAAGCTATACAAGATATTAATACTGATACTTCTCTATAGAAATCATCATATAAACATAACAAATAGAGGCTATACAAGATATTAATACTGATACTTCTATATAGAAATCATCATATAAACAAAACAAATAGAAGCTATACAAGATATTAATGCTGATACTTCTCTATAGAAATCATCATATAAACATAACAAATAGAGGCTATACAAGATATTAATACCGATACTTCTATATAGAAATCATCATATAAACATAACAAATAGAGGCTATACAAGATATTAATACTGATATTTCTATATAGAAATCATCATATAAACATAACAAATAGAAGCAATACAAGATATTAATGCTGATACTTCTCCATAGAAATCATCGTATCAATACAACAAATAGAAGCAATACAAGATATTAATGCTGATACTTCTCTATAGAAATCATCATATAAACATAACAAATAGAAGCTATACAAGATATTAATACTGATACTTCTCTATAGAAATCATCATATAAACATAACAAATAGAAGCTATACAAGATATTAATACTGATACTTCTCTATAGAAATCATCATATAAACATAACAAATAGAAGCTATACAAGATATTAATGCTGATACTTCTCTATAGAAATCATCATATAAACATAACAAATAGAAGCTATACAAGATATTAATACTGATACTTCTCTATAGAAATCATCATATAAACATAACAAATAGAAGCTATACAAGATATTAATACTGATACTTCTATATAGAAATCATCATATAAACATAACAAATAGAAGCTATACAAGATATTAATACTGATACTTCTCTATAGAAATCATCATATAAACATAACAAATAGAGGCTATACAAGATATTAATACTGATACTTCTATATAGAAATCATCATATAAACAAAACAAATAGAAGCTATACAAGATATTAATGCTGATACTTCTCTATAGAAATCATCTTATAAACATAACAAATAGCGGCTATACAAGATATTAATGCTGATACTTCTATATAGAAATCATCATATAAACATAACAAATAAAGGCTATACAAGATATTAATACCGATACTTCTATATAGAAATCATCATATAAACATAACAAATAGAAGCTATACAAGATATTAATGCTGATACTTCTCTATAGAAATCATCATATAAACATAACAAATAGAAGCTATACAAGATATTAATGCTCATACTTCTCTATAGAAATCAACATATAAACATAACAAATAGAAGCTATACAAGATATTAATGCTGATACTTCTCTATAGAAATCATCATATAAACATAACAAATAGAAGCTATACAAGATATTAATACTGATACTTCTCTATAGAAATCATCATATAAACATAACAAATAGAAGCTATACAAGATATTAATACTGATACTTCTCTATAGAAATCATCATATAAACATAACAAATAGAGGCTATACAAGATATTAATGCTGATACTTCTCTATACAAATCATCATATAAATACAACAAATAGAAGCTATACAAGATATTAATGCTGATACTTCTCTATAGAAATCATCATATAAACATAACAAATAGAAGCTATACAAGATATTAATGCTGATACTTCTCTATAGAAATCATCATATAAACATAACAAATAGAAGCTATACAAGATATTAATGCTCATACTTCTCTATAGAAATCAACATATAAACATAACAAATAGAAGCTATACAAGATATTAATGCTGATACTTCTCTATAGAAATCATCATATAAACATAACAAATAGAAGCTATACAAGATATTAATGCTGATACTTCTCTATAGAAATCATCATATAAACATAACAAATAGAAGCTATACAAGATATTAATGCTCATACTTCTCTATAGAAATCAACATATAAACATAACAAATAGAAGCTATACAAGATATTAATGCTGATACTTCTCTATAGAAATCATCATATAAACATAACAAATAGAAGCTATACAAGATATTAATACTGATACTTCTCTATAGAAATCATCATATAAACATAACAAATAGAAGCTATACAAGATATTAATACTGATACTTCTCTATAGAAATCATCATATAAACATAACAAATAGAAGCTATACAAGATATTAATGCTGATACTTCTCTATAGAAATCATCATATAAACATAACAAATAGAAGCTATACAAGATATTAATACTGATACTTCTCTATAGAAATCATCATATAAACATAACAAATAGAAGCTATATAAGATATTAATACTGATACTTCTATATAGAAATCATCATATAAACATAACAAATAGAAGCTATACAAGATATTAATACTGATACTTCTCTATAGAAATCATCATATAAACATAACAAATAGAGGCTATACAAGATATTAATACTGATACTTCTATATAGAAATCATCATATAAACAAAACAAATAGAAGCTATACAAGATATTAATGCTGATACTTCTCTATAGAAATCATCATATAAACATAACAAATAGCGGCTATACAAGATATTAATGCTGATACTTCTATATAGAAATCATCATATAAACATAACAAATAGAGGCTATACAAGATATTAATACCGATACTTCTATATAGAAATCATCATATAAACATAACAAATAGAGGCTATACAAGATATTAATACTGATATTTCTATATAGAAATCATCATATAAACATAACAAATAGAAGCAATACAAGATATTAATGCTGATACTTCTCCATAGAAATCATCGTATCAATACAACAAATAGAAGCAATACAAGATATTAATGCTGATACTTCTCTATAGAAATCATCATATAAACATAACAAATAGAAGCTATACAAGATATTAATACTGATACTTCTCTATAGAAATCATCATATAAACATAACAAATAGAAGCTATACAAGATATTAATACTGATACTTCTCTATAGAAATCATCATATAAACATAACAAATAGAAGCTATACAAGATATTAATGCTGATACTTCTCTATAGAAATCATCATATAAACATAACAAATAGAAGCTATACAAGATATTAATACTGATACTTCTCTATAGAAATCATCATATAAACATAACAAATAGAAGCTATACAAGATATTAATACTGATACTTCTATATAGAAATCATCATATAAACATAACAAATAGAAGCTATACAAGATATTAATACTGATACTTCTCTATAGAAATCATCATATAAACATAACAAATAGAGGCTATACAAGATATTAATACTGATACTTCTATATAGAAATCATCATATAAACAAAACAAATAGAAGCTATACAAGATATTAATGCTGATACTTCTCTATAGAAATCATCTTATAAACATAACAAATAGCGGCTATACAAGATATTAATGCTGATACTTCTATATAGAAATCATCATATAAACATAACAAATAAAGGCTATACAAGATATTAATACCGATACTTCTATATAGAAATCATCATATAAACATAACAAATAGAAGCTATACAAGATATTAATGCTGATACTTCTCTATAGAAATCATCATATAAACATAACAAATAGAAGCTATACAAGATATTAATGCTGATACTTCTCTATAGAAATCATCATATAAACATAACAAATAGAAGCAATACAAGATATTAATGCTGATACTTCTCTATAGAAATCATCATATAAACATAACAAATAGAGGCTATACAAGATATTAATGCTGATACTTCTCTATAGAAATCATCATATAAATACAACAAATAGAAGCTATACAAGATATTAATACTGATACTTCTCTATAGAAATCATCATTTAAACATAACAAATAGAGGCTATACAAGATATTAATGCTGATACTTCTCTATAAAAATCATCATATAAACATAACAAATAGAAGCTATACAAGATATTAATGCTGATACTTCTCTATAGAAATCATCATATAAACATAACAAATAGAAGCTATACAAGATATTAATGCTGATACTTCTATATAGAAATCATCATATAAACATAACAAATAGAAGCTATACAAGATATTAATGCTGATACTTCTATATAGAAATCATCATATAAACATAACAAATAGAGGCTATACAAGATATTAATGCTGATACTTCTCTATAAAAATCATCATATAAACATAACAAATAGAAGCTATACAAGATATTAATGCTGATACTTCTCTATAGAAATCATCATATAAACATAACAAATAGAAGCTATACAAGATATTAATGCTGATACTTCTATATAGAAATCATCATATAAACATAACAAATAGAAGCTATACAAGATATTAATGCTGATACTTCTCTATAGAAATCATCATATAAACATAACAAATAGAAACTATACAAGATATTAATGCTGATACTTCTATATAGAAATCATCATATAAACATAACAAATAGAAGCTATACAAGATATTAATGCTGATACTTCTATATAGAAATCATCATATAAACATAACAAATAGAAGCTATACAAGATATTAATGCTGATACTTCTCTATAGAAATCATCATATAAATACAACAAATAGAAGCTATACAAGATATTAATGCTGATACTTCTCTATAGAAATCATCATATAAACATAACGAATAGAGGCTATACAAGATATTAATACTGATACTTCTCTAGAGAAATCATCATATAAACATAACAAATAGAAGCTATACAAGATATTAATGCTGATACTTCTCTATAGAAATCATCATATAAACATAACAAATAGAAGCTATACAAGATATTAATACTGATACTTCTATATAGAAATCATCATATAAACAAAACAAATAGAAGCTATACAAGATATTAATGCTGATACTTCTCTATAGAAATCATCATATAAACATAACAAATAGCGGCTATACAAGATATTAATGCTGATACTTCTATATAGAAATCATCATATAAACATAACAAATAGAGGCTATACAAGATATTAATACCGATACTTCTATATAGAAATCATCATATAAACATAACAAATAGAGGCTATACAAGATATTAATACTGATATTTCTATATAGAAATCATCATATAAACATAACAAATAGAAGCAATACAAGATATTAATGCTGATACTTCTCCATAGAAATCATCGTATCAATACAACAAATAGAAGCAATACAAGATATTAATGCTGATACTTCTCTATAGAAATCATCATATAAACATAACAAATAGAAGCTATACAAGATATTAATACTGATACTTCTCTATAGAAATCATCATATAAACATAACAAATAGAAGCTATACAAGATATTAATACTGATACTTCTCTATAGAAATCATCATATAAACATAACAAATAGAAGCTATACAAGATATTAATGCTGATACTTCTCTATAGAAATCATCATATAAACATAACAAATAGAAGCTATACAAGATATTAATACTGATACTTCTCTATAGAAATCATCATATAAACATAACAAATAGAAGCTATACAAGATATTAATACTGATACTTCTATATAGAAATCATCATATAAACATAACAAATAGAAGCTATACAAGATATTAATACTGATACTTCTCTATAGAAATCATCATATAAACATAACAAATAGAGGCTATACAAGATATTAATACTGATACTTCTATATAGAAATCATCATATAAACAAAACAAATAGAAGCTATACAAGATATTAATGCTGATACTTCTCTATAGAAATCATCTTATAAACATAACAAATAGCGGCTATACAAGATATTAATGCTGATACTTCTATATAGAAATCATCATATAAACATAACAAATAGAGGCTATACAAGATATTAATACCGATACTTCTATATAGAAATCATCATATAAACATAACAAATAGAGGCTATACAAGATATTAATACTGATATTTCTATATAGAAATCATCATATAAACATAACAAATAGAAGCAATACAAGATATTAATGCTGATACTTCTCCATAGAAATCATCGTATCAATACAACAAATAGAAGCAATACAAGATATTAATGCTGATACTTCTCTATAGAAATCATCATATAAACATAACAAATAGAAGCTATACAAGATATTAATACTGATACTTCTCTATAGAAATCATCATATAAACATAACAAATAGAGGCTATACAAGATATTAATGCTGATACTTCTCTATAGAAATCATCATATAAACATAACAAATAGAAGCTATACAAGATATTAATGCTGATACTTCTCTATAGAAATCATCATATAAATACAACAAATAGAAGCTATACAAGATATTAATACTGATACTTCTCTATAGAAATCATCATATAAACATAACAAATAGAGGCTATACAAGATATTAATGCTGATACTTCTCTATAGAAATCATCATATAAACATAACAAATAGAAGCTATACAAGATATTAATGCTGATACTTCTCTATAGAAATCATCATATAAATACAACAAATAGAAGCTATACAAGATATTAATACTGATACTTCTCTATAGAAATCATCATATAAACATAACAAATAGAAGCTATACAAGATATTAATGCTGATACTTCTCTATAGAAATCATCATATAAACATAACAAATAGAGGCTATACAAGATATTAATACTGATACTTCTCTATAGAAATCATCATATAAACATAACAAATAGAAGCTATACAAGATATTAATGCTGATACTTCTCTATAGAAATCATCATATAAACATAACAAATAGAAGCTATACAAGATATTAATACTGATACTTCTCTATAGAAATCATCATATAAACATAACAAATAGAAACTATACAAGATATTAATGCTGATACTTCTCTATAGAAATCATCATATAAACATAACAAATAGAGGCTATACAAGATATTAATACTGATACTTCTCTATAGAAATCATCATATAAACATAACAAATAGAAGCTATACAAGATATTAATGCTGATACTTCTATATAGAAATCATCATATAAACATAACAAATAGAGGCTATACAAGATATTAATACTGATATTTCTATATAGAAATCATCATATAAACATAACAAATAGAGGCTATACAAGATATTAATACTGATACTTCTCTATAGAAATCATCATATAAACATAACAAATAGAAGCTATACAAGATATTAATACTGATACTTCTATATAGAAATCATCATATAAACATAACAAATAGAGGCTATACAAGATATTAATGCTGATACTTCTCTATAGAAATCATCATAAAAATACAACAAATAGAAGCTATACAAGATATTAATGCTGATACTTCTCTATAGAAATCATCATATAAACATAACAAATAGAAGCTATACAAGATATTAATGCTGATACTTCTCTATAGAAATCATCATATAAACATAACAAATAGAGGCTATACAAGATATTAATGCTGATACTTCTCTATAGAAATCATCATATAAACATAACAAATAGAAGCTATACAAGATATTAATGCTGATACTTCTCTATAGAAATCATCATATAAACATAACAAATAGAAGCTATACAAGATATTAATGCTGATACTTCTCTATAGAAATCATCATATAAACATAACAAATAGAAGCAATACAAGATATTAATGCTGATACTTCTCTATAGAAATCATCATATAAACATAACAAATAGAGGCTATACAAGATATTAATGCTGATACTTCTCTATAGAAATCATCATATAAATACAACAAATAGAAGCTATACAAGATATTAATGCTGATACTTCTCTATAGAAATCATCATATAAACATAACAAATAGAGGCTATACAAGATATTAATGCTGATACTTCTCTATAGAAATCATCATATAAACCTAACAAATAGAGGCTATACAAGATATTAATGCTGATACTTCTCTATAGAAATCATCATATAAACATAACAAATAGAAGCTATACAAGATATTAATGCTGATACTTCTCTATAGAAATCATCATATAAACAAAACAAATAGAAGCTATACAAGATATTAATGCTGATACTTCTCTATAGAAATCATCATATAAATACAACAAATAGAAGCTATACAAGATATTAATACTGATACTTCTCTATAGAAATCATCATATAAACATAACATATAGAGGCTATACAAGATATTAATGCTGATACTTCTCTATAAAAATCATCATATAAACATAACAAATAGAAGCTATACAAGATATTAATGCTGATACTTCTCTATAGAAATCATCATATAAACATAACAAATAGAAGCTATACAAGATATTAATGCTGATACTTCTATATAGAAATCATCATATAAACATAACAAATAGAAGCTATACAAGATATTAATGCTGATACTTCTATATAGAAATCATCATATAAACATAACAAATAGAGGCTATACAAGATATTAATGCTGATACTTCTCTATAAAAATCATCATATAAACATAACAAATAGAAGCTATACAAGATATTAATGCTGATACTTCTCTATAGAAATCATCATATAAACATAACAAATAGAAGCTATACAAGATATTAATGCTGATACTTCTATATAGAAATCATCATATAAACATAACAAATAGAAGCTATACAAGATATTAATGCTGATACTTCTCTATAGAAATCATCATATAAACATAACAAATAGAAACTATACAAGATATTAATGCTGATACTTCTATATAGAAATCATCATATAAACATAACAAATAGAAGCTATACAAGATATTAATGCTGATACTTCTATATAGAAATCATCATATAAACATAACAAATAGAAGCTATACAAGATATTAATGCTGATACTTCTCTATAGAAATCATCATATAAATACAACAAATAGAAGCTATACAAGATATTAATGCTGATACTTCTCTATAGAAATCATCATATAAACATAACGAATAGAGGCTATACAAGATATTAATACTGATACTTCTCTAGAGAAATCATCATATAAACATAACAAATAGAAGCTATACAAGATATTAATGCTGATACTTCTCTATAGAAATCATCATATAAACATAACAAATAGAAGCTATACAAGATATTAATACTGATACTTCTATATAGAAATCATCATATAAACATAACAAATAGAAGCTATACAAGATATTAATGCTGATACTTCTCTATAGAAATCATCATATAAACATAACAAATAGAAGCTATACAAGATATTAATGCTGATACTTCTCTATAGAAATCATCATATAAACATAACAAATAGAAGCTATGCAAGATATTAATGCTGATACTTCTCTATAGAAATCATCATATAAACATAACAAATAGAGGCTATACAAGATATTAATGCTGATACTTCTCTATAGAAATCATCATATAAACATAACAAATAGAGGCTATACAAGATGTTAATGCTGATACTTCTCTATAGAAATCATCATATAAACATAACAAATAGAAGCTATACAAGATATTAATGCTGATACTTCTATATAGAAATCATCATATAAACATAACAAATAGAAGCTATAAAAGATATTAATACTGATACTTCTCTATAGAAATCATCATATAAACATAACAAATAGAGGCTATACAAGATATTAATACTGATACTTCTATATAGAAATCATCATATAAACATAACAAATAGAAGCTATAAAAGATATTA
The DNA here is from genome assembly GCA_963383655.1 of Bathymodiolus septemdierum. NCBI lineage: Eukaryota > Metazoa > Mollusca > Bivalvia > Mytilida > Modiolidae > Bathymodiolus > Bathymodiolus septemdierum. Next base: position 83,354,890 of record OY726524.1, on the reverse strand, counting down.
ATACTGATACTTCTCTATAGAAATCATCATATAAACATAACAAATAGAGGCTATACAAGATATTAATGCTGATACTTCTATATAGAAATCATCATATAAACATAACAAATAGAGGCTATACAAGATATTAATGCTGATACTTCTCTATAGAAATCATCATATAAACATAACAAATAGAAGCTATACAAGATATTAATGCTGATACTTCTCTATAGAAATCATCATATAAACATAACAAATAGAGGCTATACAAGATATTAATGCTGATACTTCTCTATAGAAATCATCATAAAAACATAACAAATAGAAGCTATACAAGATATTAATGCTGATACTTCTCTATAGAAATCATCATATCAATACAACAAATAGAAGCTATACAAGATATTAATGCTGATACTTCTCTATAGAAATCATCATATAAACATAAGAAATAGAGGCTATACAAGATATTAATGCTGATACTTCTCTATAGAAATCATCATATAAACATAACAAATAGATGCTATACAAGATATTAATGCTGATACTTCTATATAGAAATCATCATATAAACATAACAAATAGAGGCTATACAAGATGTTAATGCTGATACTTCTCTATAGAAATCATCATATAAACATAACAAATAGATGCTATACAAGATATTAATGCTGATACTTCTATATAGAAATCATCATATAAACATAACAAATAGAGGCTATACAAGATATTAATGCTGATACTTCTCTATAGAAATCATCATATAAACAAAACAAATAGAAGCTATACAAGATATTAATGCTGATACTTCTATATAGAAATCATCAAATAAACATAACAAATAGAAGCTATACAAGATATTAATACTGATACTTCTCTATAGAAATCATCATATAAACATAACAAATAGAGGCTATACAAGATATTAATGCTGATACTTCTATATAGAAATCATCATATAAACATAACAAATAGAAGCTATACAAGATATTAATGCTGATACTTCTCTATAGAAATCATCATATAAACATAACAAATAGAAGCTATACAAGATATTAATGCTGATACTTCTCTATAGAAATCATCATATAAACATAACAAATAGAGGCTATACAAGATATTAATGCTGATACTTCTCTATAGAAATCATCATATAAACATAACAAATAGAAGCAATACAAGATATTAATGCTGATACTTCTCTATAGAAATCATCATATAAACATAACAAATAGAAGCTATACAACATATTAATGCTGATACTTCTCTATAGAAATCATCATATAAACATAACAAATAGAGACTATACAAGATACTAATGCTGATACTTCTCTATAGAAATCATCATATAAACATAACAAATAGAGGCTATACAACATATTAATGCTGATACTTCTCTATATAAATCATCATATAACATAACAAATAGAAGCTATACAAGATATTAATGCTGATGCTTCTCTATAGAAATCATCATATAAACATAACAAATAGAAGCTATACAAGATATTAATACTGATACTTCTCTATAGAAATCATCATATAAACATAACAAATAGGAGCTATACAAGATATTAATGCTGATACTTCTCTATAGAAATCATCATATAAACATAACAAATAGGAGCTATACAAGATATTAATGCTGATACTTCTCTATAGAAATCATCATATAAACATAACAAATAGAAGCTATACAAGATATTAATGCTGATACTTCTCTATAGAAATCATCATATAAACATAACAAATAGAAACTATACAAGATATTAATGCTGATACTTCTCTATAGAAATCATCATATAAATACAACAAATAGAGGCTATACAAGATATTAATGCTGATACTTCTCTATAGAAATCATCATATAAACATAACAAATAGAGGCTATACAAGATATTAATGCTGATACTTCTCTATAGAAATCATCATATAAACATAACAAATAGAGGCTATACAAGATATTAATACTGATACTTCTCTATAAAAATCATCATATAAACATAACAAATAGAAGCTATACAAGATATTAATGCTGATACTTCTCTATAGAAATCATCATATAAACATAACAAATAGAGGCTATACAAGATATTAATGCTGATACTTCTCTATAGAAATCATCATATAAACATAACAAATAGAGGCTATACAAGATATTAATGCTGATACTTCTATATAGAAATCATCATATAAATACAACAAATAGAGGCTATACAAGATATTAATGCTGATACTTTTCTATAGAAATCATCATATAAATACAACAAATAGAAGCGATACAAGATATTAATGCTGATACTTCTCTATAGAAATCATCATATAAATACAACAAATAGAAGCTATACAAGATATTAATGCTGATACTTCTCTATAGAAATAATCATATAAACATAACAAATAGAAGCTATACAAGATATTAATGCTGATACTTCTCTATAGAAATCATCATATAAACATAACAAATAGAAGCTATACAAGATATTAATACTGATACTTCTCTATAGAAATCATCATATAAACATAACAAATAGAAGCTATACAAGATATTAATACTGATACTTCACTATAGAAATCATCATATAAACATAACAAATAGAAGCTATACAAGATATTAATGCTGATACTTCTCTATATAAATCATCATATAAACATAACAAATAGAAGCTATACAAGATATTAATGCTGATGCTTCTCTATAGAAATCATCATATAAACATAACAAATAGAAGCTATACAAGATATTAATACTGATACTTCTCTATAGAAATCATCATATAAACATAACAAATAGAAGCTATACAAGATATTAATGCTGATGCTTCTCTATAGAAATAATCATATAAACATAACAAATAGAAGCTATACAAGATATTAATACTGATACTTCTATATAGAAATCATCATATAAACATAACAAATAGAGGCTATACAAGATATTAATGCTGATACTTCTCTATAGAAATCATCATATAAACATAACAAATAGAGGCTATACAAGATATTAATACTGATACTTCTCTATAAAAATCATCATATAAACATAACAAATAGAAGCTATACAAGATATTAATGCTGATACTTCTCTATAGAAATCATCATATAAACATAACAAATAGAGGCTATACAAGATATTAATGCTGATACTTTTCTATAGAAATCATCATATAAATACAACAAATAGAAGCGATACAAGATATTAATGCTGATACTTCTCTATAGAAATCATCATATAAATACAAGAAATAGAAGCAATACAAGATATTAATGCTGATACTTCTCTATAGAAATAATCATATAAACATAACAAATAGAAGCTATACAACATATTAATGCTGATACTTCTCTATAGAAATCATCATATAAACATAACAAATAGAAGCTATACAAGATATTAATGCTGATACTTCTCTATATAAATCATCATATAAACATAACAAATAGAAGCTATACAAGATATTAATGCTGATGCTTCTCTATAGAAATCATCATATAAACATAACAAATAGAAGCTATACAAGATATTAATACTGATACTTCTCTATAGAAATCATCATATAAACATAACAAATAGGAGCTATACAAGATATTAATGCTGATACTTCTCTATAGAAATCATCATATAAACATAACAAATAGAGGCTATACAAGATATTAATGCTGATACTTCTATATAGAAATCATCATATAAATACAACAAATAGAAGCTATACAAGATATTAATGCTGATACTTCTCTATAGAAATCATCATATAAATACAACAAATAGAAGCTATACAAGATATTAATGCTGATACTTCTCTATAGAAATCATCATATAAATACAACAAATAGAAGCTATACAAGATATTAATGCTGATACTTCTCTATAGAAATCATCATATAAATACAACAAATAGAAGCTATACAAGATATTAATGCTGATACTTCTCTATAGAAATCATCATATAAACATAACAAATAGAAGCTATACAAGATATTAATGCTGATACTTCTCTATAGAAATCATCATATAAATATAACAAATAGATGCTATACAAGATATTAATGCTGACAGTTTTCTCTATAGAAATCATCATATAAACATAACAAATAGAAGCTATACAAGATATTAATACTGATACTTCTCTATGGAAATCATCATATAAACATAACAAATAGAGGCTATACAAGATATTAATGCTGATACTTCTCTATAGAAATCATCATATAAACATAACAAATAGAGGTTATACAAGATATTAATGCTGATACTTCTCTATAGAAATCATCATATAAACATAACAAATAGGAGCTATACAAGATATTAATGCTGATACTTCTATATAGAAATCATCATATAAACATAACAAATAGAGGCTATACAAGATATTAATACTGATACTTCTCTATAGAAATCATCATCTAAACATAACAAATAGAAGCTATACAAGATATTAATGCTGATACTTCTCTATAGAAATCATCATATAAATACAACAAATAGAAGCTATACAAGATATTAATGCTGATACTTCTCTATAGAAATCATCATATAAACATAACAAATAGAGGCTATACAAGATATTAATGCTGATACTTCTCTATAGAAATCATCATATAAACATAACAAATAGAAGCTATACAAGATATTAATGCTGATACTTCTCTATAGAAATCATCATATAAACATAACAAATAGAAGCTATACAAGATATTAATGCTGATACTTCTCTATAGAAATCATCATATAAACATAACAAATAGAAGCTATACAAGATATTAATGCTGATACTTCTCTATAGAAATCATCATATAAACATAACAAATAGAAGCTATACAAGATATTAATGCTGATACTTCTCTATAGAAATCACCATATAAACATAACAAATAGAAGCTATACAAGATACTAATGCTGATACTTCTCTATAGAAATCATCATATAAACATAACAAATAGAAGCTATACAAGATATTAATGCTGATACTTCTCTATAGAAATCATCATATAAACATAACAAATAGAGGCTATACAAGATATTAATGCTGATACTTCTCTATAGAAATCATCATATAAACATAACAAATAGAGGCTATACAACATATTAATGCTGATACTTCTCTATAGAAATCATCATATAAACATAACAAATAGAAGCTATACAAGATATTAATACTGATACTTCTATATAGAAATCATCATATAAACATAACAAATAGAAGCTATACAAGATATTAATGCTGATACTTCTCTATAGAAATCATCATATAAACATAACAAATAGAAGCTATACAAGATATTAATGATGATGCTTCTCTATATAAATCATCATATAACATAACAAATAGAAGTTATACAAGATATTAATGCTGATGCTTCTCTATAGAAATCATCATATAAACATAACAAATAGAAGCTATACAAGATATTAATACTGATACTTCTCTATAGAAATCATCATATAAACATAACAAATAGGAGCTATACAAGATATTAATGCTGATACTTCTCTATAGAAATCATCATATAAACATAACAAATAGGAGCTATACAAGATATTAATGCTGATACTTCTCTATAGAAATCATCATATAAACATAACAAATAGAAGCTATACAAGATATTAATGCTGATACTTCTCTATAGAAATCATCATATAAACATAACAAATAGAAACTATACAAGATATTAATGCTGATACTTCTCTATAGAAATCATCATATAAATACAACAAATAGAGGCTATACAAGATATTAATGCTGATACTTCTCTATAGAAATCATCATATAAACATAACAAATAGAGGCTATACAAGATATTAATGCTGATACTTCCCTATAGAAATCATCATATAAACATAACAAATAGAGGCTATACAAGATATTAATACTGATACTTCTCTATAAAAATCATCATATAAACATAACAAATAGAAGCTATACAAGATATTAATGCTGATACTTCTCTATAGAAATCATCATATAAACATAACAAATAGAGGCTATACAAGATATTAATGCTGATACTTCTCTATAGAAATCATCATATAAACATAACAAATAGAGGCTATACAAGATATTAATGCTGATACTTCTATATAGAAATCATCATATAAATACAACAAATAGAGGCTATACAAGATATTAATGCTGATACTTTTCTATAGAAATCATCATATAAATACAACAAATAGAAGCGATACAAGATATTAATGCTGATACTTCTCTATAGAAATCATCATATAAATACAACAAATAGAAGCAATACAAGATATTAATGCTGATACTTCTCTATAGAAATAATCATATAAACATAACAAATAGAAGCTATACAAGATATTAATGCTGATACTTCTCTATAGAAATCATCATATAAACATAACAAATAGAAGCTATACAAGATATTAATATTGATACTTCTCTATAGAAATCATCATATAAACATAACAAATAGAAGCTATACAAGATATTAATACTGATACTTCTCTATAGAAATCATCATATAAACATAACAAATAGAAGCTATACAAGATATTAATGCTGATACTTCTCTATATAAATCATCATATAAACATAACAAATAGAAGCTATACAAGATATTAATGCTGATGCTTCTCTATAGAAATCATCATATAAACATAACAAATAGAAGCTATACAAGATATTAATACTAATACTTCTCTATAGAAATCATCATATAAACATAACAAATAGAAGCTATACAAGATATTAATGTTGATGCTTCTCTATAGAAATAATCATATAAACATAACAAATAGAAGCTATACAAGATATTAATACTGATACTTCTCTATAGAAATCATCATATAAACATAACAAATAGCGGCTATACAAGATATTAATGCTGATACTTCTATATAGAAATCATCATATAAACATAACAAATAGAGGCTATACAAGATATTAATACTGATACTTCTATATAGAAATCATCATATAAACATAACAAATAGAGGCTATACAAGATATTAATGCTGATACTTTTCTATAGAAATCATCATATAAACATAACAAATAGAGGCTATACAAGATATTAATACTGATACTTCTCTATAAAAATCATCATATAAACATAACAAATAGAAGCTATACAAGATATTAATGCTGATACTTCTCTATAGAAATCATCATATAAACATAACAAATAAAGGCTATACAAGATATTAATGCTGATACTTCTCTATAGAAATCATCATATAAACATAACAAATAGAGGCTATACAAGATATTAATGCTGATACTTCTCTATAGAAATCATCATATAAATACAACAAATAGAGGCTATACAAGATATTAATGCTGATACTTTTCTATAGAAATCATCATATAAATACAACAAATAGAAGCGATACAAGATATTAATGCTGATACTTCTCTATAGAAATCATCATATAAATACAACAAATAGAAGCTATACAAGATATTAATGCTGATACTTCTCTATAGAAATAATCATATAAACATAACAAATAGAAGCTATACAAGATATTAATGCTGATACTTCTCTATAGAAATCATCATATAAACATAACAAATAGAGGCTATACAAGATATTAATGCTGATACTTCTCTATAGAAATCATCATATAAACATAAGAAATAGAAGCTATACAAGATATTAATGCTGATACTTCTATATAGAAATCATCATATAAACATAACAAATAGAGGCTATACAAGATATTAATGCTGATACTTCTCTATAGAAATCATCATATAAACATAAGAAATAGAAGCTATACAAGATATTAATGCTGATACTTCTCTATAGAAATCATCATATAAACATAAGAAATAGAAGCTATACAAGATATTAATGCTGATACTTCTATATAGAAATAATCATATAAACATAACAAATAGAAGCTATACAAGATATTAATACTGATACTTCTCTATATAAATCATCATATAAACATAACAAATAGAAGCTATAAAAGATATTAATGCTGATGCTTCTCTATAGAAATCATCATATAAACATAACAAATAGAAGCTATACAAGATATTAATGCTGATACTTCTCTATAGAAATAATCATATAAACATAACAAATAGAAGCTATACAAGATATTAATACTGATACTTCTCTATAGAAATAATCATATAAACATAACAAATAGAAGCTATACAAGATATTAATGCTGATACTTCTCTATAGAAATAATCATATAAACATAACAAATAGAAGCTATACAAGATATTAATACTGATACTTCTCTATATAAATCATCATATAAACATAACAAATAGAAGCTATAAAAGATATTAATGCTGATGCTTCTCTATAGAAATCATCATATAAACATAACAAATAGAAGCTATACAAGATATTAATACTGATACTTCTCTATAGAAATCATCATATAAACATAACAAATAGGAGCTATACAAGATATTAATGCTGATACTTCTCTATAGAAATCATCATATAAACATAACAAATAGACGCTATACAAGATATTAATGCTGATACTTCTATATAGAAATCATCATATAAATACAACAAATAGAAGCTATACAAGATATTAATGCTGATACTTCTCTATAGAAATCATCATATAAATACAACAAATAGAAGCTATACAAGATATTAATGCTGATACTTCTCTATAGAAATCATCATATAAATACAACAAATAGAAGCTATACAAGATATTAATGCTGATACTTCTCTATAGAAATCATCATATAAATACAACAAATAGAAGCTATACAAGATATTAATGCTGATACTTCTCTATAGAAATAATCATATAAACATAACAAATAGAAGCTATACAAGATATTAATACTGATACTTCTCTATAGAAATCATCATATAAACATAACAAATAGAAGCTATACAAGATATTAATGCTGATACTTCTCTATAGAAATCATCATATAAACATAACAAATAGAAGCAATACAAAATATTAATGCTGATACTTCTCTATAGAAATCATCATATAAACATAACAAATAGAAGCTATACAAGATATTAATGCTGATACTTTCTATAGAAATCATCATATAAATACAACAAATAGAAGCTATACAAGATATTAATGCTGATACTTCTCTATAGAAATCATCATATAAACATAACAAATAGAAGCTATACAAGATATTAATGCTCATACTTCTCTATAGAAATCATCATATAAATATAACAAATAGATGCTATACAAGATATTAATGCTGACAGTTTTCCATAGAAATCATCATATAAACATAACAAATAGAAGCTATACAAGATATTAATACTGATACTTCTCTATTGAAATCATCATATAAACATAACAAATAGAGGCTATACAAGATATTAATGCTGATACTTCTCTATAGAAATCATCATATAAACATAACAAATAGAGGTTATACAAGATATTAATGCTGATACTTCTCTATAGAAATCATCATATAAACATAACAAATAGGAGCTATACAAGATATTAATGCTGATACTTCTATATAGAAATCATCATATAAACATAACAAATAGAGGTATACAAGATATTAATACTGATACTTCTCTATAGAAATCATCATATAAACATAACAAATAGAAGCTATACAAGATATTAATGCTGATACTTCTCTATAGAAATCATCATATAAATACAACAAATAGAAGCTATACAAGATATTAATGCTGATACTTCTATATAGAAATCATCATATAAACATAACAAATAGAGGCTATACAAGATATTAATGCTGATACTTCTCTATAGAAATCATCATATAAACATAACAAATAGAAGCTATACAAGATATTAATGCTGATACTTCTCTATAGAAATCATCATATAAACATAACAAATAGAAGCTATACAAGATATTAATGCTGATACTTCTCTATAGAAATCATCATATAAACATAACAAATAGAAGCTATACAAGATATTAATGCTGATACTTCTCTATAGAAATCATCATATAAACATAACAAATAGAAGCTATACAAGATATTAATGCTGATACTTCTCTATAGAAATCATCATATAAACATAACAAATAGAGGCTATACAAGATACTAATACTGATACTTCTCTATAGAAATCATCATATAAACATAACAAATAGAAGCTATACAAGATATTAATGCTGATACTTCTCTATAGAAATCATCATATAAACATAACAAATAGAAGCTATACAAGATATTAATGCTGATACTTCTCTATAGAAATCATCATATAAACATAACAAATAGAAGCTATACAAGATATTAATCCTGATACTTCTCTATAGAAATCATCATATAAACATAACAAATAGAAGCTATACAAGATATTAATGCTGATACTTCTCTATAGAAATCATCATATAAACATAACGAATAGAAGCTATACAAGATACTAATGCTGATACTTCTCTATAGAAATCATCATATAAACATAACAAATAGAGGCTATACAACATATTAATGCTGATACTTCTCTATAGAAATCATCATATAACATAACAAATAGAAGCTATACAAGATATTAATGCTGATACTTCTCTATAGAAATCATCATATAAACATAACAAATAGAAGCTATACAAGATATTAATGCTGATACTTCTCTATAGAAATCATCATATAAACATAACAAATAGGAGCTATACAACATATTAATGCTGATACTTCTCTATGGAAATCATCATATAACATAACAAATAGAGGCTATACAAGATATTAATGCTGATACTTCTCTATAGAAATCATCATATAAACATAACAAATAGAGGCTATACAAGATATTAATACTGATACTTCTCTATAAAAATCATCATATAAACATAACAAATAGAAGCTATACAAGATATTAATGCTGATACTTCTCTATAGAAATCATCATATAAACATAACAAATAGAGGCTATACAAGATATTAATGCTGATACTTCTCTATAGAAATCATCATATAAACATAACAAATAGAGGCTATACAAGATATTAATGCTGATACTTCTATATAGAAATCATCATATAAATACAACAAATAGAGGCTATACAAGATATTAATGCTGATACTTTTCTATAGAAATCAACATATAAATACAACAAATAGAAGCGATACAAGATATTAATGCTGATACTTCTCTATAGAAATCATCATATAAATACAACAAATAGAAGCTATACAAGATATTAATGCTGATACTTCTCTATAGAAATAATCATATAAACATAACAAATAGAAGCTATACAAGATATTAAAGCTGATACTTCTCTATAGAAATCATCATATAAACATAACAAATAGAAGCTATACAAGATATTAATACTGATACTTCTCTATAGAAATCATCATATAAACATAACAAATAGAAGCTATACAAGATATTAATACTGATACTTCTCTATAGAAATCATCATATAAACATAACAAATAGAAGCTATACAAGATATTAATGCTGATACTTCTCTATATAAATCATCATATAAACATAACAAATAGAAGCTATACAAGATATTAATGCTGATGCTTCTCTATAGAAATCATCATATAAACATAACAAATAGAAGCTATACAAGATATTAATACTGATACTTCTCTATAGAAATCATCATATAAACATAACAAATAGAAGCTATACAAGATATTAATGCTGATGCTTCTCTATAGAAATAATCATATAAACATAACAAATAGAAGCTATACAAGATATTAATACTGATACTTCTCTATAGAAATCATCATATAAACATAACAAATAGCGGCTATACAAGATATTAATGCTGATACTTCTATATAGAAATCATCATATAAACATAACAAATAGAGGCTATACAAGATATTAATACTGATACTTCTATATAGAAATCATCATATAAACATAACAAATAGAGGCTATACAAGATATTAATGCTGATACTTCTCTATAGAAATCATCATATAAACATAACAAATAGAGGCTATACAAGATATTAATACTGATACTTCTCTATAAAAATCATCATATAAACATAACAAATAGAAGCTATACAAGATATTAATGCTGATACTTCTCTATAGAAATCATCATAAAAACATAACAAATAGAGGCTATACAAGATATTAATGCTGATACTTCTCTATAGAAATCATCATATAAACATAACAAATAGAGGCTATACAAGATATTAATGCTGATACTTCTATATAGAAATCATCATATAAATACAACAAATAGAGGCTATACAAGATATTAATGCTGATACTTTTCTATAGAAATCATCATATAAATACAACAAATAGAAGCTATACAAGATATTAATGCTGATACTTCTCTATAGAAATAATCATATAAACATAACAAATAGAAGCTATACAAGATATTAATGCTGATACTTCTCTATAGAAATCATCATATAAACATAACAAATAGAAGCTATACAAGATATTAATGCTGATACTTCTCTATAGAAATCATCATATAAACATAACAAATAGAAGCTATACAAGATATTAATACTGATACTTCTCTATAGAAATCATCATATAAACATAACAAATAGAAGCTATACAAGATATTAATACTGATACTTCTCTATAGAAATCATCATATAAACATAACAAATAGAAGCTATACAAGATATTAATGCTGATACTTCTCTATATAAATCATCATATAAACATAACAAATAGAAGATATACAAGATATTAATGCTGATGCTTCTCTATAGAAATCATCATATAAACATAACAAATAGAAGCTATACAAGATATTAATACTGATACTTCTCTATAGAAATCATCATATAAACATAACAAATAGAAGCTATACAAGATATTAATGCTGATGCTTCTCTATAGAAATAATCATATAAACATAACAAATAGAAGCTATACAAGATATTAATACTGATACTTCTCTATAGAAATCATCATATAAACATAACAAATAGCGGCTATACAAGATATTAATGCTGATACTTCTATATAGAAATCATCATATAAACATAACAAATAGAGGCTATACAAGATATTAATACTGATACTTCTATATAGAAATCATCATATAAACATAACAAATAGAGGCTATACAAGATATTAATGCTGATACTTCTCTATAGAAATCATCATATAAACATAACAAATAGAGGCTATACAAGATATTAATACTGATACTTCTCTATAAAAATCATCATATAAACATAACAAATAGAAGCTATACAAGATATTAATGCTGATACTTCTCTATAGAAATCATCATATAAACATAACAAATAGAGGCTATACAAGATATTAATGCTGATACTTCTCTATAGAAATCATCATATAAACATAACAAATAGAGGTTATACAAGATATTAATGCTGATACTTCTATATAGAAATCATCATATAAATACAACAAATAGAGGCTATACAAGATATTAATGCTGATACTTTTCTATAGAAATCATCATATAAATACAACAAATAGAAGCTATACAAGATATTAATGCTGATACTTCTCTATAGAAATAATCATATAAACATAACAAATAGAAGCTATACAAGATATTAATGCTGATACTTCTCTATAGAAATCATCATATAAACATAACAAATAGAAGCTATACAAGATATTAATACTGATACTTCTCTATAGAAATCATCATATAAACATAACAAATAGAAGCTATACAAGATATTAATGCTGATACTTCTCTATAGAAATCATCATATAAATACAACAAATAGAAGCTATACAAGATATTAATGCTGATACTTCTATATAGAAATCATCATATAAACATAACAAATAGAGGCTATACAAGATATTAATGCTGATACTTCTCTATAGAAATCATCATATAAACATAACAAATAGAAGCTATACAAGATATTAATGCTGATACTTCTCTATAGAAATCATCATATAAACATAACAAATAGAAGCTATACAAGATATTAATGCTGATACTTCTCTATAGAAATCATCATATAAACATAACAAATAGAAGCTATACAAGATATTAATGCTGATACTTCTCTATAGAAATCATCATATAAACATAACAAATAGAAGCTATACAAGATATTAATGCTGATACTTCTCTATAGAAATCATCATATAAACATAACAAATAGAAGCTATACAAGATATTAATGCTGATACTTCTCTATAGAAATCATCATATAAACATAACAAATAGAAGCTATACAAGATATTAATGCTGATACTTCTCTATAGAAATCATCATATAAACATAACAAATAGAAGCTATACAAGATATTAATGCTGATACTTCTCTATAGAAATCATCATATAAACATAACAAATAGAAGCTATACAAGATATTAATACTGATACTTCTATATAGAAATCATCATATAAACATAACAAATAGAAGCTATACAAGATATTAATACTGATACTTCTCTATAGAAATCATCATATAAACATAACAAATAGAAGCTATACAAGATATTAATGCTGATACTTCTCTATAGAAATCATCATATAAACATAACAAATAGAAGCTATACAAGATATTAATACTGATACTTCTCTATATAAATCATCATATAAACATAACAAATAGAAGCTATACAAGATATTAATACTGATGCTTCTCTATAGAAATCATCATATAAACATAACAAATAGAGGCTATACAAGATATTAATGCTGATACTTCTCTATAGAAATCATCATATAAACATAACGAATAGAAGCTATACAAGATACTAATACTGATACTTCTCTATAGAAATCATCATATAAACATAACAAATAGAAGCTATACAAGATATTAATACTGATGCTTCTCTATAGAAATCATCATATAAACATAACAAATAGAGGCTATACAAGATATTAATGCTGATACTTCTCTATAGAAATCATCATATAAACATTACAAATAGAGGCTATACAAGATATTAATGCTGATACTTCTATATAGAAATCATCATATAAATACAACAAATAGAGGCTATACAAGATATTAATGCTGATACTTTTCTATAGAAATCATCATATAAATACAACAAATAGAAGCGATACAAGATATTAATGCTGATACTTCTCTATAGAAATCATCATATAAATACAACAAATAGAAGCTATACAAGATATTAATGCTGATACTTCTCTATAGAAATAATCATATAAACATAACAAATAGAAGCTATACAAGATATTAATGCTGATACTTCTCTATAGAAATCATCATATAAACATAACAAATAGAAGCTATACAAGATATTAATACTGATACTTCTCTATAGAAATCATCATATAAACATAACAAATAGAAGCTATACAAGATATTAATACTGATACTTCTCTATAGAAATCATCATATAAACATAACAAATAGAAGCTATACAAGATATTAATGCTGATACTTCTCTATATAAATCATCATATAAACATAACAAATAGAAGCTATACAAGATATTAATGCTGATGCTTCTCTATAGAAATCATCATATAAACATAACAAATAGAAGCTATACAAGATATTAATACTGATACTTCTCTATAGAAATCATCATATAAACATAACAAATAGAAGCTATACAAGATATTAATGCTGATGCTTCTCTATAGAAATAATCATATAAACATAACAAATAGAAGCTATACAAGATATTAATACTGATACTTCTCTATAGAAATCATCATATAAACATAACAAATAGCGGCTATACAAGATATTAATGCTGATACTTCTATATAGAAATCATCATATAAACATAACAAATAGAGGCTATACAAGATATTAATACTGATACTTCTATATAGAAATCATCATATAAACATAACAAATAGAGGCTATACAAGATATTAATGCTGATACTTCTCTATAGAAATCATCATATAAACATAACAAATAGAGGCTATACAAGATATTAATACTGATACTTCTCTATAAAAATCATCATATAAACATAACAAATAGAAGCTATACAAGATATTAATGCTGATACTTCTCTATAGAAATCATCATATAAACATAACAAATAGAGGCTATACAAGATATTAATGCTGATACTTCTCTATAGAAATCATCATATAAACATAACAAATAGAGGCTATACAAGATATTAATGCTGATACTTCTATATAGAAATCATCATATAAATACAACAAATAGAGGCTATACAAGATATTAATGCTGATACTTTTCTATAGAAATCATCATATAAATACAACAAATAGAAGCTATACAAGATATTAATGCTGATACTTCTCTATAGAAATAATCATATAAACATAACAAATAGAAGCTATACAAGATATTAATGCTGATACTTCTCTATAGAAATCATCATATAAACATAACAAATAGAAGCTATACAAGATATTAATACTGATACTTCTCTATAGAAATCATCATATAAACATAACAAATAGAAGCTATACAAGATATTAATACTGATACTTCTCTATAGAAATCATCATATAAACATAACAAATAGAAGCTATACAAGATATTAATACTGATACTTCTCTATAGAAATCATCATATAAACATAACAAATAGGAGCTATACAAGATATTAATGCTGATACTTCTCTATAGAAATCATCATATAAACATAACAAATAGAGGCTATACAAGATATTAATGCTGATACTTCTATATAGAAATCATCATATAAATACAACAAATAGAAGCTATACAAGATATTAATGCTGATACTTCTCTATAGAAATCATCATATAAATACAACAAATAGAAGCTATACAAGATATTAATGCTGATACTTCTCTATAGAAATCATCATATAAATACAACAAATAGAAGCTATTCAAGATATTAATGCTGATACTTCTCTATAGAAATCATCATATAAATACAACAAATAGAAGCTATACAAGATATTAATGCTGATACTTCTCTATAGAAATAATCATATAAACATAACAAATAGAAGCTATACAAGATATTAATACTGATACTTCTCTATAGAAATCATCATATAAACATAACAAATAGAAGCTATACAAGATATTAATGCTGATACTTCTCTATAGAAATCATCATATAAACATAACAAATAGAAGCTATACAAAATATTAATGCTGATACTTCTCTATAGAAATCATCATATAAACATAACAAATAGAAGCTATACAAGATATTAATGCTGATACTTTCTATAGAAATCATCATATAAATACAACAAATAGAAGCTATACAAGATATTAATGCTGATACTTCTCTATAGAAATCATCATATAAATATAACAAATAGAAGCTATACAAGATATTAATGCTCATACTTCTCTATAGAAATCATCATATAAATATAACAAATAGATGCTATACAAGATATTAATGCTGACAGTCTTCCATAGAAATCATCATATAAACATAACAAATAGAAGCTATACAAGATATTAATACTGATACTTCTCTATTGAAATCATCATATAAACATAACAAATAGAGGCTATACAAGATATTAATGCTGATACTTCTCTATAGAAATCATCATATAAACATAACAAATAGAGGTTATACAAGATATTAATGCTGATACTTCTCTATAGAAATCATCATATAAACATAACAAATAGGAGCTATACAAGATATTAATGCTGATACTTCTATATAGAAATCATCATATAAACATAACAAATAGAGGTATACAAGATATTAATACTGATACTTCTCTATAGAAATCATCATATAAACATAACAAATAGAAGCTATACAAGATATTAATGCTGATACTTCTCTATAGAAATCATCATATAAATACAACAAATAGAAGCTATACAAGATATTAATGCTGATACTTCTATATAGAAATCATCATATAAACATAACAAATAGAGGCTATACAAGATATTAATGCTGATACTTCTCTATAGAAATCATCATATAAACATAACAAATAGAAGCTATACAAGATATTAATGCTGATACTTCTCTATAGAAATCATCATATAAACATAACAAATAGAAGCTATACAAGATATTAATGCTGATACTTCTCTATAGAAATCATCATATAAACATAACAAATAGAAGCTATACAAGATATTAATGCTGATACTTCTCTATAGAAATCATCATATAAACATAACAAATAGAAGCTATACAAGATATTAATGCTGATACTTCTCTATAGAAATCATCATATAAACATAA
Organism: Bathymodiolus septemdierum; assembly: GCA_963383655.1. Taxonomy (NCBI): domain Eukaryota; kingdom Metazoa; phylum Mollusca; class Bivalvia; order Mytilida; family Modiolidae; genus Bathymodiolus; species Bathymodiolus septemdierum. The sequence goes on along the minus strand of OY726524.1, from coordinate 83,336,851 downwards.
CAAATAGAGGCTATACAAGATACTAATGCTGATACTTCTCTATAGAAATCATCATATAAACATAACAAATAGAAGCTATACAAGATATTAATACTGATACTTCTATATAGAAATCATCATATAAACATAACAAATAGAGGCTATACAAGATATTAATGCTGATACTTCTCTATAGAAATCATCATATAAACATAACAAATAGAAGCTATACAAGATATTAATGCTGATACTTCTCTATAAAAATCATCATATAAACATAACAAATAGAAGCTATACAAGATATTAATGCTGATACTTCTCTATAGAAATCATCATATAAACATAACAAATAGAGGCTATACAAGATATTAATGCTGATACTTCTCTATAGAAATCATCATATAAACATAACAAATAGAGGCTATACAAGATATTAATGCTGATACTTCTATATAGAAATCATCATATAAATACAACAAATAGAGGCTATACAAGATATTAATGCTGATACTTTTCTATAGAAATCAACATATAAATACAACAAATAGAAGCGATACAAGATATTAATGCTGATACTTCTCTATAGAAATCATCATATAAATACAACAAATAGAAGCTATACAAGATATTAATGCTGATACTTCTCTATAGAAATAATCATATAAACATAACAAATAGAAGCTATACAAGATATTAATGCTGATACTTCTCTATAGAAATCATCATATAAACATAACAAATAGAAGCTATACAAGATATTAATACTGATACTTCTCTATAGAAATCATCATATAAACATAACAAATAGAAGCTATACAAGATATTAATACTGATACTTCTCTATAGAAATCATCATATAAACATAACAAATAGAAGCTATACAAGATATTAATGCTGATACTTCTCTATATAAATCATCATATAAACATAACAAATAGAAGCTATACAAGATATTAATGCTGATGCTTCTCTATAGAAATCATCATATAAACATAACAAATAGAAGCTATACAAGATATTAATACTGATACTTCTCTATAGAAATCATCATATAAACATAACAAATAGAAGCTATACAAGATATTAATGCTGATGCTTCTCTATAGAAATAATCATATAAACATAACAAATAGAAGCTATACAAGATATTAATACTGATACTTCTCTATAGAAATCATCATATAAACATAACAAATAGCGGCTATACAAGATATTAATGCTGATACTTCTATATAGAAATCATCATATAAACATAACAAATAGAGGCTATACAAGATATTAATACTGATACTTCTATATAGAAATTATCATATAAACATAACAAATAGAGGCTATACAAGATATTAATGCTGATACTTCTCTATAGAAATCATCATATAAACATAACAAATAGAGGCTATACAAGATATTAATACTGATACTTCTCTATAAAAATCATCATATAAACATAACAAATAGAAGCTATACAAGATATTAATGCTGATACTTCTCTATAGAAATCATCATATAAACATAACAAATAGAGGCTATACAAGATATTAATGCTGATACTTCTCTATAGAAATCATCATATAAACATAACAAATAGAGGCTATACAAGATATTAATGCTGATACTTCTATATAGAAATCATCATATAAATACAACAAATAGAGGCTATACAAGATATTAATGCTGATACTTTTCTATAGAAATCATCATATAAATACAACAAATAGAAGCTATACAAGATATTAATGCTGATACTTCTCTATAGAAATAATCATATAAACATAACAAATAGAAGCTATACAAGATATTAATGCTGATACTTCTCTATAGAAATCATCATATAAACATAACAAATAGAAGCTATACAAGATATTAATACTGATACTTCTCTATAGAAATCATCATATAAACATAACAAATAGAAGCTATACAAGATATTAATGCTGATACTTCTCTATAGAAATCATCATATAAATACAACAAATAAAAGCTATACAAGATATTAATGCTGATACTTCTATATAGAAATCATCATATAAACATAACAAATAGAGGCTATACAAGATATTAATGCTGATACTTCTCTATAGAAATCATCATATAAACATAACAAATAGAAGCTATACAAGATATTAATGCTGATACTTCTCTATAGAAATCATCATATAAACATAACAAATAGAAGCTATACAAGATATTAATGCTGATACTTCTCTATAGAAATCATCATATAAATACAACAAATAGAAGCTATACAAGATATTAATGCTGATACTTCTATATAGAAATCATCATATAAACATAACAAATAGAGGCTATACAAGATATTAATACTGATACTTCTCTATAAAAATCATCATATAAACATAACAAATAGAAGCTATACAAGATATTAATGCTGATACTTCTCTATAGAAATCATCATATAAACATAACAAATAGAGGCTATACAAGATATTAATGCTGATACTTCTCTATAGAAATCATCATATAAACATAACAAATAGAGGCTATACAAGATATTAATGCTGATACTTCTATATAGAAATCATCATATAAATACAACAAATAGAGGCTATACAAGATATTAATGCTGATACTTTTCTATAGAAATCATCATATAAATACAACAAATAGAAGCGATACAAGATATTAATGCTGATACTTCTCTATAGAAATCATCATATAAATACAACAAATAGAAGCTATACAAGATATTAATGCTGATACTTCTCTATAGAAATAATCATATAAACATAACAAATAGAAGCTATACAAGATATTAATGCTGATACTTCTCTATAGAAATCATCATATAAACATAACAAATAGAAGCTATACAAGATATTAATACTGATACTTCTCTATAGAAATCATCATATAAACATAACAAATAGAAGCTATACAAGATATTAATACTGATACTTCTCTATAGAAATCATCATATAAACATAACAAATAGAAGCTATACAAGATATTAATACTGATACTTCTCTATAGAAATCATCATATAAACATAACAAATAGAAGCTATACAAGATATTAATGCTGATGCTTCTATATAGAAATAATCATATAAACATAACAAATAGAAGCTATACAAGATATTAATACTGATACTTCTCTATAGAAATCATCATATAAACATAACAAATAGCGGCTATACAAGATATTAATGCTGATACTTCTATATAGAAATCATCATATAAACATAACAAATAGAGGCTATACAAGATATTAATACTGATACTTCTATATAGACATCATCATATAAACATAACAAATAGAGGCTATACAAGATATTAATGCTGATACTTCTCTATAGAAATCATCATATAAACATAACAAATAGAGGCTATACAAGATATTAATACTGATACTTCTCTATAAAAATCATCATATAAACATAACAAATAGAAGCTATACAAGATATTAATGCTGATACTTCTCTATAGAAATCATCATATAAACATAACAAATAGAGGCTATACAAGATATTAATGCTGATACTTCTCTATAGAAATCATCATATAAACATAACAAATAGAGGCTATACAAGATATTAATGCTGATACTTCTATATAGAAATCATCATATAAATACAACAAATAGAGGCTATACAAGATATTAATGCTGATACTTCTCTATAGAAATCATCATATAAATACAACAAATAGAAGCTATTCAAGATATTAATGCTGATACTTCTCTATAGAAATCATCATATAAATACAACAAATAGAAGCTATACAAGATATTAATGCTGATACTTCTCTATAGAAATAATCATATAAACATAACAAATAGAAGCTATACAAGATATTAATACTGATACTTCTCTATAGAAATCATCATATAAACATAACAAATAGAAGCTATACAAGATATTAATGCTGATACTTCTCTATAGAAATCATCATATAAACATAACAAATAGAAGCTATACAAGATATTAATGCTGATACTTTCTATAGAAATCATCATATAAATACAACAAATAGAAGCTATACAAGATATTAATGCTGATACTTCTCTATAGAAATCATCATATAAACATAACAAATAGAAGCTATACAAGATATTAATACTGATACTTCTCTATAGAAATCATCATATAAACATAACAAATAGAAGCTATACAAGATATTAATACTGATACTTCTCTATGGAAATCATCATATAAACATAACAAATAGAGGCTATACAAGATATTAATGCTGATACTTCTCTATAGAAATCATCATATAAACATAACAAATAGAGGTTATACAAGATATTAATGCTGATACTTCTCTATAGAAATCATCATATAAACATAACAAATAGGAGCTAAACAAGATATTAATGCTGATACTTCTATATAGAAATCATCATATAAACATAACAAATAGAGGCTATACAAGATATTAATACTGATACTTCTCTATAGAAATCATCATATAAACATAACAAATAGAAGCTATACAAGATATTAATGCTGATACTTCTCTATAGAAATCATCATATAAATACAACAAATAGAAGCTATACAAGATATTAATGCTGATACTTCTATATAGAAATCATCATATAAACATAACAAATAGAGGCTATACAAGATATTAATGCTGATACTTCTCTATAGAAATCATCATATAAATACAACAAATAGAAGCTATACAAGATATTAATGCTGATACTTCTCTATAGAAATCATCATATAAATACAACAAATAGAAGCTATACAAGATATTAATGCTGATACTTCTCTATAGAAATCATCATATAAATACAACAAATAGAAGCTATACAAGATATTAATGCTGATACTTCTCTATAGAAATCATCATATAAATACAACAAATAGAAGCTATACAAGATATTAATGCTGATACTTCTCTATAGAAATAATCATATAAACATAACAAATAGAAGCTATACAAGATATTAATACTGATACTTCTCTATAGAAATCATCATATAAACATAACAAATAGAAGCTATACAAGATATTAATGCTGATACTTCTCTATAGAAATCATCATATAAACATAACAAATAGAAGCTATACAAGATATTAATGCTGATACTTTCTATAGAAATCATCATATAAATACAACAAATAGAAACTATACAAGATATTAATGCTGATACTTCTCTATAGAAATCATCATATAAACATAACAAATAGAAGCTATACAAGATATTAATACTGATACTTCTCTATAGAAATCATCATATAAACATAACAAATAGAAGCTATACAAGATATTAATACTGATACTTCTCTATGGAAATCATCATATAAACATAACAAATAGAGGTTATACAAGATATTAATGCTGATACTTCTCTATAGAAATCATCATATAAACATAACAAATAGAGGTTATACAAGATATTAATGCTGATACTTCTCTATAGAAATCATCATATAAACATAACAAATAGGAGTTATACAAGATATTAATGCTGATACTTCTATATAGAAATCATCATATAAACATAACAAATAGAGGCTATACAAGATATTAATACTGATACTTCTCTATAGAAATCATCATATAAACATAACAAATAGAAGCTATACAAGATATTAATGCTGATACTTCTCTATAGAAATCATCATATAAATACAACAAATAGAAGCTATACAAGATATTAATACTGATACTTCTCTATAGAAATCATCATATAAACATAACAAATAGAAGCTATACAAGATATTAATGCTGATACTTCTCTATAGAAATTATCATATAAATACAACAAATAAAAGCTATACAAGATATTAATGCTGATACTTCTATATAGAAATCATCATATAAACATAACAAATAGAGGCTATACAAGATATTAATGCTGATACTTCTCTATAGAAATCATCATATAAACATAACAAATAGAAGCTATACAAGATATTAATGCTGATACTTCTCTATAGAAATCATCATATAAACATAACAAATAGAAGCTATACAAGATATTAATGCTGATACTTCTCTATAGAAATCATCATATAAATACAACAAATAGAAGCTATACAAGATATTAATTCTGATACTTCTATATAGAAATCATCATATAAACATAACAAATAGAGGCTATACAAGATATTAATACTGATACTTCTCTATAAAAATCATCATATAAACATAACAAATAGAAGCTATACAAGATATTAATGCTGATACTTCTCTATAGAAATCATCATATAAACATAACAAATAGAGGCTATACAAGATATTAATACTGATACTTCTCTATAAAAATCATCATATAAACATAACAAATAGAAGCTATACAAGATATTAATGCTGATACTTCTCTATAGAAATCATCATATAAACATAACAAATAGAGGCTATACAAGATATTAATGCTGATACTTCTCTATAGAAATCATCATATAAACATAACAAATAGAGGCTATACAAGATATTAATGCTGATACTTCTATATAGAAATCATCATATAAATACAACAAATAGAGGCTATACAAGATATTAATGCTGATACTTTTCTATAGAAATCATCATATAAATACAACAAATAGAAGCGATACAAGATATTAATGCTGATACTTCTCTATAGAAATCATCATATAAATACAACAAATAGAAGCTATACAAGATATTAATGCTGATACTTCTCTATAGAAATAATCATATAAACATAACAAATAGAAGCTATACAAGATATTAATGCTGATACTTCTCTATAGAAATCATCATATAAACATAACAAATAGAAGCTATACAAGATATTAATACTGATACTTCTCTATAGAAATCATCATATAAACATAACAAATAGAAGCTATACAAGATATTAATACTGATACTTCTCTATAGAAATCATCATATAAACATAACAAATAGAAGCTATACAAGATATTAATGCTGATACTTCTCTATATAAATCATCATATAAACATAACAAATAGAAGCTATACAAGATATTAATGCTGATGCTTCTCTATAGAAATCATCATATAAACATAACAAATAGAAGCTATACAAGATATTAATACTGATACTTCTCTATAGAAATCATCATATAAACATAACAAATAGAAGCTATACAAGATATTAATGCTGATGCTTCTATATAGAAATAATCATATAAACATAACAAATAGAAGCTATACAAGATATTAATACTGATACTTCTCTATAGAAATCATCATATAAACATAACAAATAGCGGCTATACAAGATATTAATGCTGATACTTCTATATAGAAATCATCATATAAACATAACAAATAGAGGCTATACAAGATATAAATACTGATACTTCTATATAGAAATCATCATATAAACATAACAAATAGAGGCTATACAAGATATTAATGCTGATACTTCTCTATAGAAATCATCATATAAACATAACAAATAGAGGCTATACAAGATATTAATACTGATACTTCTCTATAAAAATCATCATATAAACATAACAAATAGAAGCTATACAAGATATTAATGCTGATACTTCTCTATAGAAATCATCATATAAACATAACAAATAGAGGCTATACAAGATATTAATGCTGATACTTCTCTATAGAAATCATCATATAAACATAACAAATAGAGGCTATACAAGATATTAATGCTGATACTTCTATATAGAAATCATCATATAAATACAACAAATAGAGGCTATACAAGATATTAATGCTGATACTTCTCTATAGAAATCATCATATAAATACAACAAATAGAAGCTATTCAAGATATTAATGCTGATACTTCTCTATAGAAATCATCATATAAATACAACAAATAGAAGCTATACAAGATATTAATGCTGATACTTCTCTATAGAAATAATCATATAAACATAACAAATAGAAGCTATACAAGATATTAATACTGATACTTCTCTATAGAAATCATCATATAAACATAACAAATAGAAGCTATACAAGATATTAATGCTGATACTTCTCTATAGAAATCATCATATAAACATAACAAATAGAAGCTATACAAGATATTAATGCTGATACTTTCTATAGAAATCATCATATAAATACAACAAATAGAAACTATACAAGATATTAATGCTGATACTTCTCTATAGAAATCATCATATAAACATAACAAATAGAAGCTATACAAGATATTAATACTGATACTTCTCTATAGAAATCATCATATAAACATAACAAATAGAAGCTATACAAGATATTAATACTGATACTTCTCTATGGAAATCATCATATAAACATAACAAATAGAGGTTATACAAGATATTAATGCTGATACTTCTCTATAGAAATCATCATATAAACATAACAAATAGAGGTTATACAAGATATTAATGCTGATACTTCTCTATAGAAATCATCATATAAACATAACAAATAGGAGTTATACAAGATATTAATGCTGATACTTCTATATAGAAATCATCATATAAACATAACAAATAGAGGCTATACAAGATATTAATACTGATACTTCTCTATAGAAATCATCATATAAACATAACAAATAGAAGCTATACAAGATATTAATGCTGATACTTCTCTATAGAAATCATCATATAAATACAACAAATAGAAGCTATACAAGATATTAATACTGATACTTCTCTATAGAAATCATCATATAAACATAACAAATAGAAGCTATACAAGATATTAATGCTGATACTTCTCTATAGAAATCATCATATAAATACAACAAATAAAAGCTATACAAGATATTAATGCTGATACTTCTATATAGAAATCATCATATAAACATAACAAATAGAGGCTATACAAGATATTAATGCTGATACTTCTCTATAGAAATCATCATATAAACATAACAAATAGAAGCTATACAAGATATTAATGCTAATACTTCTCTATAGAAATCATCATATAAACATAACAAATAGAAGCTATACAAGATATTAATGCTGATACTTCTCTATAGAAATCATCATATAAATACAACAAATAGAAGCTATACAAGATATTAATTCTGATACTTCTATATAGAAATCATCATATAAACATAACAAATAGAGGCTATACAAGATATTAATACTGATACTTCTCTATAAAAATCATCATATAAACATAACAAATAGAAGCTATACAAGATATTAATGCTGATACTTCTCTATAGAAATCATCATATAAACATAACAAATAGAGGCTATACAAGATATTAATACTGATACTTCTCTATAAAAATCATCATATAAACATAACAAATAGAAGCTATACAAGATATTAATGCTGATACTTCTCTATAGAAATCATCATATAAACATAACAAATAGAGGCTATACAAGATATTAATGCTGATACTTCTCTATAGAAATCATCATATAAACATAACAAATAGAGGCTATACAAGATATTAATGCTGATACTTCTATATAGAAATCATCATATAAATACAACAAATAGAGGCTATACAAGATATTAATGCTGATACTTTTCTATAGAAATCATCATATAAATACAACAAATAGAAGCGATACAAGATATTAATGCTGATACTTCTCTATAGAAATCATCATATAAATACAACAAATAGAAGCTATACAAGATATTAATGCTGATACTTCTCTATAGAAATAATCATATAAACATAACAAATAGAAGCTATACAAGATATTAATGCTGATACTTCTCTATAGAAATCATCATATAAACATAACAAATAGAAGCTATACAAGATATTAATACTGATACTTCTCTATAGAAATCATCATATAAACATAACAAATAGAAGCTATACAAGATATTAATACTGATACTTCTCTATAGAAATCATCATATAAACATAACAAATAGAAGCTATACAAGATATTAATGCTGATACTTCTCTATATAAATCATCATATAAACATAACAAATAGAAGCTATACAAGATATTAATGCTGATGCTTCTCTATAGAAATCATCATATAAACATAACAAATAGAAGCTATACAAGATATTAATACTGATACTTCTCTATAGAAATCATCATATAAACATAACAAATAGAAGCTATACAAGATATTAATGCTGATGCTTCTATATAGAAATAATCATATAAACATAACAAATAGAAGCTATACAAGATATTAATACTGATACTTCTCTATAGAAATCATCATATAAACATAACAAATAGCGGCTATACAAGATATTAATGCTGATACTTCTATATAGAAATCATCATATAAACATAACAAATAGAGGCTATACAAGATATTAATACTGATACTTCTATATAGAAATCATCATATAAACATAACAAATAGAGGCTATACAAGATATTAATGCTGATACTTCTCTATAGAAATCATCATATAAACATAACAAATAGAGGCTATACAAGATATTAATACTGATACTTCTCTATAAAAATCATCATATAAACATAACAAATAGAAGCTATACAAGATATTAATGCTGATACTTCTCTATAGAAATCATCATATAAACATAACAAATAGAGGCTATACAAGATATTAATGCTGATACTTCTCTATAGAAATCATCATATAAACATAACAAATAGAGGCTATACAAGATATTAATGCTGATACTTCTATATAGAAATCATCATATAAATACAACAAATAGAGGCTATACAAGATATTAATGCTGATACTTCTCTATAGAAATCATCATATAAATACAACAAATAGAAGCTATTCAAGATATTAATGCTGATACTTCTCTATAGAAATCATCATATAAATACAACAAATAGAAGCTATACAAGATATTAATGCTGATACTTCTCTATAGAAATAATCATATAAACATAACAAATAGAAGCTATACAAGATATTAATACTGATACTTCTCTATAGAAATCATCATATAAACATAACAAATAGAAGCTATACAAGATATTAATGCTGATACTTCTCTATAGAAATCATCATATAAACATAACAAATAGAAGCTATACAAGATATTAATGCTGATACTTTCTATAGAAATCATCATATAAATACAACAAATAGAAGCTATACAAGATATTAATGCTGATACTTCTCTATAGAAATCATCATATAAACATAACAAATAGAAGCTATACAAGATATTAATACTGATACTTCTCTATAGAAATCATCATATAAACATAACAAATAGAAGCTATACAAGATATTAATACTGATACTTCTCTATGGAAATCATCATATAAACATAACAAATAGAGGCTATACAAGATATTAATGCTGATACTTCTCTATAGAAATCATCATATAAACATAACAAATAGAGGTTATACAAGATATTAATGCTGATACTTCTCTATAGAAATCATCATATAAACATAACAAATAGGAGCTAAACAAGATATTAATGCTGATACTTCTATATAGAAATCATCATATAAACATAACAAATAGAGGCTATACAAGATATTAATACTGATACTTCTCTATAGAAATCATCATATAAACATAACAAATAGAAGCTATACAAGATATTAATGCTGATACTTCTCTATAGAAATCATCATATAAATACAACAAATAGAAGCTATACAAGATATTAATGCTGATACTTCTATATAGAAATCATCATATAAACATAACAAATAGAGGCTATACAAGATATTAATGCTGATACTTCTCTATAGAAATCATCATATAAATACAACAAATAGAAGCTATACAAGATATTAATGCTGATACTTCTCTATAGAAATCATCATATAAATACAACAAATAGAAGCTATACAAGATATTAATGCTGATACTTCTCTATAGAAATCATCATATAAATACAACAAATAGAAGCTATACAAGATATTAATGCTGATACTTCTCTATAGAAATCATCATATAAATACAACAAATAGAAGCTATACAAGATATTAATGCTGATACTTCTCTATAGAAATAATCATATAAACATAACAAATAGAAGCTATACAAGATATTAATACTGATACTTCTCTATAGAAATCATCATATAAACATAACAAATAGAAGCTATACAAGATATTAATGCTGATACTTCTCTATAGAAATCATCATATAAACATAACAAATAGAAGCTATACAAGATATTAATGCTGATACTTTCTATAGAAATCATCATATAAATACAACAAATAGAAACTATAGAAGATATTAATGCTGATACTTCTCTATAGAAATCATCATATAAACATAACAAATAGAAGCTATACAAGATATTAATACTGATACTTCTCTATAGAAATCATCATATAAACATAACAAATAGAAGCTATACAAGATATTAATACTGATACTTCTCTATGGAAATCATCATATAAACATAACAAATAGAGGTTATACAAGATATTAATGCTGATACTTCTCTATAGAAATCATCATATAAACATAACAAATAGAGGTTATACAAGATATTAATGCTGATACTTCTCTATAGAAATCATCATATAAACATAACAAATAGGAGTTATACAAGATATTAATGCTGATACTTCTATATAGAAATCATCATATAAACATAACAAATAGAGGCTATACAAGATATTAATACTGATACTTCTCTATAGAAATCATCATATAAACATAACAAATAGAAGCTATACAAGATATTAATGCTGATACTTCTCTATAGAAATCATCATATAAATACAACAAATAGAAGCTATACAAGATATTAATGCTGATACTTCTATATAGAAATCATCATATAAACATAACAAATAGAGGCTATACAAGATATTAATGCTGATACTTCTCTATAGAAATCATCATATAAACATAACAAATAGAGGCTATACAAGATATTAATGCTGATACTTCTATATAGAAATCATCATATAAATACAACAAATAGAAGCTATACAAGATATTAATGCTGATACTTCTCTATAGAAATCATCATATAAATACAACAAATAGAAGCTATACAAGATATTAATGCTGATACTTCTCTATAGAAATCATCATATAAATACAACAAATAGAAGCTATACAAGATATTAATGCTGATACTTCTCTATAGAAATCATCATATAAATACAACAAATAGAAGCTATACAAGATATTAATGCTGATACTTCTCTATAGAAATAATCATATAAACATAACAAATAGAAGCTATACAAGATATTAATACTGATACTTCTCTATAGAAATCATCATATAAACATAACAAATAGAAGCTATACAAGATATTAATGCTGATACTTCTCTATAGAAATCATCATATAAACATAACAAATAGAAGCTATACAAGATATTAATGCTGATACTTTCTATAGAAATCATCATATAAATACAACAAATAGAAGCTATACAAGATATTAATGCTGATACTTCTCTATAGAAATCATCATATAAACATAACAAATAGAAGCTATACAAGATATTAATGCTGATACTTCTCTATAGAAATCATCATATAAATATAACAAATAGATGCTATACAAGATATTAATGCTGACAGTTTTCTATAGAAATCATCATATAAACATAACAAATAGAAGCTATACAAGATATTAATACTGATACTTCTCTATGGAAATCATCATATAAACATAACAAATAGAGGCTATACAAGATATTAATGCTGATACTTCTCTATAGAAATCATCATATAAACATAACAAATAGAGGTTATACAAGATATTAATGCTGATACTTCTCTATAGAAATCATCATATAAACATAACAAATAGGAGCTATACAAGATATTAATGCTGATACTTCTATATAGAAATCATCATATAAACATAACAAATAGAGGCTATACAAGATATTAATACTGATACTTCTCTATAGAAATCATCATATAACATAACAAATAGAGGCTATACAAGATATTAATGCTGATACTTCTCTATAGAAATCATCATATAAACATAACAAATAGAGGCTATACAAGATATTAATACTGATACTTCTCTATAAAAATCATCATATAAACATAACAAATAGAAGCTATACAAGATATTAATGCTGATACTTCTCTATAGAAATCATCATATAAACATAACAAATAGAGGCTATACAAGATATTAATGCTGATACTTCTCTATAGAAATCATCATATAAACATAACATATAGAGGCTATACAAGATATTAATGCTGATACTTCTATATAGAAATCATCATATAAATACAACAAATAGAGGCTATACAAGATATTAATGCTGATACTTTTCTATAGAAATCATCATATAAATACAACAAATAGAAGCGATACAAGATATTAATGCTGATACTTCTCTATAGAAATAATCATATAAATACAACAAATAGAAGCTATACAAGATATTAATGCTGATACTTCTCTATAGAAATAATCATATAAACATAACAAATAGAAGCTATACAAGATATTAATGCTGATACTTCTCTATAGAAATCATCATATAAACATAACAAATAGAAGCTATACAAGATATTAATACTGATACTTCTCTATAGAAATCATCATATAAACATAACAAATAGAAGCTATACAAGATATTAATACTGATACTTCTCTATAGAAATCATCATATAAACATAACAAATAGAAGCTATACAAGATATTAATGCTGATACTTCTCTATATAAATCATCATATAAACATAACAAATAGAAGCTATACAAGATATTAATGCTGATGCTTCTCTATAGAAATCATCATATAAACATAACAAATAGAAGCTATACAAGATATTAATACTGATACTTCTCTATAGAAATCATCATATAAACATAACAAATAGAAGCTATACAAGATATTAATGCTGATGCTTCTCTATAGAAATAATCATATAAACATAACAAATAGAAGCTATACAAGATATTAATACTGATACTTCTCTATAGAAATCATCATATAAACATAACAAATAGCGGCTATACAAGATATTAATGCTGATACTTCTATATAGAAATCATCATATAAACATAACAAATAGAGGCTATACAAGATATTAATACTGATACTTCTATATAGAAATCATCATATAAACATAACAAATAGAGGCTACACAAGATATTAATGCTGATACTTCTCTATAGAAATCATCATATAAACATAACAAATAGAGGCTATACAAGATATTAATACTGATACTCCTCTATAAAAATCATCATATAAACATAACAAATAGAAGCTATACAAGATATTAATGCTGATACTTCTCTATAGAAATCATCATATAAACATAACAAATAGAAGCTATACAAGATATTAATGCTGATACTTCTCTATAGAAATCATCATATAAATACAACAAATAGAAGCTATACAAGATATTAATGCTGATACTTCTCTATAGAAATAATCATATAAACATAACAAATAGAAGCTATACAAGATATTAATACTGATACTTCTCTATAGAAATCATCATATAAACATAACAAATAGAAGCTATACAAGATATTAATGCTGATACTTCTCAATAGAAATCATCATATAAACATAACAAATAGAAGCTATACAAGATATTAATGCTGATACTTTCTATAGAAATCATCATATAAATACAACAAATAGAAGCTATACAAGATATTAATGCTGATACTTCTCTATAGAAATCATCATATAAACATAACAAATAGAAGCTATACAAGATATTAATGCTGATACTTCTCTATAGAAATCATCATATAAATATAACAAATAGATGCTATACAAGATATTAATGCTGATAGTTTTCTATAGAAATCATCATATAAACATAACAAATAGAAGCTATACAAGATATTAATACTGATACTTCTCTATGGAAATCATCATATAAACATAACAAATAGAGGCTATACAAGATATTAATGCTGATACTTCTCTATAGAAATCATCATATAAACATAACAAATAGAGGTTATACAAGATATTAATGCTGATACTTCTCTATAGAAATCATCATATAAACATAACAAATAGGAGCTATACAAGATATTAATGCTGATACTTCTATATAGAAATCATCATATAAACATAACAAATAGAGGCTATACAAGATATTAATACTGATACTTCTCTATAGAAATCATCATATAACATAACAAATAGAGGCTATACAAGATATTAATGCTGATACTTCTCTATAGAAATCATCATATAAACATAACAAATAGAGGCTATACAAGATATTAATACTGATACTTCTCTATAAAAATCATCATATAAACATAACAAATAGAAGATATACAAGATATTAATGCTGATACTTCTCTATAGAAATCATCATATAAACATAACAAATAGAGGCTATACAAGATATTAATGCTGATACTTCTCTATAGAAATCATCATATAAACATAACAAATAGAGGCTATACAAGATATTAATGCTGATACTTCTATATAGAAATCATCATATAAATACAACAAATAGAGGCTATACAAGATATTAATGCTGATACTTTTCTATAGAAATCATCATATAAATACAACAAATAGAAGCGATACAAGATATTAATGCTGATACTTCTCTATAGAAATCATCATATAAATACAACAAATAGAAGCTATACAAGATATTAATGCTGATACTTCTCTATAGAAATAATCATATAAACATAACAAATAGAAGCTATACAAGATATTAATGCTGATACTTCTCTATAGAAATCATCATATAAACATAACAAATAGAAGCTATACAAGATATTAATACTGATACTTCTCTATAGAAATCATCATATAAACATAACAAATAGAAGCTATACAAGATATTAATACTGATACTTCTCTATAGAAATCATCATATAAACATAACAAATAGAAGCTATACAAGATATTAATGCTGATACTTCTCTATATAAATCATCATATAAACATAACAAATAGAAGCTATACAAGATATTAATGCTGATGCTTCTCTATAGAAATCATCATATAAACATAACAAATAGAAGCTATACAAGATATTAATACTGATACTTCTCTATAGAAATCATCATATAAACATAACAAATAGAAGCTATACAAGATATTAATGCTGATGCTTCTCTATAGAAATAATCATATAAACATAACAAATAGAAGCTATACAAGATATTAATACTGATACTTCTCTATAGAAATCATCATATAAACATAACAAATAGCGGCTATACAAGATATTAATGCTGATACTTCTATATAGAAATCATCATATAAACATAACAAATAGAGGCTATACAAGATATTAATACTGATACTTCTATATAGAAATCATCATATAAACATAACAAATAGAGGCTATACAAGATATTAATGCTGATACTTCTCTATAGAAATCATCATATAAACATAACAAATAGAGGCTATACAAGATATTAATACTGATACTCCTCTATAAAAATCATCATATAAACATAACAAATAGAAGCTATACAAGATATTAATGCTGATACTTCTCTATAGAAATCATCATATAAACATAACAAATAGAGGCAATACAAGATATTAATGCTGATACTTCTCTATAGAAATCATCATATAAACATAACAAATAGAGGCTATACAAGATATTAATGCTGATACTTCTATATAGAAATCATCATATAAATAAAACAAATAGAGGCTATACAAGATATTAATGCTGATACTTTTCTATTGAAATCATCATATAAATACAACAAATAGAAGCTATACAAGATATTAATGCTGATACTTCTCTATAGAAATAATCATATAAACATAACAAATAGAAGCTATACAAGATATTAATGCTGATACTTCTCTATAGAAATCATCATATAAACATAACAAATAGAAGCTATACAAGATATTAATACTGATACTTCTCTATAGAAATCATCATATAAACATAACAAATAGAAGCTATACAAGATATTAATACTGATACTTCTCTATAGAAATCATCATATAAACATAACAAATAGAAGCTATACAAGATATTAATACTGATACTTCTCTATAGAAATCATCATATAAACATAACAAATAGGAGCTATACAAGATATTAATGCTGATACTTCTCTATAGAAATCATCATATAAACATAACAAATAGAGGCTATACAAGATATTAATGCTGATACTTCTATATAGAAATCATCATATAAATACAACAAATAGAAGCTATACAAGATATTAATGCTGATACTTCTCTATAGAAATCATCATATAAATATAACAAATAGAAGCTATACAAGATATTAATGCTGATACTTCTCTATAGAAATCATCATATAAATACAACAAATAGAAGCTATTCAAGATATTAATGCTGATACTTCTCTATAGAAATCATCATATAAATACAACAAATAGAAGCTATACAAGATATTAATGCTGATACTTCTCTATAGAAATAATCATATAAACATAACAAATAGAAGCTATACAAGATATTAATACTGATACTTCTCTATAGAAATCATCATATAAACATAACAAATAGAAGCTATACAAGATATTAATGCTGATACTTCTCTATAGAAATCATCATATAAACATAACAAATAGAAGCTATACAAGATATTAATGCTGATACTTTCTATAGAAATCATCATATAAATACAACAAATAGAAGCTATACAAGATATTAATGCTGATACTTCTCTATAGAAATCATCATATAAACATAACAAATAGAAGCTATACAAGATATTAATACTGATACTTCTCTATAGAAATCATCATATAAACATAACAAATAGAAGCTATACAAGATATTAATACTGATACTTCTCTATGGAAATCATCATATAAACATAACAAATAGAGGCTATACAAGATATTAATGCTGATACTTCTCTATAGAAATCATCATATAAACATAACAAATAGAGGTTATACAAGATATTAATGCTGATACTTCTCTATAGAAATCATCATATAAACATAACAAATAGGAGCTATACAAGATATTAATGCTGATACTTCTATATAGAAATCATCATATAAACATAACAAATAGAGGCTATACAAGATATTAATACTGATACTTCTCTATAGAAATCATCATATAAACATAACAAATAGAAGCTATACAAGATATTAATGCTGATACTTCTCTATAGAAATCATCATATAAATACAACAAATAGAAGCTATACAAGATATTAATGCTGATACTTCTATATAGAAATCATCATATAAACATAACAAATAGAGGCTATACAAGATATTAATGCTGATACTTCTCTATAGAAATCATCATATAAACATAACAAATAGAGGCTATACAAGATATTAATGCTGATACTTCTATATAGAAATCATCATATAAATACAACAAATAGAAGCTATACAAGATATTAATGCTGATACTTCTCTATAGAAATCATCATATAAATACAACAAATAGAAGCTATACAAGATATTAATGCTGATACTTCTCTATAGAAATCATCATATAAATACAACAAATAGAAGCTATACAAGATATTAATGCTGATACTTCTCTATAGAAATCATCATATAAATACAACAAATAGAAGCTATACAAGATATTAATGCTGATACTTCTCTATAGAAATAATCATATAAACATAACAAATAGAAGCTATACAAGATATTAATACTGATACTTCTCTATAGAAATCATCATATAAACATAACAAATAGAAGCTATACAAGATATTAATGCTGATACTTCTCTATAGAAATCATCATATAAACATAACAAATAGAAGCTATACAAGATATTAATGCTGATACTTTCTATAGAAATCATCATATAAATACAACAAATAGAAGCTATACAAGATATTAATGCTGATACTTCTCTATGGAAATCATCATATAAACATAACAAATAGAAGCTATACAAGATATTAATACTGATACTTCTCTATAGAAATCATCATATAAACATAACAAATAGAAGCTATACAAGATATTAATACTGATACTTCTCTATGGAAATCATCATATAAACATAACAAATAGAGGCTATACAAGATATTAATGCTGATACTTCTCTATAGAAATCATCATATAAACATAACAAATAGAGGTTATACAAGATATTAATGCTGATACTTCTCTATAGAAATCATCATATAAACATAACAAATAGAGGCTATACAAGATATTAATACTGATACTTCTCTATAGAAATCATCATATAAACATAACAAATAGAAGCTATACAAGATATTAATGCTGATACTTCTCTATAGAAATCATCATATAAATACAACAAATAGAAGCTATACAAGATATTAATGCTGATACTTCTATATAGAAATCATCATATAAAACATAACAAATAGAGGCTATACAAGATATTAATGCTGATACTTCTCTATAGAAATTATCATATAAACATAACAAATAGAGGCTATACAAGATATTAATGCTGATACTTCTATATAGAAATCATCATATAAATACAACAAATAGAAGCTATACAAGATATTAATGCTGATACTTCTCTATAGAAAATCATCATATAAATACAACAAATAGAAGCTATACAAGATATTAATGCTGATACTTCTCTATAGAAAATCATCATATAAATACAACAAATAGAAGCTATACAAGATATTAATGCTGATACTTCTCTATAGAAATCATCATATAAATACAACAAATAGAAGCTATACAAGATATTAATGCTGATACTTCTCTAAAATAATCATATAAACATAACAAATAGAAGCTATACAAGATATTAATACTGATACTTCTCTATAGAAATCATCATATAAACATAACAAATAGAAGCTATACAAGATATTAATGCTGATACTTCTCTATAGAAATCATCATATAAACATAACAAATAGAAGCTATACAAGATATTAATGCTGATACTTTCTATAGAAATCATCATATAAATACAACAAATAGAAGCTATACAAGATATTAATGCTGATACTTCTCTATAGAAATCATCATATAAACATAACAAATAGAAGCTATACAAGATATTAATGCTGATACTTCTCTATAGAAATCATCATATAAATATAACAAATAGATGCTATACAAGATATTAATGCTGACAGTTTTCTATAGAAATCATCATATAAACATAACAAATAGAAGCTATACAAGATATTAATACTGATACTTCTCTATGGAAATCATCATATAAACATAACAAATAGAGGCTATACAAGATATTAATGCTGATACTTCTCTATAGAAATCATCATATAAACATAACAAATAGAGGTTATACAAGATATTAATGCTGATACTTCTCTATAGAAATCATCATATAAACATAACAAATAGGAGCTATACAAGATATTAATGCTGATACTTCTATATAGAAATCATCATATAAACATAACAAATAGAGGCTATACAAGATATTAATACTGATACTTCTCTATAGAAATCATCATATAAACATAACAAATAGAAGCTATACAAGATATTAATGCTGATACTTCTCTATAGAAATCATCATATAAATACAACAAATAGAAGCTATACAAGATATTAATGCTGATACTTCTATATAGAAATCATCATATAAACATAACAAATAGAGGCTATACAAGATATTAATGCTGATACTTCTCTATAGAAATCATCATATAAACATAACAAATAGAAGCTATACAAGATATTAATGCTGATACTTCTCTATAGAAATCATCATATAAACATAACAAATAGAAGCTATACAAGATATTAATGCTGATACTTCTCTATAGAAATCATCATATAAACATAACAAATAGAAGCTATACAAGATATTAATGCTGATACTTCTCTATAGAAATCATCATATAAACATAACAAATAGAAGCTATACAAGATATTAATGCTGATACTTCTCTATAGAAATCATCATATAAACATAACAAATAGAAGCTATACAAGATATTAATACTGATACTTCTCTATAGAAATCATCATATAAACATAACAAATAGAAGCTATACAAGATATTAATGCTGATACTTCTCTATAGAAATCATCATATAAACATAACAAATAGAAGCTATACAAGATATTAATGCTGATACTTCTCTATAGAAATCATCATATAAACATAACAAATAGAAGCTATACAAGATATTAATGCTGATACTTCTCTATAGAAATCATCATATAAACATAACAAATAGAAGCTATACAAGATATTAATGCTGATACTTCTCTATAGAAATCATCATATAAACATAACAAATAGAAGCTATACAAGATATTAATACTGATACTTCTCTATAGAAATCATCATATAAACATAACAAATAGAAGCTATACAAGATATTAATACTGATACTTCTCTATAGAAATCATCATATAAACATAACAAATAGAAGCTATACAAGATATTAATGCTCATACTTCTCTATAGAAATCAACATATAAACATAACAAATAGAAGCTATACAAGATATTAATGCTGATACTTCTCTATAGAAATCATCATATAAACATAACAAATAAAAGCTATACAAGATATTAATACTGATACTTCTCTATAGAAATCATCATATAAACATAACAAATAGAAGCTATACAAGATATTAATGCTGATACTTCTCTATAGAAATCATCATATAAACATAACAAATAGAGGCTATACAAGATATTAATGCTGATACTTCTCTATAGAAATCATCATATAAACATAACAAATAGAAGCTATACAAGATATTAATACTGATACTTCTCTATAGAAATCATCATATAAACATAACAAATAGAAGCTATACAAGATATTAATACTGATACTTCTCTATAGAAATCATCATATAAACATAACAAATAGAAGCTATACAAGATATTAATACTGATACTTCTATATAGAAATCATCATATAAACATAACAAATAGAAGCTATATAAGATATTAATGCTCATACTTCTCTATAGAAATCATCATATAAACATAACAAATAGAAGCTATACAAGATATTAATGCTGATACTTCTCTATAGAAATCATCATATAAACATAACAAATAGAAGCTATACAAGATATTAATGCTGATACTTCTCTATAGAAATCATCATATAAACATAACAAATAGAGGCTATACAAGATATTAATGCTGATACTTCTCTATGGAAATCATCATATAAACATAACAAATAGGGGCTATACAAGATATTAATGCTGATACTTCTCTATAGAAATCATCATATAAACATAACAAATAGAAGCTATACAAGATATTAATACTGATACTTCTATATAGAAATCATCATATAAACATAACAAATAGAAGCTATACAAGATATTAATGCTCATACTTCTCTATAGAAATCATCATATAAACATAACAAATAGAGGCTATACAAGATATTAATGCTGATACTTCTCTATAGAAATCATCATATAAACATAACAAATAGAAGCTATACAAGATATTAATACTGATACTTCTCTATAGAAATCATCATATAAACATAACAAATAGAAGCTATACAAGATATTAATACTGATACTTCTCTATAGAAATCATCATATAAACATAACAAATAGAAGCTATACAAGATATTAATACTGATACTTCTATATAGAAATCATCATATAAACATAACAAATAGAAGCTATATAAGATATTAATGCTCATACTTCTCTATAGAAATCATCATATAAACATAACAAATAGAAGCTATACAAGATATTAATGCTGATACTTCTCTATAGAAATCATCATATAAACATAACAAATAGAAGCTATACAAGATATTAATGCTGATACTTCTCTATAGAAATCATCATATAAACATAACAAATAGAGGCTATACAAGATATTAATGCTGATACTTCTCTATGGAAATCATCATATAAACATAACAAATAGGGGCTATACAAGATATTAATGCTGATACTTCTCTATAGAAATCATCATATAAACATAACAAATAGAAGCTATACAAGATATTAATACTGATACTTCTATATAGAAATCATCATATAAACATAACAAATAGAAGCTATACAAGATATTAATGCTCATACTTCTCTATAGAAATCATCATATAAACATAACAAATAGAAGCTATACAAGATATTAATGCTGATACTTCTCTATAGAAATCATCATATAAACATAACAAATAGAAGCTATACAAGATATTAATACTGATACTTCTCTATAGAAATCATCATATAAACATAACAAATAGAAGCTATACAAGATATTAATGCTCATACTTCTCTATAGAAATCAACATATAAACATAACAAATAGAAGCTATACAAGATATTAATGCTGATACTTCTCTATAGAAATCATCATATAAACATAACAAATAGAAGCTATACAAGATATTAATACTGATACTTCTCTATAGAAATCATCATATAAACATAACAAATAGAAGCTATACAAGATATTAATGCTCATACTTCTCTATAGAAATCAACATATAAACATAACAAATAGAAGCTATACAAGATATTAATGCTGATACTTCTCTATAGAAATCATCATATAAACATAACAAATAGAAGCTATACAAGATATTAATACTGATACTTCTCTATAGAAATCATCATATAAACATAACAAATAGAAGCTATACAAGATATTAATGCTGATACTTCTCTATAGAAATCATCATATAAACATAACAAATAGAGGCTATACTAGATATTAATGCTGATACTTCTCTATAGAAATCATCATATAAACATAACAAATAGAAGCTATACAAGATATTAATACTGATACTTCTCTATAGAAATCATCATATAAACATAACAAATAGAAGCTATACAAGATATTAATACTGATACTTCTCTATAGAAATCATCATATAAACATAACAAATAGAAGCTATACAAGATATTAATACTGATACTTCTATATAGAAATCATCATATAAACATAACAAATAGAAGCTATATAAGATATTAATGCTCATACTTCTCTATAGAAATCATCATATAAACATAACAAATAGAAGCTATACAAGATATTAATGCTGATACTTCTCTATAGAAATCATCATATAAACATAACAAATAGAAGCTATACAAGATATTAATGTTCATACTTCTCTATAGAAATCATCATATAAACATAACAAATAGAGGCTATACAAGATATTAATGCTGATACTTCTCTATGGAAATCATCATATAAACATAACAAATAGGGGCTATACAACATATTAATGCTGATACTTCTCTATAGAAATCATCATATAAACATAACAAATAGAAGCTATACAAGATATTAATACTGATACTTCTATATAGAAATCATCATATAAACATAACAAATAGAAGCTATACAAGATATTAATGCTCATACTTCTCTATAGAAATCATCATATAAACATAACAAATAGAAGCTATACAAGATATTAATGCTCATACTTCTCTATAGAAATCATCATATAAACATAACAAATAGAAGCTATACAAGATATTAATACTGATACTTCTCTATAGAAATCATCATATAAACATAACAAATAGAAGCTATACAAGATATTAATGCTCATACTTCTCTATAGAAATCAACATATAAACATAACAAATAGAAGCTATACAAGATATTAATGCTGATACTTCTCTATAGAAATCATCATATAAACATAACAAATAGAAGCTATACAAGATATTAATACTGATACTTCTCTATAGAAATCATCATATAAACATAACAAATAGAAGCTATACAAGATATTAATGCTGATACTTCTATATAGAAATCATCATATAAACATAACAAATAGAGGCTATACAAGATATTAATACTGATACTTCTATATAGAAATCATCATATAAACATAACAAATAGAGGCTTTACAAGATATTAATGCTGATACTTCTCTATAGAAATCATCATATAAACATAACAAATAGAGGCTATACAAGATATTAATACTGATACTTCTCTATAAAAATCATCATATAAACATAACAAATAGAAGCTATACAAGATATTAATGCTGATACTTCTCTATAGAAATCATCATATAAACATAACAAATAGAGGCTATACAAGATATTAATGCTGATACTTCTCTATAGAAATCATCATATAAACATAACAAATAGAGGCTATACAAGATATTAATGCTGATACTTCTATATAGAAATCATCATATAAATACAACAAATAGAGGCTATACAAGATATTAATGCTGATACTTTTCTATAGAAATCATCATATAAATACAACAAATAGAAGCGATACAAGATATTAATGCTGATACTTCTCTATAGAAATCATCATATAAATACAACAAATAGAAGCTATACAAGATATTAATGCTGATACTTCTCAATAGAAATAATCATATAAACATAACAAATAGAAGCAATACAAGATATTAATGCTGATGCTTCTCTATAGAAATCATCATATAAACATAACAAATAGAAGCTATACAAGATATTAATACTGATACTTCTCTATAGAAATCATCATATAAACATAACAAATAGGAGCTATACAAGATATTAATGCTGATACTTCTCTATAGAAATCATCATATAAACATAACAAATAGAGGCTATACAAGATATTAATGCTGATACTTCTATATAGAAATCATCATATAAATACAACAAATAGAAGCTATACAAGATATTAATGCTGATACTTCTCTATAGAAATCATCATATAAATACAACAAATAGAAGCTATACAAGATATTAATGCTGATACTTCTCTATAGAAATAATCATATAAACATAACAAATAGAAGCTATACAAGATATTAATGCTGATACTTCTCTATAGAAATCATCATATAAACATAACAAATAGAAGCTATACAAGATATTAATACTGATACTTCTCTATAGAAATCATCATATAAACATAACAAATAGAAGCTATACAAGATATTAATGCTCATACTTCTCTATAGAAATCATCATATAAACATAACAAATAGAAGCTATACAAGATATTAATACTGATACTTCTCTATAGAAATCATCATATAAACATAACAAATAGAAGCTATACAAGATATTAATGCTCATACTTCTCTATAGAAATCAACATATAAACATAACAAATAGAAGCTATACAAGATATTAATGCTGATACTTCTCTATAGAAATCATCATATAAACATAACAAATAGAAGCTATACAAGATATTAATACTGATACTTCTCTATAGAAATCATCATATAAACATAACAAATAGAAGCTATACAAGATATTAATGCTGATACTTCTATATAGAAATCATCATATAAATACAACAAATAGAAGCTATACAAGATATTAATGCTGATACTTCTCTATAGAAATCATCATATAAATACAACAAATAGAAGCTATACAAGATATTAATGCTGATACTTCTCTATAGAAATAATCATATAAACATAACAAATAGAAGCTATACAAGATATTAATGCTGATACTTCTCTATAGAAATCATCATATAAACATAACAAATAGAAGCTATACAAGATATTAATACTGATACTTCTCTATAGAAATCATCATATAAACATAACAAATAGAAGCTATACAAGATATTAATGCTCATACTTCTCTATAGAAATCATCATATAAACATAACAAATAGAAGCTATACAAGATATTAATACTGATACTTCTCTATAGAAATCATCATATAAACATAACAAATAGAAGCTATACAAGATATTAATGCTCATACTTCTCTATAGAAATCAACATATAAACATAACAAATAGAAGCTATACAAGATATTAATGCTGATACTTCTCTATAGAAATCATCATATAAACATAACAAATAGAAGCTATACAAGATATTAATACTGATACTTCTCTATAGAAATCATCATATAAATACAACAAATAGAGGCTATACAAGATATTAATGCTGATACTTCTCTATAGAAATCATCATATAAACATAACAAATAGAGGCTATACAAGATATTAATGCTGATACTTCTATATAGAAATCATCATATAAATACAACAAATAGAGGCTATACAAGATATTAATGCTGATACTTTTCTATAGAAATCATCATATAAATACAACAAATAGAAGCGATACAAGATATTAATGCTGATACTTCTCTATAGAAATCATCATATAAATACAACAAATAGAAGCTATACAAGATATTAATGCTGATACTTCTCAATAGAAATAATCATATAAACATAACAAATAGAAGCAATACAAGATATTAATGCTGATGCTTCTCTATAGAAATCATCATATAAACATAACAAATAGAAGCTATACAAGATATTAATACTGATACTTCTCTATAGAAATCATCATATAAACATAACAAATAGGAGCTATACAAGATATTAATGCTGATACTTCTCTATAGAAATCATCATATAAACATAACAAATAGAGGCTATACAAGATATTAATGCTGATACTTCTATATAGAAATCATCATATAAATACAACAAATAGAAGCTATACAAGATATTAATGCTGATACTTCTCTATAGAAATCATCATATAAATACAACAAATAGAAGCTATACAAGATATTAATGCTGATACTTCTCTATAGAAATAATCATATAAACATAACAAATAGAAGCTATACAAGATATTAATACTGATACTTCTCTATAGAAATCATCATATAAACATAACAAATAGAAGCTATACAAGATATTAATGCTGATACTTCTCTATAGAAATCATCATATAAACATAACAAATAGAAGCTATACAAGATATTAATGCTGATACTTTCTATAGAAATCATCATATAAATACAACAAATAGAAGCTATACAACATATTAATGCTGATACTTCTCTATAGAAATCATCATATAAACATAACAAATAGAAGCTATACAAGATATTAATGCTGATACTTCTCTATAGAAATCATCATATAAATATTACAAATAGATGCTATACAAGATATTAATGCTGACAGTTTTCTATAGAAATCATCATATAAACATAACAAATAGAAGCTATACAAGATATTAATACTGATACTTCTCTATGGAAATCATCATATAAACATAACAAATAGAGGCTATACAAGATATTAATGCTGATACTTCTCTATAGAAATCATCATATAAACATAACAAATAGAGGTTATACAAGATATTAATGCTGATACTTCTCTATAGAAATCATCATATAAACATAACAAATAGGAGCTATACAAGATATTAATGCTGATACTTCTCTATAGAAATCATCATATAAACATAACAAATAGAAGCTATACAAGATATTAATGCTCATACTTCTCTATAGAAATCATCATATAAACATAACAAATAGAGGCTATACAAGATATTAATGCTGATACTTCTCTATGGAAATCATCATATAAACATAACAAATAGGGGCTATACAACATATTAATGCTGATACTTCTCTATAGAAATCATCATATAAACATAACAAATAGAAGCTATACAAGATATTAATACTGATACTTCTATATAGAAATCATATTATAAACATAACAAATAGAAGCTATACAAGATATTAATGCTCATACTTCTCTATAGAAATCATCATATAAACATAACAAATAGAAGCTATACAAGATATTAATGCTGATACTTCTCTATAGAAATCATCATATAAACATAACAAATAGAAGCTATACAAGATATTAATACTGATACTTCTCTATAGAAATCATCATATAAACATAACAAATAGAAGCTATACAAGATATTAATGCTCATACTTCTCTATAGAAATCAACATATAAACATAACAAATAGAAGCTATACAAGATATTAATGCTGATACTTCTCTATAGAAATCATCATATAAACATAACAAATAGAAGCTATACAAGATATTAATACTGATACTTCTCTATAGAAATCATCATATAAACATAACAAATAGAAGCTATACAAGATATTAATGCTCATACTTCTCTATAGAAATCAACATATAAACATAACAAATAGAAGCTATACAAGATATTAATGCTGATACTTCTCTATAGAAATCATCATATAAACATAACAAATAGAAGCTATACAAGATATTAATACTGATACTTCTCTATAGAAATCATCATATAAACATAACAAATAGAAGCTATACAAGATATTAATGCTCATACTTCTCTATAGAAATCAACATATAAACATAACAAATAGAAGCTATACAAGATATTAATGCTGATACTTCTCTATAGAAATCATCATATAAACATAACAAATAGAAGCTATACAAGATATTAATACTGATACTTCTCTATAGAAATCATCATATAAACATAACAAATAGAAGCTATACAAGATATTAATGCTGATACTTCTATATAGAAATCATCATATAAACATAACAAATAGAGGCTATACAAGATATTAATACTGATACTTCTATATAGAAATCATCATATAAACATAACAAATAGAGGCTTTACAAGATATTAATGCTGATACTTCTCTATAGAAATCATCATATAAACATAACAAATAGAGGCTATACAAGATATTAATACTGATACTTCTCTATAAAAATCATCATATAAACATAACAAATAGAAGCTATACAAGATATTAATGCTGATACTTCTCTATAGAAATCATCATATAAACATAACAAATAGAAGCAATACAAGATATTAATGCTGATACTTCTCTATAGAAATCATCATATAAACATAACAAATAGAGGCTATACAAGATATTAATGCTGATACTTCTCTATAGAAATCATCATATAAACATAACAAATAGAAGCTATACAAGATATTAATACTGATACTTCTATATAGAAATCATCATATAAACATAACAAATAGAAGCTATACAAGATATTAATGCTCATACTTCTCTATAGAAATCATCATATAAACATAACAAATAGAAGCTATACAAGATATTAATGCTGATACTTCTCTATAGAAATCATCATATAAACATAACAAATAGAAGCTATACAAGATATTAATACTGATACTTCTCTATAGAAATCATCATATAAACATAACAAATAGAAGCTATACAAGATATTAATGCTCATACTTCTCTATAGAAATCAACATATAAACATAACAAATAGAAGCTATACAAGATATTAATGCTGATACTTCTCTATAGAAATCATCATATAAACATAACAAATAGAAGCTATACAAGATATTAATACTGATACTTCTCTATAGAAATCATCATATAAACATAACAAATAGAAGCTATACAAGATATTAATGCTGATACTTCTCTATAGAAATCATCATATAAACATAACAAATAGAGGCTATACTAGATATTAATGCTGATACTTCTCTATAGAAATCATCATATAAACATAACAAATAGAAGCTATACAAGATATTAATACTGATACTTCTCTATAGAAATCATCATATAAACATAACAAATAGAAGCTATACAAGATATTAATACTGATACTTCTCTATAGAAATCATCATATAAACATAACAAATAGAAGCTATACAAGATATTAATACTGATACTTCTATATAGAAATCATCATATAAACATAACAAATAGAAGCTATATAAGATATTAATGCTCATACTTCTCTATAGAAATCATCATATAAACATAACAAATAGAAGCTATACAAGATATTAATGCTGATACTTCTCTATAGAAATCATCATATAAACATAACAAATAGAAGCTATACAAGATATTAATGCTCATACTTCTCTATAGAAATCATCATATAAACATAACAAATAGAGGCTATACAAGATATTAATGCTGATACTTCTCTATGGAAATCATCATATAAACATAACAAATAGGGGCTATACAACATATTAATGCTGATACTTCTCTATAGAAATCATCATATAAACATAACAAATAGAAGCTATACAAGATATTAATACTGATACTTCTATATAGAAATCATCATATAAACATAACAAATAGAAGCTATACAAGATATTAATGCTCATACTTCTCTATAGAAATCATCATATAAACATAACAAATAGAAGCTATACAAGATATTAATGCTCATACTTCTCTATAGAAATCATCATATAAACATAACAAATAGAAGCTATACAAGATATTAATACTGATACTTCTCTATAGAAATCATCATATAAACATAACAAATAGAAGCTATACAAGATATTAATGCTCATACTTCTCTATAGAAATCAACATATAAACATAACAAATAGAAGCTATACAAGATATTAATGCTGATACTTCTCTATAGAAATCATCATATAAACATAACAAATAGAAGCTATACAAGATATTAATACTGATACTTCTCTATAGAAATCATCATATAAACATAACAAATAGAAGCTATACAAGATATTAATGCTCATACTTCTCTATAGAAATCAACATATAAACATAACAAATAGAAGCTATACAAGATATTAATGCTGATACTTCTCTATAGAAATCATCATATAAACATAACAAATAGAAGCTATACAAGATATTAATACTGATACTTCTCTATAGAAATCATCATATAAACATAACAAATAGAAGCTATACAAGATATTAATGCTGATACTTCTATATAGAAATCATCATATAAACATAACAAATAGAGGCTATACAAGATATTAATACTGATACTTCTATATAGAAATCATCATATAAACATAACAAATAGAGGCTTTACAAGATATTAATGCTGATACTTCTCTATAGAAATCATCATATAAACATAACAAATAGAGGCTATACAAGATATTAATACTGATACTTCTCTATAAAAATCATCATATAAACATAACAAATAGAAGCTATACAAGATATTAATGCTGATACTTCTCTATAGAAATCATCATATAAACATAACAAATAGAGGCTATACAAGATATTAATGCTGATACTTCTCTATAGAAATCATCATATAAACATAACAAATAGAGGCTATACAAGATATTAATGCTGATACTTCTATATAGAAATCATCATATAAATACAACAAATAGAGGCTATACAAGATATTAATGCTGATACTTTTCTATAGAAATCATCATATAAATACAACAAATAGAAGCGATACAAGATATTAATGCTGATACTTCTCTATAGAAATCATCATATAAATACAACAAATAGAAGCTATACAAGATATTAATGCTGATACTTCTCAATAGAAATAATCATATAAACATAACAAATAGAAGCTATACAAGATATTAATGCTGATGCTTCTCTATAGAAATCATCATATAAACATAACAAATAGAAGCTATACAAGATATTAATACTGATACTTCTCTATAGAAATCATCATATAAACATAACAAATAGGAGCTATACAAGATATTAATGCTGATACTTCTCTATAGAAATCATCATATAAACATAACAAATAGAGGCTATACAAGATATTAATGCTGATACTTCTATATAGAAATCATCATATAAATACAACAAATAGAAGCTATACAAGATATTAATGCTGATACTTCTCTATAGAAATCATCATATAAATACAACAAATAGAAGCTATACAAGATATTAATGCTGATACTTCTCTATAGAAATAATCATATAAACATAACAAATAGAAGCTATACAAGATATTAATACTGATACTTCTCTATAGAAATCATCATATAAACATAACAAATAGAAGCTATACAAGATATTAATGCTGATACTTCTCTATAGAAATCATCATATAAACATAACAAATAGAAGCTATACAAGATATTAATGCTGATACTTTCTATAGAAATCATCATATAAATACAACAAATAGAAGCTATACAACATATTAATGCTGATACTTCTCTATAGAAATCATCATATAAACATAACAAATAGAAGCTATACAAGATATTAATGCTGATACTTCTCTATAGAAATCATCATATAAATATAACAAATAGATGCTATACAAGATATTAATGCTGACAGTTTTCTATAGAAATCATCATATAAACATAACAAATAGAAGCTATACAAGATATTAATACTGATACTTCTCTATGGAAATCATCATATAAACATAACAAATAGAGGCTATACAAGATATTAATGCTGATACTTCTCTATAGAAATCATCATATAAACATAACAAATAGAGGTTATACAAGATATTAATGCTGATACTTCTCTATAGAAATCATCATATAAACATAACAAATAGGAGCTATACAAGATATTAATGCTGATACTTCTCTATAGAAATCATCATATAAACATAACAAATAGAAGCTATACAAGATATTAATGCTCATACTTCTCTATAGAAATCATCATATAAACATAACAAATAGAAGCTATACAAGATATTAATGCTGATACTTCTCTATGGAAATCATCATATAAACATAACAAATAGGGGCTATACAACATATTAATGCTGATACTTCTCTATAGAAATCATCATATAAACATAACAAATAGAAGCTATACAAGATATTAATACTGATACTTCTATATAGAAATCATCATATAAACATAACAAATAGAAGCTATACAAGATATTAATGCTCATACTTCTCTATAGAAATCATCATATAAACATAACAAATAGAAGCTATACAAGATATTAA
The DNA here is from genome assembly GCA_963383655.1 of Bathymodiolus septemdierum. NCBI lineage: Eukaryota > Metazoa > Mollusca > Bivalvia > Mytilida > Modiolidae > Bathymodiolus > Bathymodiolus septemdierum. The sequence continues at coordinate 83,302,649 of OY726524.1, read as the reverse complement.
TGCTGATACTTCTCTATAGAAATCATCATATAAACATAACAAATAGAAGCTATACAAGATATTAATACTGATACTTCTCTATAGAAATCATCATATAAACATAACAAATAGAAGCTATACAAGATACTAATGCTGATACTTCTCTATAGAAATCATCATATAAACATAACAAATAGAAGCTATACAAGATATTAATACTGATACTTCTCTATATAAATCATCATATAAACATAACAAATAGAAGCTATACAAGATATTAATGCTGATACTTCTATATAGAAATCATCATATAAACATAACAAATAGAAGCTATACAAGATATTAATGCTGATACTTCTCTATAGAAATCATCATATAAACATAACAAATAGAAGCTATACAAGATACTAATGCTGATACTTCTCTATAGAAATCATCATATAAACATAAAAAATAGAGGCTATACAATATATTAATGCTGATACTTCTCTATAGAAATCATCATATAAACATAACAAATAGAAGCTATACAAGATATTAATGCTGATACTTCTCTATAGAAATCATCATATAAACATAACAAATAGAAGCTATACAAGATATTAATGCTCATACTTCTCTATAGAAATCATCATATAAACATAACAAATAGAAGCTATACAAGATATTAATGCTGATACTTCTCTATAGAAATCATCATATAAACATAACAAATAGAAGCTATACAAGATATTAATGCTGATACTTCTCTATAGAAATCATCATATAAACATAACAAATAGAAGCTATACAAGATATTAATGCTGATACTTCTCTATAGAAATCATCATATAAACATAACAAATAGAGGCTATACAAGATATTAATGCTGATACTTCTCTATAGAAATCATCATATAAACATAACAAATAGAAGCTATACAAGATATTAATGCTGATACTTCTATATATAAATCATCATATAAACATAACAAATAGAGGCTATACAAGATATTAATGCTGATACTTCTATATATAAATCATCATATAAACATAACAAATAGAAGCTATACAAGATATTAATGCTGATACTTCTATATATAAATCATCATATAAACATAACAAATAGAGGCTATACAAGATATTAATGCTGATACTTCTATATATAAATCATCATATAAACATAACAAATAGAAGCTATACAAGATATTAATACTGATACTTCTATATAGAAATCATCATATAAACATAAAAAATAGAAGCTATACAAGATATTAATGCTCATACTTCTCTATAGAAATCAACATATAAACATAACAAATAGAAGCTATACAAGATATTAATGCTGATACTTCTCTATAGAAATCATCATATAAACATAACAAATAGAAGCTATACATGATATTAATACTGATACTTCTCTATAGAAATCATCATATAAACATAACAAATAGAAGCTATACAAGATATTAATGCTGATACTTCTCTATAGAAATCATCATATAAACATAACAAATAGAGGCTATACAAGATATTAATGCTGATACTTCTCTATATAAATCATCATATAAACATAACAAATAGAAGCTATACAAGATATTAATGCTGATACTTCTCTATATAAATCATCATATAAACATAACAAATAGAAGCTATACAAGATATTAATACTGATACTTCTCTATAGAAATCATCATATAAACATAACAAATAGAAGCTATACAAGATATTAATGCTGATGCTTCTCTATAGAAATAATCATATAAACATAACAAATAGAAGCTATACAAGATATTAATACTGATACTTCTCTATAGAAATCATCATATAAACATAACAAATAGCGGCTATACAAGATATTAATGCTGATACTTCTATATAGAAATCATCATATAAACATAACAAATAGAGGCTATACAAGATATTAATACTGATACTTCTATATAGAAATCATCATATAAACATAACAAATAGAGGCTATACAAGATATTAATGCTGATACTTCTCTATAGAAATCATCATATAAACATAACAAATAGAGGCTATACAAGATATTAATGCTGATACTTCTATATAGAAATCATCATATAAATACAACAAATAGAGGCTATACAAGATATTAATGCTGATACTTTTCTATAGAAATCATCATATAAATACAACAAATAGAGGCGATACAAGATATTAATGCTGATACTTCTCTATAGAAATCATCATATAAATACAACAAATAGAAGCTATACAAGATATTAATGCTGATACTTCTCTATAGAAATAATCATATAAACATAACAAATAGAAGCTATACAAGATATTAATGCTGATACTTCTCTATAGAAATCATCATATAAACATAACAAATAGAAGCTATACAAGATATTAATGCTGATACTTCTCTATATAAATCATCATATAAACATAACAAATAGAAGCTATACAAGATATTAATGCTGATGCTTCTCTATAGAAATCATCATATAAACATAACAAATAGAAGCTATACAAGATATTAATATTGATACTTCTCTATAGAAATCATCATATAAACATAACAAATAGGAGCTATACAAGATATTAATGCTGATACTTCTCTATAGAAATCATCATATAAACATAACAAATAGAGGCTATACAAGATATTAATGCTGATACTTCTATATAGAAATCATCATATAAATAGAACAAATAGAAGCTATACAAGATATTAATGCTGATACTTCTCTATAGAAATCATCATATAAATACAACAAATAGAAGCTATACAAGATATTAATGCTGATACTTCTCTATAGAAATCATCATATAAATACAACAAATAGAAGCTATACAAGATATTAATGCTGATACTTCTCTATAGAAATCATCATATAAATACAACAAATAGAAGCTATACAAGATATTAATGCTGATACTTCTCTATAGAAATAATCATATAAACATAACAAATAGAAGCTATACAAGATATTAATACTGATACTTCTCTATAGAAATCATCATATAAACATAACAAATAGAAGCTATACAAGATATTAATGCTGATACTTCTCTATAGAAATCATCATATAAACATAACAAATAGAAGCTATACAAGATATTAATGCTGATACTTTCTATAGAAATCATCATATAAATACAACAAATAGAAGCTATACAAGATATTAATGCTGATACTTCTCTATAGAAATCATCATATAAACATAACAAATAGAAGCTATACAAGATATTAATGCTGATGCTTCTCTATAGAAATCATCATATAAACATAACAAATAGAAGCTATACAAGATATTAATACTGATACTTCTCTATGGAAATCATCATATAAACATAACAAATAGAGGCTATACAAGATATTAATGCTGATACTTCTCTATAGAAATCATCATATAAACATAACAAATAGAGGTTATACAAGATATTAATGCTGATACTTCTCTATAGAAATCATCATATAAACATAACAAATAGGAGCTATACAAGATATTAATGCTGATACTTCTATATAGAAATCATCATATAAACATAACAAATAGAGGCTATACAAGATATTAATGCTGATACTTCTCTATAGAAATCATCATATAAACATAACAAATAGAAGCTATACAAGATATTAATGCTGATACTTCTCTATAGAAATCATCATATAAACATAACAAATAGAAGCTATACAAGATATTAATGCTGATACTTCTCTATAGAAATCATCATATAAACATAACAAATAGAAGCTATACAAGATATTAATGCTGATACTTCTCTATAGAAATCATCATATAAACATAACAAATAGAAGCTATACAAGATATTAATGCTGATACTTCTCTATAGAAATCATCATATAAACATAACAAATAGAGGCTATACAATATATTAATGCTGATACTTCTCTATAGAAATCATCATATAAACATAACAAATAGAAGCTATACAAGATATTAATGCTGATACTTCTCTATAGAAATCATCATATAAACATAACAAATAGAAGCTATACAAGATATTAATGCTGATACTTCTCTATAGAAATCATCATATAAACATAACAAATAGAAGCTATACAAGATATTAATGCTGATACTTCTCTATAGAAATCATCATATAAACATAACAAATAGAAGCTATACAAGATACTAATGCTGATACTTCTCTATAGAAATCATCATATAAACATAACAAATAGAGGCTATACAATATATTAATGCTGATACTTCTCTATAGAAATCATCATATAAACATAACAAATAGAAGCTATACAAGATATTAATGCTGATACTTCTCTATAGAAATCATCATATAAACATAACAAATAGAGGCTATACAAGATATTAATGCTGATACTTCTCTATAGAAATCATCATATAAACATAACAAATAGAAGCTATACAAGATATTAATGCTGATACTTCTATATATAAATCATCATATAAACATAACAAATAGAGGCTATACAAGATATTAATGCTGATACTTCTATATATAAATCATCATATAAACATAACAAATAGAAGCTATACAAGATATTAATGCTGATACTTCTATATATAAATCATCATATAAACATAACAAATAGAGGCTATACAAGATATTAATGCTGATACTTCTATATATAAATCATCATATAAACATAACAAATAGAAGCTATACAAGATATTAATGCTGATACTTCTATATATAAATCATCATATAAACATAACAAATAGAAGCTATACAAGATATTAATGCTGATACTTCTCTATAGAAATCATCATATAAACATAACAAATAGAAGCTATACAAGATATTAATGCTGATACTTCTATATATAAATCATCATATAAACATAACAAATAGAAGCTATACAAGATATTAATGCTGATACTTCTATATAGAAATGATCATATAAACATAACAAATAGAGGCTATACAAGATATTAATGCTGATACTTCTCTATAGAAATCATCATATAAACATAACAAATAGAAGCTATACAAGATATTAATGCTGATACTTCTATATAGAAATCATCATATAAACGTAACAAATAGAAGCTATACAAGATATTAATGCTGATACTTCTATAGTTTTTAGTTGATCTTGTACATTCATGTGACTTTTCTATTTTATTGTTTAATTTTCTTAGGGTATAAATTCACATGATTGCATATTTATTTCAGTATAGTAGTCACTTGTGGTACATGTCCATTTAAATAGTGGTCTGCTACTCAGTACCAGTTCCCTGGTTTAGAATAATGCATCTTGAATACAAAGTTTAATGGTCTATAAAATAGAAAATACCAAGTTAACTCTTAGGGCTTTTGGACAAACCCAGTTTATTACATGTATCTTTTGAAAGAGTCATTGAAAAAAATATGAACAGAGCATTTGTTCCAACTGTAAAGTTGGATAGGTACCTTTTTCTGCACAAAAAATATTATATATATTTTCGAAGACATTATATAAAAATTAGTCCTTTAAAGTGTTAACGGAGTTGTCATATTCAGTCCTTCGAAAAAGACAAATGTTGATTTTTTTTTTCACTGTCTGATTCTTATTCATTTCGTAAAAAGAGCAATAGGAGACTAGAACTTAATAGCGTTTTTTTTCTTCATGTCAGTAAAAAGGTGCTGCATGGCTACAGGGGAGGTGGCGGTCATGTATTTTTTGCTAAATATACCTTAAATTTACCCTATATTTATCCTATATTTTCATCCAAAAAAATCGTATTTTCTTATATAATTTTGGTCAAAAGTGGCTTGACACCCTGCAAACCTAATATATACAAATCATTACTTAGCTTCCAGTCAGATTCTAACTGACATCTTTCCAACATTATTGAAATGTACTACCTTGTACTATAGAAGCAATAAGCAATAATCATTGTAATGTTACACAAAGTACACATACAGATAAATAAAACATTCAAATAAGTACTTCAAAAGCATCTCTTGTACAAAACCAAAGGACTACTTTTTCATTTTATATTTAATATTTTAACTATAATTACTACATTTTCATTTTATATTTTAACTACAGATGTGCATGTATTTTAATCTTCATCATAGGATGGCTAAATTTTTTAAATTGTGTATTTATTGACACTGATTACATCAGGTTATAATATTCATTAAAAAGTTGTGATTAATCAAACCTGTTTTTTTTTATAGCCAATGTTAGTAGATAATTACCAGGAATGTCTTATCAGGTATGAATACAGGACGCATGGATTATATTCCCAAACACCATAATTTTTTTTTTCTATTATAAATAGGCTGTACAAAGAAATAAAGGGAAAAAATATAAATGAATATGATCTGTAGGGAAATCATTCCAGTTGCTACTGGAAGCGTAAACTTGATTTTTTTTATCATTAGTTATTTTAAGCAAAAATTGCAGTGAATCATCATACTCCATTCCTATTACATGTTTGCAGTCTTCGCACAAACCCACTTTCCCAAAGCTCGGGACAAGTAAAACTGGATTCGGACAAGTGAAAATTATGAAAGAATTTGTTTGAATAAATAGAATTTGGCTATCGGGCAAGTAGGTGAAAAAAATTAAGGCTAAGACTGTTTTTGTGATGTGTTATTAATGTCTATGTTTCTGGTCTCTGGATTGTCCATTCTTGATTGCTCCTTCGTTTTTCTCTTAAGTTTATTTAATCCTTCTCCCAGACCCTTTGTACCTCTTTTTTCGGTACTTTTTTGTGTGTGTACCTTTTCTTTGGGTCAGAATGTAAGCCATTGGCTTCTAAAGACCCCTCATCATATCATCATAGTCTGGTGTTAATTTCCTCCTCTCATGATGGTTTAGACCCATGAATTGACATATCGCAACTAATAAAGGTTTGCGCATTAACACATATTATTAAAACGTTAAAAAAATATATATAGACTGCTGTTAACATGAACATGTGAATTTATATGGGTTCCAGTATTCAGCATTTAAAGCAGATTTGAAGGCATTCACGGACTTTGAAGTCACTGTAGAGTTTGATAATCCATTCCACTGATCTATTATCCTCACGGAGAAGGTGTGTAACCTCTGTGTTGTCTTCGTCTCTTTGATCATGTGTAAGAATAGTAAAACTTGACAAAAGGGCATACATAAGGTCAATAAAGGTGTAAAGTATTGTTGGTCTGATAACAGTTCCATCATGTTTTAATGTGTCATAATAAAAAAGTGAAAAAAATAATGTGCTGTATGCTAGTGAAAAATTTAAAAGTCAGTGAGCGAGTGTTGCCTGTACAGTGTTTGCTGTTGACCTACCACTAATACCTAAAGCATTCATTCCTCTTTTTCTCAATGTATTACTATACTCCTTACCCATTATGTGCACCTAGTCAGAAAATACTATGTTTTGACATCGTTTAATTTTATCAAAAGAACACCCACCCCCTTTTCCGAGTCAAATGCTCGGTTTTTCATTACGTGTGTCTTCGCATTCATTCATATATCTTGGTATTTAAAAACTTAATATAATTCATTGATTTAGTTTTGTTTTATCCATATGTGTATCGTGAAATGTATCAAAATACCATAAATTATCTTTGAAGTGCTTTTCCGTGACCGCCATTTGTTTCCATATTTTTTTTTAGAAACGAAAGATCAATAGGGTCAAACCCTATGAAGATCTAACTCGAATAATACTGCGCCCTCTATCAGCACTATCGCTGGATGAGGGCTTGAACGCGCTTAATGGAAAAACTCCATCAGCTGCTGTCTGGTTCGACGACCAATCAAATGTCAGATATTAGTGCGTATGCGCATTATTGACTTCCTTTATTTCCGTTTGTAAATATTGACAAAACAAACATGGAGAATGATTGTGCATTTGCAAATTTAGAAGACAAATACACCTTTAAATTCCAAGAAAAACAAAAAAATCGCTCCATTGGACATTATTTACAAACACATGCTTAGTTCCTCCTATTTTACGCGCCATTCATGCCCAATGGCGATGTCGTAATACCCATAAGTCATATCGAAAACTTACTATTTCCGTTTGACGGATTTTATCAATGAATGCATCCAGGAGTTAATGCAGCGACTAGCGCCGGGAGAGTATTATAACGACTGGATTATTCGGGTTAATGAAGATCTAACTCGAATAATATTGCGACATCTATCGGCACTATCGCTGGATGAGGGGGGAGAGTAATATAACGACTGAATTATTCGGGTTAATAAAGATCCGGAGAAACGGAAAAAGCCGTTGGCAGTGACTAGTGGAGAGTAGTGTACGAACCAGAGCTGGAAACTGTCCGGAGTTTGCCCAAGATCATCTAATAAAGTTATATTTATCTTATTAGATTGAAATTTTAAAATCAGATTCAAATAAAATTATTTAAATACGATTTTGGGTAAATGACTTGTGTTGCTCCTTTTAAGCGAAAATGGCAATTTAAATGGAGATGAAACATTTAATTTAACAACTAGGCATGTGCGTCTCTAGTGCATAGATAATATCAAAATTATCTTGTGAAAATAAAATAATGATAAGTCTGATGCACTCGTCGTATTTACGCTGAATTCTTTAAACAAAATAGTCTCGTATGGTCACCGTATCTTTCCATTTCGACGTACACATATTTTGGTGACGTCACAATTTTGGTAACGTCGTAAAGATGACAATGGCCGCCTATGTTTCTGTCAGACAACGGTAATGATTTAATAATGAACCCACACATCTATAGAAGTCTGAAAGAATGCAATGCAAAGGCTAGTTGGGGATTAGTAAAACATGGTGTATGTCTACAGTTGTTGGGTATGTTTCAGTTATCTTAAGTATTGTTTCTCTTGACCAGTACCAGTGGCAGTGACAAAACTGGCAGTGGAATTGTTGTTTTTTGGTATTTCATGTGAATTTGATTTGGCGAAATTCATGATCATCAAGGTTTCTATTTCGTAATAATAATGTAGCCAGAAATTAGGTGCTATTTGCTAATGTACATATCTGAAATTTCAACACCGGGACGTCTGCATATTCATATTATCTATCCTATGCTTATACTTTATAGGACTTTTATTGCCTAAATGTCATTTCGTAAAAAAAAATTGAAGTTGAAAATGATACATCAAGCTGAATTAGTCTAAACAAATATTCGAGGTTCCTGGACAAAATGAAAATCCGAGGTGTCGAACCCTTATACTGGTCTTAAGAGTCTATGACTGAAATACATGAAATTGGTGGAGTTTGACACACAATGAATTACAATGAATGACATTTTTCTCATTTTGCGGTAAATTTTCTGGACTCTTCAATCATAGATGAAATTCTATTGACTAACCTTATATTTCTAGCTTCTAAACCCGAGGTTCCCACAGTACATACAAAATTATCATTTTTACATGCACGCAAATTCAATGAAATAGCTAAATTTGTTACAAAACAACAAATTGATTTAAATTTTAGCAGAAGAAAACTTTACGGAAATCAACAATTCATTTTAATTATCGAATCATTGACGGACACATTGAATATCCGCATCGCATGCTATTATTTGATAAATCTTGAAAAGCTTACGTTATCAAAATCGAATTCAAATATGATGAATATTTATGAGAAAGGTACACTTAGGTGACACAAGTATTTCACGTTTCGTGTACACAACGTCACGCCACCAGAAAAGAATGTACTTCGGTTGCCTATAACTTTATTGATATTTATCATTATGTTACTAAATTTAGACACCATAATTTCCAAAATATGACGTGTTAGTGACGTAATTTTCACGTGCGTACATAAAACGTAAACGCTACAAAAAGGGAGTTTCCAACATGTCTAGAAAAACAAAAGAGATGAACCATGACTAAAAACGGCAAGTATTTCGCCTACATCAGGATGGATTAAGGAAAACAGAAATCGGAAAGATCATTGGATTTAGTCGATCTGCAGTGTCTAATTTTTTTAAAAGATTTGATCCATGGGAAAATATAGAAAACAAGCCGTGAACAGGTCGACCCAGATCTACGAGCAAGCAAGGTGAGCGTACCGTTATAAGGCTTGTAAAACAGGATCGTAAAAGAAGCTTACGCGATTTGATGGATGAATTTAGTCAGTCTGTTCCAGTTCCGATTTGTAAAAGGTCAATTCAAAGACGACTGAGTAATTTAAGGCTTTCACAAGAGAATTGTTGCGAAAAAACTGACAATTTCGTTGAAAATAGAAAAAATCGTGTGCGATGGTGTCGAAATAGACTACACTGGACATTACAAGAACAATGGAATAAAATAATATTTCAAATGAAATGTGGTGTTAACTAGGGAAAAACTCACGTGGGTATGTGTGGTGAAAAGCAGAAGAAAGGTGGAACACACTATGCTTAGGACTGTATGGATGTCGTAATGGTGGCGCCCGTGTGTCTAATGTTTTGGGATGTATTTGTAAAGACGTGGTTGGTTCAATCACAGAAGTAGAAGGAAATATTAACTCGGTTAAGTGCGTAGACATCCTTGACAATAATCGTTTGCCAGTCGTTTTAAAATTCGAAAATTATCAGTGGATTTTCCAAGATGACAGCGCCCCCGGTACACCTGTCCATATAGACAAAATTGTAGAATGATAAAAATTGATAACAATGATGTCGATTGTCTTGTTTGGCCATCCCAATCACCAGACCTTAATATAATTGAAAATATTTAAAGATTAATTAAAATACGATTAGAACTGGAACAACACACCATTCATTCCAAGGTTGACCTAGTCCGGGCCGCCACAAGAATTTTGTATGCCATTTCAAGTGTGTGCATTTCAAGCTTATATCAATCTCTTCCAAGACAAATAAGACATGTAATTAAAGCTAGAGGTCATGTTACTAAATACTGAATGTTTGGTGGATATAATGCTATTTTTTATGAAGTTATAGCTTCTCAAACATTAACAAACTGCAACCGCTTAACTTGGTGTGACGTCGTAAACGTGAAATACTTTTGTCACATAACTGTACCATCAATATCTATATCTCGAAATATATGTAATATAATGTGTTGAGCAGCAGCAACTGCACCGAAAAATAAACAATATAATTATATATTTTATAAAATTAAAATATGGTTTATATATATGTCATATATGTTACTAATCATCAAAATCATTGTAAGTGTAAAATGCAAATGTCTGTAATTCTGTGCTCTCACGGGCTTCTTGATTGATTTAATAAAACTATTCCATAAACTATATATATATATATGTATATTATGTTTATTTAGAATAACTACCATTTTACATCGGGACACATTCCGGCGGGGTACCTGCAGTGTGTCTAAAATATAATTATGAACATATCACATTATCCCCGGCTTGATAAAAATGTCGGCTTTTGATTGGTCGATGACCCGTTGATACAAACCCATGCTACCGGCTGGTAGTTACGTAACGTCACTGGGGGGTCTTTACGTTGCTATGCATGATGTAAAGATGGTGTAAAACGTAAACAATCTCAAAGCGCTTTGCATTCAACATGGAATGGAGAACGGAGGACGTATTTCTTGAGAGAGAAAAAATTAAGCGCCTCAATAAATGCAGAAAATACAAACAATGCACCAAATAATGTTGAGAGATTTAAAGTTTCTACGGTATTGATGGTCATGTTTAACAGTGTAACATTTTGTTGATTCGCGCTACATGAAACGTTGATTTTGTTGTCATGGGTCTTTATAGAAATGGTCAATTGTTTGAATACAATCATTTTACAATCATTTCTCATTATTGTTTTCACATCAATTCTTCATTTGTTTTATCGTACTATAATACCACCCACAATATGTACCACGCATATTTTTTTTATCAATAGAATTCTCGATCCTATTACTAGTGAGGTCATGAATAATGTAACCTATCCACGTGACAATACGCGCCAAATACAAGAAATTAAATTACAACAAAATAAGACCAAAAAAACGTTAAAAATGATTAGCTGTAGGGTGATACCAAAGGTATCTCCCTACACTTTATCGAAATTCACCCGAATTTTCACATGAGCTATGGCATTTTACTCCACAAGTACAAAAACGTCATGATTACGTTATAAAAAGAACAAGAAAATCCATTAAAAATCAGTTTTTGTTTTCAAACCTGGGATAAAATCGTTATCTACGTGTCTATCCGTGGGCATTGAGATTGTACCACCCTTCAGCACCACTGTACAGCCTTCGGCTTCGCCTCAAGCTATACAGAAGTGCTTCAGGGTGGTACAATCTCAATGCCCACGGGTCGACACGTAGATAACTTATAATATCATCTTAATTATAATACAAGTGTGGACACAGAAATGTGCTGTCCAAAAGGCAAGTGTGGATGTCAATATTTCATATTATTAACTTTAAAAAAAAAACATTCATGGACACAGGGGTCCTGGATTTTTTTAATAGAAAACCAATTCTGGATTATTATTTTTGCTTCAAGTCCGGTCCTGTGTTTTTATTTCAAATTTTCATCATAGCCCCCCCCCCTCCCCCTCCAAAGGGATATACAATTGTATCATTAATAATAAATTAATAAATAATAAATTCAGATGTTCTATTTAAAATAAATCTCATTTACAAAACCACTGATATTTGTTCAATTTAAACGCTGATTTAAGCTTTAGTGGCAACATTTTTTTATTTTTCTCTTTAAACTGTCGAAACATAACATATATTTAACTGTTAAATTCACAAATAAAATTCACACTTCAACTCGTAAATTTACATAGAAATCGGAGATATTTCGTCATAAAACTTCACACATGGTTTTGTCTATCATATTTCTTGAAGACAAAAATAAAATTTTATTGCATTTATCAATATTTTATTAGTATCAACAGTTTTTTCAACACCGTATCTGTTTCTCGATACAGCCGCAACTTCAACTCGTAAATTTACATAGAAATCGGAGATATTTCGTCATAAAACTTCACACATGGTTTTGTCTATCATATTTCTTGAAGACAAACATAAAATATTATTGCATTTATCAATATTTTATGAGTATCAACAGTTTTTTCAACACCGTATCTGTTTCTCGATACAGCCGCCCGATTACACTGACCCGTGACCCAGATTAGCACGTTCCAGCAGTTTTTTCTTAATAATGTTGTTTAATCACAGTCTACTTTAGTTAGTAAAATATTCTATTGTATGCTAAAAGAAAACGTCTAAAGATTATCTTAAAGTATAAATATAGATAATAGTTTTGGCAATGCATTAAAAATAAATAATATTTTTTACATAGAGGGAAAAAATCGACAAAAATCGCATAATTTAGATTTATATCCATAGGGGCATAACAAATAAGGCAATGTCAACAAAATTTCTCAACATCATCAGAACAAATCATGGACAGACAGAAATTGTCTTGCAGTATGGAGGTTTGTGGAGTTCAGTAACGTGTGTGACCACCTCTTGCTGCAACAACAGCTTCGCATCTCCGACGTATATAGAACCAATCAATCGTTGGATAAACACTTGATGTTGTTCCACTTGTGCACAACTGCGTCACGCAACTCCTGTAGTGTTTCCGTTGGATTTTGACGATGGCGAACACATCTACCGAGTTAATCCCAAACATGTTCAATTGGAGACAGATCCGGTGATAATCCCGGCCAAGGATGAACACGGATGTGATTCTGGTTCAGAAAGACTTGACAAACACGAGCCATGTGACATCTTGCATTGTCATGTTGAAAGACGTGATCAAAGTTTCGCTGTTGCAGAAAGGGCAGAACGATAGGATCAAGAATATTGTCTCTGTATTTTACGGCATTCAACGTTCTTTGAATATATATACATGTATATGTTTATTTAGAATAACTACCCCTTTACATCGGAGGCACATACAGACGGGATACCTGCAGTGCGTCTAAAATATAATTATGTACATATTACAATATAAAATAAAAATAGATAATTGTTTAGGTAATACATTACAAATAATATTCAATCAATATCTTAAACACTTGATCGGAGAACTTATATCCTTTTTAACATAGTTTTACCTATCCGATCGAAGAAATCACCACACTCTTGGTTAAAATAATAACAGGTGGCCCAGTTTTTGTAAGGGTGACAACTCTGTGAACTCCAGACAGGGCATACATACATTCATATGATCAACAATTTATATTTTTGTATGCCGGACATTCAAGTAAGAAGTGTTGAAGGGATTCGGTGGCATTATAAGTAATATAAAAGTGAGTTTTATGAACAGTTTGAATTTTTAAAATATTTTTAATTTTAAATTTGCATTTTAATAATTGGCTTGTATAATCATTAAACCTTATTTACTGATGAAAAGATTGCTAATCATGCATCAAGCATGATATTCATCAATAAAATCTCCCAGCTTGCCTCTGTTATTTCTCAATAATTTAATTAAACAGTAATCAATTAAATTCTGAAAATTAACTTAGCTTCCCCAAGCTTTTTAAGTGGTCAAATTATCACCAATTTAGGAAGTGCTCATTTAGCATTCCAAGCTGATATTTGTGCATATAATCTCCTCAAAATCAAAAAAAATATAGAAAAATGGCAAACGCACAAGTAAGAGTCGAACTAAATCATCAGGCAAGAGGCCATTACTTGGCAGTTGCTGGGTGTATATATATATATGGATAAAGATTCGAAAACAGGGCAGAGACGCAGAACTCGTCTACTGGAAATATACAGAGAAAGACTGTACCAGGCACCGTAAACACCAAAGAGAACTTTTAGTTACCAGGTTTCCTAAGAACCACAACCACCCACCTGCACCTTCAGAAATAAACGCAAAGAAATTCATGGCACATATAAAAGAGAGGGCACGTACCAGTCTAGATCCAATTAAATTTTGATTTATGTCATAATAATGTTTATTTGTTTTCATTTTTAAATGAAATATGGAAATTTGAAAATGAAAACAAATAAAAATATTATTATTGCTATTTTTGACTGAAATCAAAATTTAATTGGATATGAAATATATAGAAATAAATATTCACTGTGGCACATAGACTTCACTTGACTTGTATACATTGTTCTGGTCTAAATTTTAGTCCACTTATTCACCTGTCACACAAACCAAGCTTTAATTAAGTGTCCTTTGTTCTTGATTACCTTTGATCTCATTTATCCAACTTTTATTTATTTACCTGTACTACATATTTTTCAAAAAGTTGGATAAATGGGAATGAACCATAAGGACACGCTTCACATACCGGGCTGTCACGTAACATCATTTGGCGCTGATTTGACAACTGTTTTACCTGTTTTATTCAAGTATTGTTGTAAATACTGTTATAGTGACAGCCGGAAACTTTGAGCCGTAATGAAAGGGGGAGGTTTGGCGCTTTAAAATCTGATTCAACCCACCATTTCTTTAGAAATGCCTGTACCAAGTCAGGGTCATTACGGTTTTCACAGTTTTCCGATTGTTGACTGATTTTGTCTGTTTATATACTTATGAGTTTTGACTTTCCCTTTGTCAGATTGTTCGGTGTTCGGTAATTTTGTTATTACCCTTATTATCTAATATGTGTAGTGCTCAGAGCAAGAGTATTAGTTCTTCACTAGTAATTTTAACCTTGACGACTGAAATTCTAACACACTAGATAAGTATGGTCAATTTTGAACTGAGTGCGACCATCATGACAAATTCCAGCCCAGACCATAACACTTCCGCCTCAAAAACGGTCGGACTCGTACACACACTGGTCCGTAAAACGTTCCCCACTCCTGCGAAACACACGATAACGTCCATCGCTAAGACGTAGTGAAAATCGGAAATCATCATTAAAAAGGATGTGTTGGCAGGAAGGGTGTTATATTTGTTTTCTATATAAAAAAGATCTGTCGCCAAACTTCATAGAAAAAATCAATTGACCCGAGAAATGCAATAATAAAAAAAATTGATGAAATGAATAATAATAATAAAAAAAAAACAAAAAACAAATAACATTATAATAATCTGATCCAGTAGTTCTCAATGTATTTTTCTTTATAAATGTGAAGAAAATTCAAAGAATTTTAATGTTCAAAAATGAAATTATCTGACGTTTGTTAAAATCGTCGGTATCTAAATATTTATAAGTGGTTGGTTTATGGTGTTTAACGCCACTTTCAACAATTTTTCAGATATATCGTGGCGGTCAGTTTTATTTGTGGAGGAAACCGGAGTGCCCGGAGAAAACCACCGAACTGTCGCACGTCACTGACAAACTTTATCACATAATGTTGTATTGAGTACACCTTGACATGAACGGGCTTCGAACTCACAACTTTTATGGTGATAGGCACTGATTGCACAGGTAGTTGTAAATCCAACTACTATGCGATCACGACCACGACGACCCCCTATTTACAAGTGATATATTAAAAACATAAACTAACACAAAAAAGGTCCGGTTTGTAAATTAAATGTAAACCTTTCCTTGATCTATTTCGAGTAAATAATACCAGAAAACTATTATTGTCTGTATTGCAATGTCGGCTAAAAAAGAGACCAGGAGTTTTGTCAGTAGCATCATTGTTTGTTGGAGTTAAACCGTGTCCTTTAAGAGTTGAAGATCAAGAGATTAAGACAGATAACCCGTTTATATAACCCTTCTATTTTGACATTTGCAAATACTTTTTTTTTTAATTTCTTTGATTTGATTGTAAAATACATCATTTTCAGAAAATTTCGCGAGTTTTTATCGATACATTACGTAAAGCTTCCCCTTTTCCCATGTTTTTAATGTTTAAATTAACGTTTCACTGCAAAAAAAAAAAAAAAAAAAATTAAAACCGACAAAACAAATAATATAAATTGCAGATATTTAACATTCTGACATTTTCATTTCAGGTGCAGACGCAATTCCAGTTCCATTTATGGCAGATGCCGCGTTTTATGATATTCAAGCAGTAATAGTGAAGGAATCTTTATCGCCATTAGAAAAAATGACGCAGAAAGGTATCGGAATTATCACTGTTGGAACAATGAAAGATTTTATTAAGGACGAAATACAAACAGGCGCCATTGAAGGAATGCAGATGACGATCAAAGGAAGATCGACTATAAACCCAACGTATACGTTTCATGAGTCCGATATTAAGAATAATCTGTTGAAGTGTATTGCTGTGGAGATTGAAGGATGTGAGACATTTAAAATGGCAGATAGGCCGAAGGAAGATTCTCTTAGATTAGACATGGCAAGTAAAGGTAGGCTTAATGTACATGGAAAGTGTGTTGGGAGGCGACAAGACCTCCCCTAGTAGTAAATATGGTAAGTAAAGGATATGTATCTTATAACAGTATCAGAAGGCTGCAGGACACATGTGTTCTGTTCTAATTATAATGAAAATGGTGAGAAGAGGTATCATGGAGCACATGTCCAGAAGTTTATCTGATAGTAAATATGGTTAATAAAGGTATGTATCGTGAAACACGTGTCAGGAGGCAGGCAGCAGAAGATTATCTTATAGTAAACATGGTTACTTTGTTTGTGAGATATCTATAAGTGAACACGTGTCGGGAGGCGACACAAATGTGTGTCTTTACATGATAAGTAGAGGTATGTATCAAGGAACACACGTCAAGAGTTGACAAAAGCTATATGTTTTATAATATCTGTGGTAAGTAGAGGTATGTATCAAGGAACACACGTCAAGAGTTGACAAAAGCTATATGTTTTATAATATCTGTGGTAAGTAGAGGTACCGGTATGTTTCACAGAACACATGTCAGGAGCCGACATATTTGATTTGATTTGATTTTTGGTGTTTAACGCCACTTTCAACAATAATTCAGCTATATCATGGCGATCAGTTTTAGTGGTGGAAAAAGCCATAGTACCCGGAGAGAACCACCGACCATGGGCAAGCCACTGGTAAACTTTATCACTTGCAGCTGCGAGTTCACTTTTTTTTTTAATTTACAAAGCCGGGTGCGAACCTACACATATTGGTGATAGGCATGTATGAGTTGTTAGGCAATCCAACTACCTAACTCATTGAGCCACCCGGGACCTAGGAGCCGGTATGTATCACAGAATACATGTCAGGAGCCGACAAAAGATTATCTTATAGTCAACGTGATACGTAAAGGTATCTATCATAGAACACATGCCATGAAGTCACAGAAAATTGTCTTATAGTCAACGTGATATGTAAAGGTATGTATCATAGAACACATGCCAGGAAGTCACAGAAGATTGTCTTATAGTCAACGTGATAAGTAAAGGTATGTATCATAGAACACGTCAGCAGCCGACATAAGATTGTCTTATATTCAACGTGATACGTAAAGGTAGGTATCATAGAACACACGTCAGGAAGTCACAGAAGATTGTCTTATAGTCAACGTGATGAGTAAAGGTATGTATCATAGAACACACGTCAGGAAGTCACAGAAGATTGTCTTATAGTCAACATGATAAGTAAAGGTATGTATCATAGAACACATGTCAGGAAATCACAGAAGATTGTCTTATAGTCAACATGATAAGTAAATGTATGTATCATAGAACACACGTCAGGAAGTCACAGAAGATTGTCTTATAGTCAACATGATAAGTAAAGGTATGTATCATAGAACACACGTCAGGAAGTCACAGACGATTGTCTTATAGTCAACATGATAAGTAAAGGTATCTATCATAGAACACATGTCAGGAAGTCACAGAAGATTGTCTTATAGTCAACATGATAAGTGAAGGTATGTATCATAGAACACACGTCAGGAAGTCACAGAAGATTGTCTTATGGTCAACATGATAAGTAGAGGTACATTTTGTATGTATCATGCCATTCATGGAACACATCTCAGGAAGTCACAGAAGATTGTCTTATAGTCAACATGATAAGTACAGGTATGTATCATAGAACACATCTCAGGAAGTCACAGAAGATTGTCTTATAGTGAACGTGATAAGTAAAGGTATGTATCATAGAACACATGTCAGGAAGTCACAAAAGATTGTCTTATAGTCAACATGATAAGTAGAGGTATGTATCATACAACACATCTCAGGAAGTCACAGAAGATTGTCTTATAGTCAACATGATAAGTACAGGTATGTATCATACAACACATCTCAGGAAGTCACAGAAGATTGTCTTATAGTCAACGTGATAAGTAAAGGTATGTATCATAGAACACATGTCAGGAAGTCATAGAAGATTGTCTTATAGTCAACATCATAAGTAAAGGTAGGTATCATAGAACACATGTCAGGAAGTCACAGAAGATTATCTTATAGTCAACGTGATAAGTAAAGGTATGTATCATAGAACACATGTCAGGAAGTCACAGAAGATTGTCTTATAGTCAACATGATAAGTAGAGGTACATTTTGTATGTATCATGCAATTCATGGAACACATATCAGGAAGTCACAGAAGATTGTCTTATAGTCAACATGATAAGTACAGGTATGTATCATAGAACACATCTCAGGAAGTCACAGAAGATTGTCTTATAGTCAACATGATAAGTACAGGTATGTATGATAGAACACATCTCAGGAAGTCACAGAAGATTGTCTTATAGTCAACGTGATAAGTAAAGGTATATATCATAGAACACATGTCAGGAAGTCACAGAAGATTGTCTTATAGTCAACATGATAAGTACAGGTATGTATCATAGAACACATCTCAGGAAGTCACAGAAGATTGTCTTATAGTCAACATGATAAGTACAGGTATGTATCATAGAACACATGTCAGGAATTCACAGAAGATTGTCTTATAGTCAACATGATAAGTAAAGGTACAAATGTAGGTATCATAGAACACATCTCAGGAAGTCACAGAAGATTGTCTTATAGTCAATGTGATAAGTAAAGGTATGTATCATCGAACACATGTCAGGAAGTTACAGAAGATTGTCTTATAGTCAACATGATAAGTAGACGTATGTATCATAGAACACATGTCAGGAAGTTACAGAAGATTGTCTTATAGTCAACATGATAAGTAGACGTATGTATCATAGAACACATGTCAGGAAGTCACAGAAGATTGTCTTATAGTCAACATGATGAGTACAGGTATGTATCATAGAACACATGTCAGGAAGTCACAGAAGATTGTCTTATAGTCAACATGATGAGTACAGGTATGTATCATAGAACACATGTCAGGAAGTCACAGAAGATTTTCTTATAGTCAACATTATAAATAGAGGTATGTATCATAGAACACATGTCAGGAAGTCACAGAAGATTGTCTTATAGTCAACATGATGAGTACAGGTATGTATCATAGAACACATGTCAGGAAGTCACAGAAGATTGTCTTATAGTCAACGTGATAAGTAGAGTTATGTATCATAGAACACATGTCAGGAAGTCACATAAGATTGTCTTATAGTCAACATGATGAGTACAGGTATGTATCATAGAACTCATGTCAGGAAGTCACAGAAGATTGTCTTATAGTCAACATGATAAGTGGAGGTATGTATCATAGAAGACATGTCTGGAAGTCACAGAAGATTGTCTTATAGTCAACATGATAAGTAGAGGTGTGTATCATAGAACACATCTCAGGAAGTCACAGAAGATTGTCTTATAGTCACATGATGAGTACAGGTAGGTATTATAGAATATAGCTCAGGAAGTCACAGAAGATTGTCTGATAGTCAATGTGATAAGTAAAGGTATGTATCATAGAACACATGTCAGGAAGTCACAGAAGATTGTCTTATAGTCAACATGGTGAGTACAGGTAGGTATCATAGAACATATCTCAGGAAGTCACAGAAGATTGTCTTATAGTCAACATAATAAGTACAGGTATGTATCATAGAACACATCTCAGGAAGTCACAGAAGATTGTCTTATAGTCAACATGATATGTAGAGGTACATTTTGTATGTATCATGCCATTCGTGGAACACATATCAGGAAGTCACAGAAGATTGTCTTATAGTTAACATGATAAGTACAGGTATGTATCATACAACACATCTCAGGAAGTCACAGAAGATTGTCTTATAGTCAACATGATGAGTACAGGTATGTATCATAGAACACATGTCAGGAAGTCACAGAAGATTGTCTTATAGTCAACATGATAAGTAGAGGTATGTATCATAGAACACATGTCAGGAAGTCACAGAAGATTGTCTTATAGTCAACGTGATAAGTAGAATTTTGTATCATAGAACACATGTCAGGAAGTCACAGAAGATTGTCTTATAGACAACATGATGAGTACAGGTATGTATCATAGAACACATGTCAGGAAGTCACAGAAGATTGTCTTAGTCAACATGATGAGTACAGGTATGTATCATAGAACACATATCAGGAAGTCACAGAAGATTGTCTTATAGTCAACATGATGAGTACAGGTATGTATCATACAACTCATGTCAGGAAGTCACAGAAGATTGTCTTATAGTCAACATGATAAGTGGAGGTATGTATCATAGAAGACATGTCTGGAAGTCACAGAAGATTGTCTTATAGTCAACATGATAAGTAGAGGTGTGTATCATAGAACACATGTCAGGAAGTCACAGAAGATTGTCTTATAGTCACATGATGAGTACAGGTAGGTATTATAGAATATAGCTCAGGAAGACACAGAAGATTGTCTGATAGTCAATGTGATAAGTAAAGGTATGTATCATAGAACACATGTCAGGAAGTCACAGAAGATTGTCTTATAGTCAACATGATGAGTACAGGTAGGTATCATAGAACATATCTCAGGAAGTCACAGAAGATTGTCTTATAGTCAACATAATAAGTACAGGTATGTATCATAGAACACATCTCAGGAAGTCACAGAAGATTGTCTTATAGTCAACGTGATAAGTAAAGGTATGTATCATAGAACACATGTCAGGAAGTCACAGAAGATTGTCTTATAGTCAACATGATATGTAGAGGTACATTTTGTATGTATCATGCCATTCATGGAACACATATCAGGAAGTCACAGAAGATTGTCTTATAGTCAACATGATAAGTACAGGTATGTATCATACAACACATCTCAGGAAGTCACAGAAGATTGTCTTATAGTCAACATGATAAGTAAAGTTATGTATCATAGAACACATGTCAGGAAGTCACAGAAGATTGTCTTATAGTCAATATGATAAGTAAAGGTATGTATCATAGAACACATGTCAGGAAGTCACAGAAGATTGTCTTATAGTCAACATCATAAATAAAGGTAGGTATCATAGAACACATGTCAGGAAGTCACAGAAGATTATTTTATAGTCAACGTGATAAGTAAAGGTATGTATCATAGAACACATGTCAAGAAGTCACAAAAGATTGTCTTATAGTCAACATGATAAGTAGAGGTACATTTTGTATGTATCATGCCATTCATGGAGCACATATCAGGAAGTCACAGAAGATTTTCTTATAGTCAACATGATAAGTACAGGTATGCATCATACAACACATCTCAGGAAGTCACAGAAGATTGTCTTATAGTCAACATGATAAGTAAAGGTATGTATCATAGAACACATCTCAGGAAGTCACAGAAGATTGTCTTATAGTCAACATGATAAGTAAAGGTACAAATGTAGGTATCATAGAACACATCTCAGGAAGTCACAGAAGATTGTCTTATAGTCAACATGATAAGTACAGGTATGTATCATCAAACACATGTCTGGAAGTCACAGAAGATTGTCTTATAGTCAACATGATAAGTAAAGGTACAAATGTAGGTATCATAGAACACATCTCAGAAAGTCACAGAAGATTGTCTTATAGTCAACGTGATAAGTAAAGGTATGTATCATAGAACACATGTCAGGAAGTCACAGAAGATTGTCTTATAGTCAACATGATAAGTAGACGTATGTATCATAGAACACATGTCAGGAAGTTACAGAAGATTGTCTTATAGTCAACATGATAAGTAGACGTATGTATCATAAAACACATATCAGGAAGTTACGGAAGATTGTCTTATAGTCAACATGATAAGTAGACGTATGTATCATAGAACACATGTCAGGAAGTCACAGAAGATTGTCTTATAGTCAACATGATGAGTACAGGTATGTATCATAGAACACGTGTCAGGAAGTCACAGAAGATTTTTTTATAGTCAACATGATAAGTAGAGGTATGTATCATAGAACACATGCCAGGAATTCACAGAAGATTGTCTTATAGTCAACATGATGAGTACAGGTATGTATCATAGAACACATGTCAGGAAGTCACAGAAGATTGTCTTATAGTCAACGTGATAAGTAGAGTTATGTATCATAGAACACATGTCAGGAAGTCACAGAAGATTGTCTTATAGTCAACATGATGAGTACAGGTATGTATCATAGAACACATGTCAGGAAGTCACAGAAGATTGTCTTATAGTCAACATGATGAGTACAGGTATGTATCATACAACTCATGTCAGGAAGTCACATAAGATTGTCTTATAGTCAACAGGATGAGTACAGGTATGTATCATAGAACACATATCAGGAAGTCACAGAAGATTGTCTTATAGTCAACATGATGAGTACAGGTATGTATCATACAACTCATGTCAGGAAGTCACAAAAGATTGTCTTATAGTCAACATGATAAGTGGAGGTATGTATCATAGAAGACATGTCTGGAAGTCACAGAAGATTGTCTTATAGTCAACATGATGAGTACAGGTATGTATCATAGAACATATCTCAGGAAGTCACAGAAGATTGTCTTATAGTCAACATAATAAGTACAGGTATGTATCATAGAACACATCTCAGGAAGTCACAGAAGATTGTCTTATAGTCAACGTGAAAAGTAAAGGTATGTATCATAGAACACATGTTAGGAAGTCACAGAAGATTGTCTTATAGTCAACATGATATGTAGAGGTACATTTTGTATGTATCATGCCATTCATGGAACACATATCAGGAAGTCACAGAAGATTGTCTTATAGTCAACATGATAAGTACAGATATGTATCATACAACACATCTCAGGAAGTCACAGAAGATTGTCTTATAGTCAACATGATAAGTAAAGGTATGTATCATAGAACACATCTCAGGAAGTCACAGAAGATTGTCTTATAGTCAACATGATAAGTAAAGGTATGTATCATAGAACACATGTCAGGAAGTCACAGAAGATTGTCTTATAGTCAACGTGATAAGTAAAGGTATGTATCATAGAACACATGTCAGGAAGTCACAGAAGATTGTCTTATAGTCAACATCATAAGTAAAGGTAGGTATCATAGAACACATGTCAGGAAGTCACAGAAGATTATCTTATAGTCAACGTGATAAGTAAAGGTATGTATCATAGAACACATGTCAGGAAGTCACAGAAGATTGTCTTATAGTCAACATGATAAGTAGAGGTACATTTTGTATGTATCATGCCATTCATGGAACACATATCAGGAAGTCACAGAAGATTGTCTTATAGTCAACATGATAAGTACAGGTATGTATGATAGAACACATCTCAGGAAGTCACAGAAGATTGTCTTATAGTCAACGTGATAAGTAAAGGTATATATCATAGAACACATGTCAGGAAGTCACAGAAGATTGTCTTATAGTCAACATGATAAGTAGAGGTACATTTTGTATGTATCATGCCATTCATGGAACACATATCAGGAAGTCACAGAAGATTGTCTTATAGTCAACATGATAAGTACAGGTATGTATCATACAACACATCTCAGGAAGTCACAGAAGATTGTCTTATAGTCAACATGATAAGTACAGGTATGTATCATAGAACACATCTCAGGAAGTCACAGAAGATTGTCTTATAGTCAACATGATAAGTACAGGTATGTATCATAAAACACATGTCTGGAAGTCACAGAAGATTGTCTTATAGTCAACATGATAAGTAAAGGTACAAATGTAGGTATCATAGAACACATCTCAGGAAGTCACAGAAGATTGTCTTATAGTGAACGTGATAAGTAAAGGTATGTATCATAGAACATATGTCAGGAAGTCACAGAAGATTGTCTTATAGTCAACATGATAAGTAGACGTATGTATCATAGAACACATGTCAGGAAGTTACAGAAGATTGTCTTATAGTCAACATGATAAGTAGACGTATGTATCATAGAACACGTGTCAGGAAGTCACAGAAGATTGTCTTATAGTCAACATGATGAGTACCGGTATGTATCATAGAACACGTGTCAGGAAGTCACAAAAGATTTTCTTATAGTCAACATGATAAGTAGAGGTATGTATCATAGAACACATGCCAGGAAGTCACAGAAGATTGTCTTATAGTCAACATGATGAGTACAGGTATGTATCATAGAACACATGTCAGGAAGTCACAGAAGATTTTCTTATTGTCAACGTGATAAGTAGAGTTATGTATCATAGAACACATGTCAGGAAGTCACAGAAGATTGTCTTATAGTCAACAGGATGAGTACAGGTATGTATCATAGAACACATGTCAGGAAGTCACAGAAGATTGTCTTAGTCAACATGATGAGTACAGTTATGTATCATAGAACACATATCAGGAAGTCACAGAAGATTGTCTTATAGTCAACATGATGAGTACAGGTATGTATCATACAACTCATGTCAGGAAGTCACAGAAGATTGTCTTATAACCAACATGATAAGTGGAGGTATGTATCATAGAAGACATGTCTGGAAGTCACAGAAGATTGTCTTATTGTCAACATGATAAGTAGAGGTGTGTATCATAGAACACATGTCAGGAAGTCACAGAAGATTGTCTTATAGTCACATGATGAGTACAGGTAGGTATTATAGAATATAGCTCAGGAAGTCACAGAAGATTGTCTGATAGTCAATGTGATAAGTAAAGGTATGTATCATAGAACACATGTCAGGAAGTCACAGAAGATTGTCTTATAGTCAACATGATGAGTACAGGTAGGTATCATAGAACATATCTCAGGAAGTCACTGAAGATTGTCTAATAGTCAACATGATAAGTAAAGGTATGTATCATAGAACACATGTCAGGAAGTCACAGGAGATTGTCTTATAGTCAACATGATGAGTACAGGTAGGTATCATAGAACACATGTCAGGAAGTCACAGAAGATTGTCTTATAGTCAACATGATGAGTACAGGTAGGTATCATAGAACACATGTCAGGAAGTCACAGAAGATTGTCT
This sequence comes from Bathymodiolus septemdierum, assembly GCA_963383655.1. Classification (NCBI taxonomy): domain Eukaryota; kingdom Metazoa; phylum Mollusca; class Bivalvia; order Mytilida; family Modiolidae; genus Bathymodiolus; species Bathymodiolus septemdierum. The sequence goes on along the minus strand of OY726524.1, from coordinate 83,276,641 downwards.
TATAGTCAACATGATGAGTACAGGTATGTATCATAGAACACATGTCAGGAAGTCACAGAAGATTGTCTTATAGTCAACATGATGAGTACAGGTAGGTATCCTAGAACACATGTCAGGAAGTCACAGAAGATTGTTTTATAGTCAACATGATGAGTAGAGGTATGTATCATAGAACACATCTCAGGAAGTCATAGAAGATTGTCTTATAGTCAACATGATGAGTACAGGTGTGTATCATAGAACACATCTCAGGAAGTCATAGAAGATTGTCTTAAAGTCAACATGATGAGTAGGGGTATGTATCATAAAACACATGGCAGGAAGTCACAGAAGATTGTCTTATAGTCAACATGATAAGCAAAGGTATGTATGATAGAACACATGTCAGAAAGTCACAGAAGATTGTCTTATAGTCAACATTATAAGTAAAGGTATGTATCATAGAACACATCTCAGGAAGTCACAGAAGATTGTCTTATAGTCAACATGATAAGTACAGGTATGTATCATAGAACACATGTCAGGAAGTCACAGAAGATTGTCTTATAGTCAACATGATAAGTACAGGTATGTATCATAGAACACATGTCAGGAAGTCACAGAAGATTGTTTTATAGTCAACATGACGAGTAGAGGTATGTATCCTAGAACACATGTCAGGAAGTCACAGAAGATTGTCTTATAGTCAACATGATGAGTACAGGTATGTATCCTAGAACACATGTCAGGAAGTCACAGAAGATTTTCTTGTAGTCAACATGATAAGTAGAGGTATGTATCATAGAACACATCTCAGGAAGTCACAGAAGATTGTCTTATAGTCTACATGATGAGTACAGGTATGTATCATAGAACACATCTCAGGAAGTCACAGAAGATTGTTTTATAGTCAACATGATGAGTAGAGGTATGTATCCTAGAACACATGTCAGGAAGTCACAGAAGATTGTCTTATAGTCAACATGATGAGTACAGGTAGGTATCATAGAACACATGTCAGGAAGTCACAGAAGATTGTCTTATAGTCAACATGATGAGTACAGGTGTGTATCATAGAACACATGTCAGGAAGTCACAGAAGATTGTCTTATAGTCAACATGATAAGTAGAGATATGTATCATAGAACACATCTCAGGAAGTCATAGAAGATTGTGTTATAGTCAACATGATAAGTAGAGATATGTATCATAGAACACATCTCAGGAAGTCATAGAAGATTGTGTTATAGTCAACATGATAAGTAGAGGTATGTATCATGCTATTCATGGAACACATGTCAGGAAGTCACAGAAGATTGTCTTATAGTCAACATGATAAGTACAGGTATATATCATAGAACACATCTCAGGAAGTCACAGAAGATTGTCTTATAGTCAACATGATAAGTAAAGGTATGTATCATAGAACACATCTCAGGAAGTCACAGAATATTGTCTTATAGTCAACATGATAAGTACAGGTATGTATCATAGAACACATGTCAGGAAGTCACAGAAGATTGTCTTATAGTCAACATCATAAGTAAAGGTAGGTATCATAGAACACATGTCAGGAAGTCACAGAAGATTATCATATAGTCAACATGATAAGTAAAGGTACAAATGTAAGTATCATAGAACACATCTCAGGAAGTCACAGAAGATTGTCTTATAGTCAACGTGATAAGTAAAGGTATGTATCATAGAACACATGTCAGGAAGTCACAGAAGATTGTTTTATAGTCAACATCATGAGTAGAGGTATGTATCATAGAACACATGTCAGGAAGTTACAGAAGATTTTCTTATAGTCAACATGATAAGTAGAGGTATGTATCATAGAACACATGTCATAAAGTCACAGAAGATTGTCTTATAGTCAACATGATGAGTACAGGTATGTAGCATCAAACACATGTCAGGAAGTCACAAAAGATTGTCTTATAGTCAACATGATAAGTAGAGGTACATGTATGTGTCATAGAACACATCTCAGGAAGTCACAGAAGATTGTCTTATAGTCTACATGATGAGTACAGGTATGTATCACAGAACACATGTCATGAAGTCACAGAAGATTGTCTTATATTCAACATGATATGTAGAGGTATGTATCGTAGAACACATCTCGGGAAGTCACAGAAGATTGTCTTATAGTCAACATGATGAGTACAGGTATGTATCATAGAACACATGTCAGAAAGTCACAGAAGATTGTCTTATAGTCAACATGATAAGTAAAGGTATGTATGATAGAACACATGTTAGGAAGTCACAGAAGATTGTCTTATAATCAACATGATGAGTACAGGAATGTATCATAGAACATATCTCAGGAAGTCACAGAAGATTGTCTTAGTCAACATGATAAGTAGAGGAATGTGTCATGCCATTCATGGAACACATGTCAGGAATTCACAGAAGATTGTCTTATAGTCAACATGATGAGTACAGGTATGTAGCATCAAACACATGTCAGGAAGTCACAAAAGATTGTCTTATAGTCAACATGATAAGTAGAGGTACATGTATGTATCATAGAACACATCTCAGGAAGTCACAGAAGATTGTCTTATAGTCTACATGATGAGTACAGGTATGTATCACAGAACACATGTCATGAAGTCACAGAAGATTGTCTTATATTCAACATGATAAGTAGAGGTATGTATCGTAGAACACATCTCAGGAAGTCACAGAAGATTGTCTTATAGTCAACATGATAAGTACAGGTATGTATCATAGAACACATGTCAGGAAGTCACAGAAGATTGTCTTATAGTCAACATGATAAGTAGAGGTATGTATCATAGAACACATGTCATGAAGTCTCAGAAGATTGTCTTATAGTCAAGATGATGAGTACAGGTATGTATCATAGAACACATGTCAGGAAGTCACAGAAGATTGTCTTATAGTCAACATGATAAGTAAAGGTATGTATGATAGAACACATGTTAGGAAGTCACAGAAGATTGTCTTATAGTCTACATGATGAGTACAGGTATGTATCACAGAACACATGTCATGAAGTCACAGAAGATTGTCTTATAGTCAAAATGATGAGTACAGGTATGTAGCATCAAACACATGTCAGGAAGTCACAGAAGATTGTCTTAGTCAACATGATAAGTAGAGGTATGTGTCATGCCATTCATGGAACACATGTCAGGAATTCACAGAAGATTGTCTTATAGTCAACATAAGTAGAGGTATGTATCGTACCATTCATGAAACGCATGTCATGAGCTGACAGAAGATTTTCTTCTAGTCAACATGATAAGTACAGGTATGTATCATGCCATTCATGGAACACATGTCATGAGCCGACAGAAGATTGTCTTATAGTTAACACAATAAGTACAGGTATGTATCATGCCATTCATGGATCACATGTTAGGAAGTTACAGAAGATTGTCTTATAGTCAACATGATAAGTACATGTATGTATCATGCCATTCACGGATCACATGTCTCAGGAACCGACAGAAGATTGTCTTATAGTCAACATGATAAGTACAGGTATGTATCATGCCATTCATGGATCACATGTCAGGAACCGACAGAAGATTGTCTTATAGTCAACATGATAAGTACAGGTATATATCATGCCATTCATGGATCACATGTCAGGAACCGACAGAAGATTGTCTTCCAGTCAACATGATAAGTACAGGTATGTATCATGCCATTCATGGATCACATGTCTAAGGAACCGACAGAAGATGGTCTTCTAGTCAACATGATAAGTACAGGTATGTATCATGCCATTCATGGATCACATGTCAGGAACCGACAGAAGATTGTCTTCTAGTCAACATGATAAGTACAGGTATGTATCATGCCATTCAAGGAACACATGTCATGAGCCGACAGAAGATTGTCTTATAGTTAACAAGATAAGTACAGGTATGTATCATGCCATTCATGGATCACATGTTAGGAAGTTACAGAAGATTGTCTTATAGTCAACATGATAAGTACAGGTATGTATCATGCCATTCATGGATCACATGTCAGGAACCGACAGAAGATTTTCTTATAGTCAACATGATAAGTACATGTATGTATCATGCCATTCATGAATCACATGTCTGGAACCGACAGAAGATTGTCTTATATTCAACATGATAAGTACAGGTATGTATCATGCCATTCATGGATCACATGTCAGGAACCGACAGAAGATTGTCTTCTAGTCAACATGATAAGTACAGGTATGTATCATGGCATTCATGGATCACATGTCAGGAACCGACAGAAGATTGTCTTCTAGTCAACATGATAAGTACAGGTATGTATCATGCCATTCATGGATCACATGTCAGGAACCGACAGAAGATTGTCTTATAGTCAACATGATCAGTACAGGTATGTATCATGCCATTCATGGATCACATGTCAGGAATCGACAGAAGATTGTCTTATAGTCAACATGATAAGTACATGTATGTATCATGCCATTCATGGATCACATGTCTCAGGAACTGACAGAAGATTGTCTTCTAGTCAACATGATAAGTACAGGTATGTATCATGCCATTCATGGATCACATGTCAGGAACCGACAGAAGATTGTCTTATAGTCAACATGATAAGTACAGGTATGTATCATGCCATTCATGGATCACATGTCAGGAACCGACAGAAAATTGTCTTCTAGTCAACATGATAAGTACAGGTATGCATCATGCCATTCATGGAGCACATGTCATGAACCGACAGAAGATGGTCTTATAGTCAACATGATAAGTACAGGTATGTATCATGCCATTCATGGATCACATGTCAGGAACCGACAGAAGATTGTCTTATAGTCAACATGATAAGTACATGTATGTATCATGTCATTCATGGATGACATGTCTCAAGAACCGACAGAAGATTGTTTTCTAGTTAACATGATAAGTACATGTATGTATCATGCCATTCATGGATCGCATGTCAGGAACCGACAGATGGTTGTCTTATAGTCAACATGATAAGTACAGGTATGTATCATGCCATTCATGGATCACATGTCAGGAACCGACAGAAGATTGTCTTATAGTCAACATGATAAGTACAGGTATGTATCATGCCATTCATGGATCACATGTCAGGAGCCGACAGAAGATTGTCTTCTAGTCAACATGATAAGTACAGGTATGTATCATGCCATTCATGGATCACATGTCCGGAACCGACAGAAGATTGTCTTATAGTCAACATGATAAGTACAGGTATGTATCATGCCATTCATGGATCACATGTCTCAGGAACCGACAGAAGTTTGTCTTCTAGTCAACATGATAAGTACAGGTATGTATCATGCCATTCATGGATCACATGTCTCAGGAACCGACAGAAGATTGTCTTATAGTCAACATGATAAGTACAGGTATGTATCATGCCATTCATGGATCACATGTCAGGAACCGACAGAAGATGGTCTTATAGTCAACATGATAAGTGCAGGTATGTATCATGCCATTCATGGATCACATGTCAGGAACCGACAGAAGATTGTCTTATAGTGAACATGATAAGTACATTTATGTATCATGCCATTCATGGATCACATGTCAGGAACCGACAGAAGATGGTCTTCTAGTCAACATGATAAGTACAGGTATGTATCATGCCATTCATGGATCACATGTCAGGAACCGACAGAAGATTGTCTTATAGTCAACATGATAAGTACAGGTATGTATCATGCCATTCATGGTTCACATGTCAGGAACCGACAGAAGATTGTCTTCTAGTCAACATGATAAGTACAGGTATGTATCATGCCATTCAAGGAACACATGTCATGAGCCGACAGAAGATTGTCTTATAGTTAACACGATAAGTACAGGTATGTATCATCCCATTCATGGATCACATGTTAGGAAGTTACAGAAGATTGTCTTATAGTCAACATGATAAGTACAGGTATGTATCATGCCATTCATGGATCACATGTCAGGAACCGACAGAAGATTTTCTTATAGTCACCATGATAAGTACATGTATGTATCATGCCATTCATGAATCACATGTCTGGAACCGACAGAAGATTGTCTTATATTCAACATGATAAGTACAGGTATGTATCATGCCATTCATGGATCACATGTCAGGAACCGACAGAAGATTGTCTTCTAGTCAACATGATAAGTACAGGTATGTATCATGCCATTCATGGATCACATGTCAGGAACCGACAGAAGATTGTCTTCTAGTCAACATGATAAGTACAGGTATGTATCATGCCATTCATGGATCACATGTCAGGAACCGACAGAAGATTGTCTTATAGTCAACATGATAAGTACAGGTATGTATCATGCCATTCATGGATCACATGTCAGGAACCGACAGAAGATTGTTTTATAGTCAACATGATAAGTACAGGTATGTATCATGCCATTCATGGATCACATGTCAGGAACCGACAGAAGATGGTCTTATAATCAACATGATAAGTACATGTATGTATCATGCCATTCATGGATCACATGTCTCAGGAACTGACAGAAGATTGTATTCTAGTCAACATGATAAGTACAGGTATGTATCATGCCATTCATGGATCACATGTCAGGAACCGACAGAAGATTGTCTTATAGTCAACATGATAAGTACAGGTATGTATCATGCCATTCATGGTTCACATGTCAGGAACCGACAGAAGATTGTCTTCTAGTCAACATGATAAGTACAGGTATGTATCATGCCATTCAAGGAACACATGTCATGAGCCGACAGAAGATTGTCTTATAGTTAACACGATAAGTACAGGTATGTATCATCCCATTCATGGATCACATGTTAGGAAGTTACAGAAGATTGTCTTATAGTCAACATGATAAGTACAGGTATGTATCATGCCATTCATGGATCACATGTCAGGAACCGACAGAAGATTTTCTTATAGTCACCATGATAAGTACATGTATGTATCATGCCATTCATGAATCACATGTCTGGAACCGACAGAAGATTGTCTTATATTCAACATGATAAGTACAGGTATGTATCATGCCATTCATGGATCACATGTCAGGAACCGACAGAAGATTGTCTTCTAGTCAACATGATAAGTACAGGTATGTATCATGCCATTCATGGATCACATGTCAGGAACCGACAGAAGATTGTCTTCTAGTCAACATGATAAGTACAGGTATGTATCATGCCATTCATGGATCACATGTCAGGAACCGACAGAAGATTGTCTTATAGTCAACATGATAAGTACAGGTATGTATCATGCCATTCATGGATCACATGTCAGGAACCGACAGAAGATTGTTTTATAGTCAACATGATAAGTACAGGTATGTATCATGCCATTCATGGATCACATGTCAGGAACCGACAGAAGATGGTCTTATAATCAACATGATAAGTACATGTATGTATCATGCCATTCATGGATCACATGTCTCAGGAACTGACAGAAGATTGTATTCTAGTCAACATGATAAGTACAGGTATGTATCATGCCATTCATGGATCACATGTCAGGAACCGACAGAAGATTGTCTTATAGTCAACATGATAAGTACAGGTATGTATCATGCCATTCATGGATCACATGTCAGGAACCGACAGAAGATTGTCTTCTAGTCAACATGATAATTACATTTATGTATCATGCCATTCATGGATCACATGTCAGGAACCGACAGAAGATTGTCTTCTAGTCAACATGATAAGTACAGGTATATATCATGCCATTCATGGATCACGTGTCAGGAACCGACAGAAGATTGTCTTATAGTCAACATGATAAGTACAGGTATGTATCATGCCATTCATGGATCACATGTCAGGAACCGACAGAAAATTGTCTTCTAGTCAACATGATAAGTACAGGTATGCATCATGCCATTCATGGAGCACATGTCATGAACCGACAGAAGATGGTCTTATAGTCAACATGATAAGTACAGGTATGTATCATGCCATTCATGGATCACATGTCAGGAACCGACAGAAGATTGTCTTATAGTCAACATGATAAGTACAGGTATGTATCATGCCATTCATGGATCACATGTCAGGAGCCGACAGAAGATTGTCTTCTAGTCAACATGATAAGTACAGGTATGTATCATGCCATTCATGGATCACATGTCCGGAACCGACAGAAGATTGTCTTATAGTCAACATGATAAGTACAGGTATGTATCATGCCATTCATGGATCACATGTCTCAGGAACCGACAGAAGTTTGTCTTCTAGTCAACATGATAAGTACAGGTATGTATCATGCCATTCATGGATCACATGTCTCAGGAACCGACAGAAGATTGTCTTATAGTCAACATGATAAGTACAGGTATGTATCATGCCATTCATGGATCACATGTCAGGAACCGACAGAAGATTGTCTTATAGTCAACATGATAAGTGCAGGTATGTATCATGCCATTCATGGATCACATGTCAGGAACCGACAGAAGATTGTCTTATAGTGAACATGATAAGTACAGGTATGTATCATGCCATTCATGGATCACATGTCAGGAACCGACAGAAGATGGTCTTCTAGTCAACATGATAAGTACAGGTATGTATCATGCCATTCATGGATCACATGTCAGGAACCGACAGAAGATTGTCTTCTAGTCAACATGATAAGTACATGTATGTATCATGCCATTCATGGATCACATCTCAGGACCCGACAGAAGATTGTCTTATAGTCAACATGATAAGTACATGTATGTATCATGCCATTCTTGGATCACATGTCAGGAACCGACAGAAGATTGTCTTATAGTCAACATGATAAGTACAGGTATGTATCATGCCATTCATGGATCATATGTCAGGAACCGACAGAAGATTTTCTTATAGTCAACATGATAAGTACATGTATGTATCATGCCATTCATGAATCACATGTCTCAGGAACCGACAGCAGATTGTCTTCTAATCAACATGATAAGTACAGGTATGTATCATGCCATTCATGGATCACATGTCAGGAACCGACAGAAGATTGTCTTATAGTCAACATGATAAGTACAGGTATGTATCATGCCATTCATGGATCACATGTCAGGAACCGACAGAAGATTGTCTTCTAGTCAACATGATAAGTACAGGTATGTATCATGCCATTCAAGGAACACATGTCATGAGCCGACAGAAGATTGTCTTATAGTTAACAAGATAAGTACAGGTATGTATCATGCCATTCATGGATCACATGTTAGGAAGTTACAGAAGATTGTCTTATAGTCAACATGATAAGTACAGGTATGTATCATGCCATTCATGGATCACATGTCAGGAACCGACAGAGGATTTTCTTATAGTCAACATGATAAGTACATGTATGTATCATGCCATTCATGAATCACATGTCTGGAACCGACAGAAGATTGTCTTATATTCAACATGATAAGTACAGGTATGTATCATGCCATTCATGGATCACATGTCAGGAACCGACAGAAGATTGTCTTCTAGTCAACATGATAAGTACAGGTATGTATCATGCCATTCATGGATCACATGTCAGGAACCGACAGAAGATTGTCTTCTAGTCAACATGATAAGTACAGGTATGTATCATGCCATTCATGGATCACATGTCAGGAACAGACAGAAGATTGTCTTATAGTCAACATGATAAGTACAGGTATGTATCATGCCATTCATGGATCACATGTCAGGAACCGACAGAAGATTGTTTTATAGTCAACATGATAAGTACAGGTATGTATCATGCCATTCATGGATCACATGTCAGGAACCGACAGAAGATTGTCTTATAGTCAACATGATAAGTACATGTATGTATCATGCCATTCATGGATCACATGTCTCAGGAACTGACAGAAGATTGTCTTCTAGTCAACATGATAAGTACAGGTATGTATCATGCCATTCATGGATCACATGTCAGGAACCGACAGAAGATTGTCTTATAGTCAACATGATAAGTACAGGTATGTATCATGCCATTCATGGATCACATGTCAGGAACCGACAGAAGATTGTCTTATAGTCAACATGATAATTACATTTATGTATCATGCCATTCATGGATCACATGTCAGGAACCGACAGAAGATTGTCTTCTAGTCAACATGATAAGTACAGGTATGTATCATGCCATTCATGGATCACATGTCAGGAACCGACAGAAGATTGTCTTATAGTCAACATGATAAGTACAGGTATGTATCATGCCATTCATGGATCACATGTCAGGAACCGACAGAAAATTGTCTTCTAGTCAACATGATAAGTACAGGTATGCATCATGCCATTCATGGAGCACATGTCATGAACCGACAGAAGATGGTCTTATAGTCAACATGATAATCATGGATCACATGTCAGGAACCGACAGAAGATGGTCTTCTAGTCAACATGATAAGTACAGGTATGTATCATGTCATTCATGGATGACATGTCTCAAGAACCGACAGAAGATTGTTTTCTAGTTAACATGATAAGTACATGTATGTATCATGCCATTCATGGATCGCATGTCAGGAACCGACAGATGGTTGTCTTATAGTCAACATGATAAGTACAGGTATGTATCATGCCATTCATGGATCACATGTCAGGAACCGACAGAAGATTGTCTTATAGTCAACATGATAAGTACAGGTATGTATCATGCCATTCATGGATCACATGTCAGGAGCCGACAGAAGATTGTCTTCTAGTCAACATGATAAGTACAGGTATGTATCATGTCATTCATGGATCACATGTCCGGAACCGACAGAAGATTGTCTTATAGTCAACATGATAAGTACAGGTATGTATCATGCCATTCATGGATCACATGTCTCAGGAACCGACAGAAGTTTGTCTTCTAGTCAACATGATAAGTACAGGTATGTATCATGCCATTCATGGATCACATGTCTCAGGAACCGACAGAAGATTGTCTTATAGTCAACATGATAAGTACAGGTATGTATCATGCCATTCATGGATCACATGTCAGGAACCGACAGAAGATTGTCTTATAGTGAACATGATAAGTACATTTATGTATCATGCCATTCATGGATCACATGTCAGGAACCGACAGAAGATGGTCTTCTAGTCAACATGATAAGTACAGGTATGTATCATGCCATTCATGGATCACATGTCAGGAACCGACAGAAGATTGTCTTATAGTCAACATGATAAGTACAGGTATGTATCATGCCATTCATGGTTCACATGTCAGGAACCGACAGAAGATTGTCTTCTAGTCAACATGATCAGTACAGGTATGTATCATGCCATTCAAGGAACACATGTCATGAGCCGACAGAAGATTGTCTTATAGTTAACACGATAAGTACAGGTATGTATCATGCCATTCATGGATCACATGTTAGGAAGTTACAGAAGATTGTCTTATAGTCAACATGATAAGTACAGGTATGTATCATGCCATTCATGGATCACATGTCAGGAACCGACAGAAGATTTTCTTATAGTCACCATGATAAGTACATGTATGTATCATGCCATTCATGAATCACATGTCTGGAACCGACAGAAGATTGTCTTATATTCAACATGATAAGTACAGGTATGTATCATGCCATTCATGGATCACATGTCAGGAACCGACAGAAGATTGTCTTCTAGTCAACATGATAAGTACAGGTATGTAGCATGCCATTCATGGATCACATGTCAGGAACCGACAGAAGATTGTCTTCTAGTCAACATGATAAGTACAGGTATGTATCATGCCATTCATGGATCACATGTCAGGAACCGACAGAAGATTGTCTTATAGTCAACATGATAAGTACAGGTATGTATCATGCCATTCATGGATCACATGTCAGGAACCGACAGAAGATTGTTTTATAGTCAACATGATAAGTACAGGTATGTATCATGCCATTCATGGATCACATGTCAGGAACCGACAGAAGATTGTCTTCTAGTCAACATGATAAGTACATGTATGTATCATGCCATTCATGGATCACATGTCTCAGGAACTGACAGAAGATTGTCTTCTAGTCAACATGATAAGTACAGGTATGTATCATGCCATTCATGGATCACATGTCAGGAACCGACAGAAGATTGTCTTATAGTCAACATGATAAGTACAGGTATGTATCATGCCATTCATGGATCACATGTCAGGAACCGACAGAAGATTGTCTTATAGTCAACATGATAATTACATTTATGTATCATGCCATTCATGGATCACATGTCAGGAACCGACAGAAGATTGTCTTCTAGTCAACATGATAAGTACAGGTATGTATCATGCCATTCATGGATCACGTGTCAGGAACCGACAGAAGATTGTCTTATAGTCAACATGATAAGTACAGGTATGTATCATGCCATTCATGGATCACATGTCAGGAACCGACAGAAAATTGTCTTCTAGTCAACATGATAAGTACAGGTATGCATCATGCCATTCATGGAGCACATGTCATGAACCGACAGAAGATGGTCTTATAGTCAACATGATAAGTACAGGTATGTATCATGCCATTCATGGATCACATGTCAGGAACCGACAGAAGATTGTCTTATAGTCAACATGATAAGTACATGTATGTATCATGTCATTCATGGATGACATGTCTCAAGAACCGACAGAAGATTGTTTTCTAGTTAACATGATAAGTACATGTATGTATCATGCCATTCATGGATCGCATGTCAGGAACCGACAGATGGTTGTCTTATAGTCAACATGATAAGTACAGGTATGTATCATGCCATTCATGGATCACATGTCAGGAACCGACAGAAGATTGTCTTATAGTCAACATGATAAGTACAGGTATGTATCATGCCATTCATGGATCACATGTCAGGAGCCGACAGAAGATTGTCTTCTAGTCAACATGATAAGTACAGGTATATATCATGCCATTCATGGATCACATGTCCGGAACCGACAGAAGAGTGTCTTATAGTCAACATGATAAGTACAGGTATGTATCATGCCATTCATGGATCACATGTCTCAGGAACCGACAGAAGTTTGTCTTCTAGTCAACATGATAAGTACAGGTATGTATCATGCCATTCATGGATCACATGTCTCAGGAACCGACAGAAGATTGTCTTATAGTCAACATGATAAGTACAGGTATGTATCATGCCATTCATGGATCACATGTCAGGAACCGACAGAAGATTGTCTTATAGTCAACATGATAAGTGCAGGTATGTATCATGCCATTCATGAATCACATGTCAGGAACCGACAGAAGATTGTCTTATAGTGAACATGATAAGTACATTTATGTATCATGCCATTCATGGTTCACATGTCAGGAACCGACAGAAGATTGTCTTCTAGTCAACATGATAAGTACATGTATGTATCATGCCATTCATGGATCACATGTCAGCACCCGACAGAAGATTGTCTTATAGTCAACATGATAAGTACAGGTATGTATCATGCCATTCATGGATCACATGTCAGGAACCGACAGAAGATTGTCTGATAGTCAAGATGATAAGTACAGGTATGTATCATGCCATTCATGGATCACATGTCAGGAACCGACAGAAGATTGTCTTCTAGTCAACATGATAAGTACATGTATGTATCATGCCATTCATGGATCACATCTCAGGACCCGACAGAAGATTGTCTTATAGTCAACATGATAAGTACAGGTATGTATCATGCCATTCATGGATCACATGTCAGGAGCCGACAGAAGATTGTCTTCTAGTCAACATGATAAGTACAGGTATGTATCATGTCATTCATGGATCACATGTCCGGAACCGACAGAAGATTGTCTTATAGTCAACATGATAAGTACAGGTATGTATCATGCCATTCATGGATCACATGTCTCAGGAACCGACAGAAGTTTGTCTTCTAGTCAACATGATAAGTACAGGTATGTATCATGCCATTCATGGATCACATGTCTCAGGAACCGACAGAAGATTGTCTTATAGTCAACATGATAAGTACAGGTATGTATCATGCCATTCATGGATCACATGTCAGGAACCGACAGAAGATTGTCTTATAGTGAACATGATAAGTACATTTATGTATCATGCCATTCATGGATCACATGTCAGGAACCGACAGAAGATGGTCTTCTAGTCAACATGATAAGTACAGGTATGTATCATGCCATTCATGGATCACATGTCAGGAACCGACAGAAGATTGTCTTATAGTCAACATGATAAGTACAGGTATGTATCATGCCATTCATGGTTCACATGTCAGGAACCGACAGAAGATTGTCTTCTAGTCAACATGATCAGTACAGGTATGTATCATGCCATTCAAGGAACACATGTCATGAGCCGACAGAAGATTGTCTTATAGTTAACACGATAAGTACAGGTATGTATCATGCCATTCATGGATCACATGTTAGGAAGTTACAGAAGATTGTCTTATAGTCAACATGATAAGTACAGGTATGTATCATGCCATTCATGGATCACATGTCAGGAACCGACAGAAGATTTTCTTATAGTCACCATGATAAGTACATGTATGTATCATGCCATTCATGAATCACATGTCTGGAACCGACAGAAGATTGTCTTATATTCAACATGATAAGTACAGGTATGTATCATGCCATTCATGGATCACATGTCAGGAACCGACAGAAGATTGTCTTCTAGTCAACATGATAAGTACAGGTATGTATCATGCCATTCATGGATCACATGTCAGGAACCGACAGAAGATTGTCTTCTAGTCAACATGATAAGTACAGGTATGTATCATGCCATTCATGGATCACATGTCAGGAACCGACAGAAGATTGTCTTATAGTCAACATGATAAGTACAGGTATGTATCATGCCATTCATGGATCACATGTCAGGAACCGACAGAAGATTGTTTTATAGTCAACATGATAAGTACAGGTATGTATCATGCCATTCATGGATCACATGTCAGGAACCGACAGAAGATTGTCTTCTAGTCAACATGATAAGTACATGTATGTATCATGCCATTCATGGATCACATGTCTCAGGAACTGACAGAAGATTGTCTTCTAGTCAACATGATAAGTACAGGTATGTATCATGCCATTCATGGATCACATGTCAGGAACCGACAGAAGATTGTCTTATAGTCAACATGATAAGTACAGGTATGTATCATGCCATTCATGGATCACATGTCAGGAACCGACAGAAGATTGTCTTATAGTCAACATGATAATTACATTTATGTATCATGCCATTCATGGATCACATGTCAGGAACCGACAGAAGATTGTCTTCTAGTCAACATGATAAGTACAGGTATGTATCATGCCATTCATGGATCACGTGTCAGGAACCGACAGAAGATTGTCTTATAGTCAACATGATAAGTACAGGTATGTATCATGCCATTCATGGATCACATGTCAGGAACCGACAGAAAATTGTCTTCTAGTCAACATGATAAGTACAGGTATGCATCATGCCATTCATGGAGCACATGTCATGAACCGACAGAAGATGGTCTTATAGTCAACATGATAAGTACAGGTATGTATCATGCCATTCATGGATCACATGTCAGGAACCGACAGAAGATTGTCTTATAGTCAACATGATAAGTACATGTATGTATCATGTCATTCATGGATGACATGTCTCAAGAACCGACAGAAGATTGTTTTCTAGTTAACATGATAAGTACATGTATGTATCATGCCATTCATGGATCGCATGTCAGGAACCGACAGATGGTTGTCTTATAGTCAACATGATAAGTACAGGTATGTATCATGCCATTCATGGATCACATGTCAGGAACCGACAGAAGATTGTCTTATAGTCAACATGATAAGTACAGGTATGTATCATGCCATTCATGGATCACATGTCAGGAGCCGACAGAAGATTGTCTTCTAGTCAACATGATAAGTACAGGTATATATCATGCCATTCATGGATCACATGTCCGGAACCGACAGAAGAGTGTCTTATAGTCAACATGATAAGTACAGGTATGTATCATGCCATTCATGGATCACATGTCTCAGGAACCGACAGAAGTTTGTCTTCTAGTCAACATGATAAGTACAGGTATGTATCATGCCATTCATGGATCACATGTCTCAGGAACCGACAGAAGATTGTCTTATAGTCAACATGATAAGTACAGGTATGTATCATGCCATTCATGGATCACATGTCAGGAACCGACAGAAGATTGTCTTATAGTCAACATGATAAGTGCAGGTATGTATCATGCCATTCATGAATCACATGTCAGGAACCGACAGAAGATTGTCTTATAGTGAACATGATAAGTACATTTATGTATCATGCCATTCATGGTTCACATGTCAGGAACCGACAGAAGATTGTCTTCTAGTCAACATGATAAGTACATGTATGTATCATGCCATTCATGGATCACATGTCAGCACCCGACAGAAGATTGTCTTATAGTCAACATGATAAGTACAGGTATGTATCATGCCATTCATGGATCACATGTCAGGAACCGACAGAAGATTGTCTGATAGTCAAGATGATAAGTACAGGTATGTATCATGCCATTCATGGATCACATGTCAGGAACCGACAGAAGATTGTCTTCTAGTCAACATGATAAGTACATGTATGTATCATGCCATTCATGGATCACATCTCAGGACCCGACAGAAGATTGTCTTATAGTCAACATGATAAGTACATGTATGTATCATGCCATTCTTGGATCACATGTCAGGAACCGACAGAAGATTGTCTTATAGTCAACATGATAAGTACAGGTATGTATCATGCCATTCATGGATCACATGTCAGGAACCGACAGAAGATTGTCTTATAGTCAACATGATAAGTACAGGTATGTATCATGCCATTCATGGATCACATGTCAGGAACCGACAGAAGATTGTCTTATAGTCAACATGATAAGTACATGTATGTATCATGCCATTCATGGATCACATGTCTCAGGAACCGACAGCAGATTGTTTTCTAATCAACATGATAAGTACAGGTATGTATCATGCCATTCATGGATCACATGTCAGGAACCGACAGAAGATTGTCTTATAGTCAACATGATAAGTACAGGTATGTATCATGCCATTCATGGATCACATGTCAGGAACCGACAGAAGATTGTCTTCTAGTCAACATGATAAGTACAGGTATGTATCATGCCGTTCATGGATCACATGTCTAAGGAACCGACAGAAGATTGTCTTATAGTCAACATGATAAGTACAGGTATGTATCATGCCATTCATGGATCACATGTCAGGAACCGACAGAAGATGGTCTTCTAGTCAACATGATAAGTACAGGTATGTATCATGCCATTCATGGATCACATGTCTCAGGAACCGACAGAAGATTGTCTTATAGTCAACATGATAAGTACAGGTATGTATCATGCCATTCATGGATCACATGTCAGGAACCGACAGAAGATTTTCTTCTAGTCAACATGATAAGTACAGGTATGTATCATGCCATTCATGGATCACATGTCAGGAACCGACAGAAGATTGTCTTATAGTCAAGATGATAAGTACAGGTATATATCATGCCATTCATGGATCACATGTCAGGAACCGACAGAAGATTGTCTTATAGTCAACATGATAAATACAGGTATATATCATGCCATTCATGGATCACATGTCCGGAACCGACAGAAGATGGTCTTCTAGTCAACCTGATAAGTACAGGTATGTATCATGCCATTGATGGAGCACATGTCTCAGGAACCGACAGAAGATGGTCTTCTAGTCAACATGATAAGTACAGGTATGTATCATGCCATTCATGGATCACATGTCAGGAACCGACAGAAGATTGTCTTCTAGTCAACAAGATAAGTACATGTATGTATCATGCCATTCATGGATCACATGTCAGGAACCGACAGAAGATTGTCTTATAGTCAACATGATCAGTACATGTATGTATCATGCCATTCATGGATCACATGTCACGAACCGACAGAAGATTGTCTTCTAGTCAACATGATAAGTACAGGTATGTATCATGCCATTCATGGATCACATGTCAGGAAGCGACAGAAGATTTTCTTATAGTCAACATGATAAGTACAGGTATGTATCATGCCATTCATGGATCACATGTCTCAGGAACCGACAAAAGATTGTCTTATAGTCAACATGATAAGTACAGGTATGTATCATGCCATTCATGGATCACATGTCCGGAACCGAGAGAAGATGGTCTTCTAGTCAACATGATAAGTACAGGTATGTATCATGCCATTCATGGAGCACATGTCTCAGGAACCGACAGAAGATTGTCTTCTAGTCAACATGATAAGTACAGGTATGTATCATGCCATTCATGGATCACATGTCCGGAACCGACAGAAGATTGTCTTATAGTCAACATGATAAGTACAGGTATGTATCATGCCATTCATGGATCACATGTCAGGAACGACAGAAGATTGTCTTCTAGTCAACATGATAAGTACAGGTATGTATCATGCCGTTCATGGATCACATGTCTCAGGAACCGACAGAAGATTGTCTTATAGTCAACATGATAAGTACAGGTATGTATCATGCCATTCATGGATCACATGTCAGGAACCGACAGAAGATGGTCTTCTAGTCAACATGATAAGTACAGGTATGTATCATGCCATTCATGGATCACATGTCTCAGGAACCGACAGAAGATTGTCTTATAGTCAACATGATAAGTACAGGTATGTATCATGCCATTCATGGATCACATGTCAGGAACCGACAGAAGATGGTCTTCTAGTCAACATGATAAGTACAGGTATGTATCATGCCATTCATGGATCACATGTCAGGAACCGACAGAAGATGGTCTTCTAGTCAACATGATAAGTACAGGTATGTATCATGCCATTCATGGATCACATGTCAGGAACCGACAGAAGATTTTCTTCTAGTCAACATGATAAGTACAGGTATGTATCATGCCATTCATGGATCACATGTCAGGAACCGACAGAAGATTGTCTTATAGTCAAGATGATAAGTACAGGTATATATCATGCCATTCATGGATCACATGTCAGGAACCGACAGAAGATTGTCTTATAGTCAACATGATAAATACAGGTATATATCATGCCATTCATGGATCACATGTCCGGAACCGACAGAAGATGGTCTTCTAGTCAACCTGATAAGTACAGGTATGTATCATGCCATTGATGGAGCACATGTCTCAGGAACCGACAGAAGATGGTCTTCTAGTCAACATGATAAGTACAGGTATGTATCATGCCATTCATGGATCACATGTCAGGAACCGACAGAAGATTGTCTTCTAGTCAACAAGATAAGTACATGTATGTATCATGCCATTCATGGATCACATGTCAGGAACCGACAGAAGATTGTCTTATAGTCAACATGATCAGTACATGTATGTATCATGCCATTCATGGATCACATGTCACGAACCGACAGAAGATTGTCTTCTAGTCAACATGATAAGTACAGGTATGTATCATGCCATTCATGGATCACATGTCAGGAAGCGACAGAAGATTTTCTTATAGTCAACATGATAAGTACAGGTATGTATCATGCCATTCATGGATCACATGTCTCAGGAACCGACAAAAGATTGTCTTATAGTCAACATGATAAGTACAGGTATGTATCATGCCATTCATGGATCACATGTCCGGAACCGAGAGAAGATGGTCTTCTAGTCAACATGATAAGTACAGGTATGTATCATGCCATTCATGGAGCACATGTCTCAGGAACCGACAGAAGATTGTCTTCTAGTCAACATGATAAGTACAGGTATGTATCATGCCATTCATGGATCACATGTCCGGAACCGACAGAAGATTGTCTTATAGTCAACATGATAAGTACAGGTATGTATCATGCCATTCATGGATCACATGTCAGGAACGACAGAAGATTGTCTTCTAGTCAACATGATAAGTACAGGTATGTATCATGCCGTTCATGGATCACATGTCTCAGGAACCGACAGAAGATTGTCTTATAGTCAACATGATAAGTACAGGTATGTATCATGCCATTCATGGATCACATGTCAGGAACCGACAGAAGATGGTCTTCTAGTCAACATGATAAGTACAGGTATGTATCATGCCATTCATGGATCACATGTCTCAGGAACCGACAGAAGATTGTCTTATAGTCAACATGATAAGTACAGGTATGTATCATGCCATTCATGGATCACATGTCAGGAACCGACAGAAGATGGTCTTCTAGTCAACATGATAAGTACATGTATGTATCATGCCATTCATGGATCACATGTCAGGAACCGACAGAAGATGGTCTTCTAGTCAACATGATAAGTACAGGTATGTATCATGCCATTCATGGATGACATGTCTCAGGGACTGACAGAAGATTGTCTTATAGTCAACATGATAAGTGCAGGTATGTATCATGCCATTCATGTATCACATGTCCGGAACCGACAGAAGATTGTCTTCTAGTCAACCTGATAAGTACAGGTATGTATCATGCCATTGATGGAGCACATGTCTCAGGAACCGACAGAAGATTGTCTTCTAGTCAACATGATAAGTACAGGTATGTATCATGCCATTTATGGATCACATGTCAGGAACCGACAGAAGATTGTCTTCTAGTCAACAAGATAAGTACAGGTATGTATCATGCCATTCATGGATCACATGTCAGGAACCGACAGAAGATTGTCTTATAGTCAACATGATCAGTACATGTATGTATCATGCCATTCATGGATCACATGTCACGAACCGACAGAAGATTGTCTTATAGTCAACATGATAAGTACAGGTATGTATCATGCCATTCATGGATCACATGTCAGGAAGCGACAGAAGATTGTCTTCTAGTCAACATGATAAGTACAGGTATGTATCATGCCATTCATGGATCACATGTCTCAGTAACCGACAGAAGATTGTCTTATAGTCAACATGATAAGTACAGGTATGTATCATGCCATTCATGGATCACATGTCAGGAACCGACAGAAGATGGTCTTCTAGTCAACATGATAAGTACAGGTATGTATCATGCCATTCATGGATCACATGTCAGGAACCGACAGAAGATTGTCTTCTAGTCAACATGATAAGTACAGGTATGTATCATGCCGTTCATGGATCACATGTCTCAGGAACCGACAGAAGATTGTCTTATAGTCAACATGATAAGTACAGGTATGTATCATGCCATTCATGGATCACATGTCAGGAACCGACAGAAGATGGTCTTCTAGTCAACATGATAAGTACAGGTATGTATCATGCCATTCATGGATCACATGTCTCAGGAACCGACAGAAGATTGTCTTAGTCAACATGATAAGTACAGGTATGTATCATGCCATTCATGGATCACATGTCAGGAACCGACAGAAGATTGTCTTCTAGTCAACATGATAAGTACATGTATGTATCATGCCACTCATGGATCACATGTCAGGAACCGACAGAAGATGGTCTTCTAGTCAACATGATAAGTACAGGTATGTATCATGCCATTCATGGATGACATGTCTCAGGAACTGACAGAAGATTGTCTTATAGTCAACATGATAAGTGCAGGTATGTATCATGCCATTCATGGATCACATGTCCGGAACCGACAGAAGATTGTCTTCTAGTCAACCTGATAAGTACAGGTATGTATCATGCCATTGATGGAGCACATGTCTCAGGAACCGACAGAAGATGGTCTTCTAGTCAACATGATAAGTACAGGTATGTATCATGCCATTCATGGATCACATGTCAGGAACCGACAGAAGATTGTCTTCTAGTCAACAAGATAAGTACAGGTATGTATCATGCCATTCATGGATCACATGTCAGGAACCGACAGAAGATTGTCTTATAGTCAACATGATCAGTACATGTATGTATCATGCCATTCATGGATCACATGTCAGGAACCGACAGAAGATTGTTTTATAGTCAACATGATAAGTACATGTATGTATCATGCCATTCATGGATCACATGTCTCAGGAACCAACAGAAGATTGTCTTATAGTCAACATGATAAGTACAGGTATGTATCATGCCATTCATGGAGCACATCTCAGGATCCGACAGAAGATTGTCTTATAGTCAAGATGATAAGTACAGGTATATATCATGCCATTCATGGATCACATGTCAGGAACCGACAGAAGATTGTCTTCTAGTCAACATGATAAGTACAGGTATGTATCATGCCATTCATGGATCACATGTCTGGAATCGACAGAAGAATATATTATAGTCAACATGATAAGTACATGTATGTATCATGCCATTCATGGATCTGATGTCTGGAACCGACAGAAGATTCTCTTCTAGTTAACATGATAAGTACAGGTATGTATCATGCCATTCATGGATCACATGTCAGGAACCGACAGAAGATTTTCTTCTAGTCAACATGATAAGTACAGGTATGTATCATGCCATTCATGGATCACATGTCAGGAACCGACAGAAGATGGTCTTCTAGTCAACATGATAAGTACATGTATGTATCATGCCATTCATAGATCACATGTCAGGAACCGACAGAAGATTGTCTTCTAGTCAACATGATAAGTACAGGTATGTATCATGCCATTCATGAATCACATGTCAGGAACCGACAGAAGATTTTCTTATAGTCAACATGATAAGTACAGGTATGTATCATGCCATTCATGGATCACATGTCAGGAACCGACAGAAGATTTTCTTCTAGTCAACATGATAAGTACAGGTATGTATCATGCCATTCATGGATCACATGTCTCAGGAACCGACAGCAGATTTTCTTCTAGTCAACATGATAAGTACAGGTATGTATCATGCCATTCATGGATCACATGTCAGGAACCGACAGAAGATTGTCTTATAGTCAACATGATAAGTACAGGTATGTATCATGCCATTCATGAATCACATGTCAGGAACCGACAGAAGATTGTCTTATAGTCAACATGATAAGTACAGGTATGTATCATGCCATTCATGGATCACATGTCAGGAACCGACAGAAGATTGTCTTCTAGTCAACATGATAAGTACAGGTATGTATCATGCCATTCATGGATCACATGTCAGGAACCGACAGAAGATTGTCTTCTAGTCAACATGATAAGTACAGGTATGTATCATGCCATTCATGGATCACATATCAGGAACCGACAGAAGATGGTCTTCTAGGCAACATGATAAGTACAGGTATGTATCATGCCATTCATGGATCACATGTCAGGAACCGACAGAAGAATATCTTATAGTCAACATGATAAGTACAGATATGTATCATGCCATTCATGGATCACATGTCAGGAACCGACAGAAGATTGTCTTCTAGTCAACATGATAAGTACAGGTATGTATCATGCCATTCATGAATCACATGTCAGGAACCGACAGAAGATTTTCTTATAGTCAACATGATAAGTACAGGTATGTATCATGCCATTCATGGATCACATGTCAGGAACCGACAGAAGATGGTCTTCTAGTCAACATGATAAGTACAGGTATGTATCATGCCATTCATGGATCACATGTCAGGAACCGACAGAAGATTGTCTTATAGTCAACATGATAAGTACATGTATGTATCATGCCATTCATGGATCACATGTCTCAAGAACCGACAGAAGATTGTCTTATAGTCAACATGATAAGTACAGGTATGTATCATGCCATTCATGGATCACATGTCAGGAACCGACAGAAGATTGTCTTCTAGTCAACATGATAAGTACAGGTATGTATCATGCCATTCATGGATCACATGTCTCAGGAACCGACAGAAGATTGTCTTCTAGTCAACATGATAAGTACAGGTATGTATCATGCCATTCATGGATCACATGTCAGGAACCGACAGAAGATGGTCTTCTAGTCAACATGATAAGTACATGTATGTATCATGCCATTCATGGATCACATGTCAGGAACCGACAGAAGATGGTCTTCTAGTCAACATGATAAGTACAGGTATGTATCATGCCATTCATGGATGACATGTCTCAGGAACTGACAGAAGATTGTCTTATAGTCAACATGATAAGTGCAGGTATGTATCATGCCATTCATGTATCACATGTCCGGAACCGACAGAAGATTGTCTTCTAGTCAACCTGATAAGTACAGGTATGTATCATGCCATTGATGGAGCACATGTCTCAGGAACCGACAGAAGATTGTCTTCTAGTCAACATGATAAGTACAGGTATGTATCATGCCATTCATGAATCACATGTCAGGAACCGACAGAAGATTGTCTTCTAGTCAACAAGATAAGTACAGGTATGTATCATGCCATTCATGGATCACATGTCAGGAACCGACAGAAGATTGTCTTATAGTCAACATGATCAGTACATGTATGTATCATGCCATTCATGGATCACTTGTCACGAACCGACAGAAGATTGTCTTATAGTCAACATGATAAGTACAGGTATGTATCATGCCATTCATGGATCACATGTCAGGAAGCGACAGAAGATTGTCTTCTAGTCAACATGATAAGTACAGGTATGTATCATGCCATTCATGGATCACATGTCTCAGGAACCGACAGAAGTTTATCTTATAGTCAACATGATAAGTACAGGTATGTATCATGCCATTCATGGATCACATGTCCGGAACCGACAGAAGATGGTCTTCTAGTCAACATGATAAGTACAGGTATGTATCATGCCATTCATGGAGCACATGTCTCAGGAACCGACAGAAGATTGTCTTCTAGTCAACATGATAAGTACAGGTATGTATCATGCCATTCATGGATCACATGTCAGGAACCGACAGAAGATTGTCTTATAGTCAACATGATAAGTACAGGTATGTATCATGCCATTCATGGATCACATGTCAGGAACCGACAGAAGATTGTCTTCTAGTCAACATGATAAGTACAGGTATGTATCATGCCGTTCATGGATGACATGTCTCAGGAACCGACAGAAGATTGTCTTATAGTCAACATGATAAGTACAGGTATGTATCATGCCATTCATGGATCACATGTCAGGAACCGACAGAAGATGGTCTTCTAGTCAACATGATAAGTACAGGTATGTATCATGCCATTCATGGATCACATGTCTCAGGAACCGACAGAAGATTGTCTTCTAGTCAACATGATAAGTACAGGTATGTATCATGCCATTCATGGATCACATGTCAGGAACCGACAGAAGATTGTCTTCTAGTCAACATGATAAGTACAGGTATGTATCATGCCATTCATGGATCACATGTCAGGAACCGACAGAAGATTGTCTTCTAGTCAACATGATAAGTACAGGTATGTATCATGCCGTTCATGGATCACATGTCTCAGGAACCGACAGAAGATTGTCTTATAGTCAACATGATAAGTACAGGTATGTATCATGCCATTCATGGATCACATGTCAGGAACCGACAGAAGATGGTCTTCTAGTCAACATGATAAGTACAGGTATGTATCATGCCATTCATGGATCACATGTCTCAGGAACCGACAGAAGATTGTCTTATAGTCAACATGATAAGTACAGGTATGTATCATGCCATTCATGGATCACATGTCAGGAACCGACAGAAGATTGTCTTCTAGTCAACATGATAAGTACATGTATGTATCATGCCATTCATGGATCACATGTCAGGAACCGACAGCAGATGGTCTTCTAGTCAACATGATAAGTACAGGTATGTATCATGCCATTCATGGATGACATGTCTCAGGAACTGACAGAAGATTGTCTTATAGTCAACATGATAAGTGCAGGTATGTATCATGCCATTCATGGATCACATGTCCGGAACCGACAGAAGATTGTCTTCTAGTCAACCTGATAAGTACAGGTATGTATCATGCCATTGATGGAGCACATGTCTCAGGAACCGACAGAAGATTGTCTTCTAGTCAACATGATAAGTACAGGTATGTATCATGCCATTCATGGATCACATGTCAGGAACCGACAGAAGATTGTCTTCTAGTCAACAAGATAAGTACAGGTATGTATCATGCCATTCATGGATCACATGTCAGGAACCGACAGAAGATTGTCTTATAGTCAACATGATCAGTACATGTATGTATCATGCCATTCATGGATCACATGTCAGGAACCGACAGAAGATTGTTTTATTGTCAACATGATAAGTACATGTATGTATCATGCCATTCATGGATCACATGTCTCAGGAACCAACAGAAGATTGTCTTATAGTCAACATGATAAGTACAGGTATGTATCATGCCATTCATGGAGCACATCTCAGGATCCGACAGAAGATTGTCTTATAGTCAAGATGATAAGTACAGGTATATATCATGCCATTCATGGATCACATGTCAGGAACCGACAGAAGATTGTCTTCTAGTCAACATGATAAGTACAGGTATGTATCATGCCATTCATGGATCACATGTCTGGAATCGACAGAAGAATATATTATAGTCAACATGATAAGTACATGTATGTATCATGCCATTCATGGATCTCATGTCTGGAACCGACAGAAGATTCTCTTATAGTTAACATGATAAGTACAGGTATGTATCATGCCATTCATGGATCACATGTCAGGAACCGACAGAAGATTTTCTTCTAGTCAACATGATAAGTACAGGTATGTATCATGCCATTCATGGATCACATGTCAGGAACCGACAGAAGATTGTCTTCTAGTCAACATGATAAGTACATGTATGTATCATGCCATTCATGGATCACATGTCAGGAACCGACAGAAGATTGTCTTCTAGTCAACATGATAAGTACAGGTATGTATCATGCCATTCATGAATCACATGTCAGGAACCGACAGAAGATTTTCTTATAGTCAACATGATAAGTACAGGTATGTATCATGCCATTCATGGATCACATGTCAGGAACCGACAGAAGATTTTCTTCTAGTCAACATGATAAGTACAGGTATGTATCATGCCATTCATGGATCACATGTCTCAGGAACCGACAGCAGATTGTCTTCTAGTCAACATGATAAGTACAGGTATGTATCATGCCATTCATGGATCACATGTCAGGAACCGACAGAAGATTGTCTTATAGTCAACATGATAAGTACAGGTATGTATCATGCCATTCATGAATCACATGTCAGGAACCGACAGAAGATTGTCTTATAGTCAACATGATAAGTACAGGTATGTATCATGCCATTCATGGATCACATGTCAGGAACCGACAGAAGATTGTCTTCTAGTCAACATGATAAGTACAGGTATGTATCATGCCATTCATGGATCACATGTCAGGAACCGACAGAAGATTGTCTTCTAGTCAACATGATAAGTACAGGTATGTATCATGCCATTCATGGATCACATGTCAGGAACCGACAGAAGATTGTCTTCTAGGCAACATGATAAGTACAGGTATGTATCATGCCATTCATGGATCACATGTCAGGAACCGACAGAAGAATATCTTATAGTCAACATGATAAGTACAGATATGTATCATGCCATTCATGGATCACATGTCAGGAACCGACAGAAGATTGTCTTCTAGTCAACATGATAAGTACAGGTATGTATCATGCCATTCATGAATCACATGTCAGGAACCGACAGAAGATTTTCTTATAGTCAACATGATAAGTACAGGTATGTATCATGCCATTCATGGATCACATGTCAGGAACCGACAGAAGATGGTCTTCTAGTCAACATGATAAGTACAGGTATGTATCATGCCATTCATGGATCACATGTCAGGAACCGACAGAAGATTGTCTTATAGTCAACATGATAAGTACATGTATGTATCATGCCATTCATGGATCACATGTCTCAAGAACCGACAGAAGATTGTCTTATAGTCAACATGATAAGTACAGGTATGTATCATGCCATTCATGGATCACATGTCAGGAACCGACAGAAGATTGTCTTATAGTCAACATGATAAATACAGGTATATATCATGCCATTCATGGATCACATGTCACGAACCGACAGAAGATTGTCTTCTAGTCAACATGATAAGTACAGGTATGTATCATGCCATTCATGGATCACATGTCAGGAAGCGACAGAAGATGGTCTTATAGTCAACATGATAAGTACAGGTATGTATCATGCCATTCATGGATCACATGTCTCAGGAACCGACAGAAGATTGTCTTATAGTCAACATGATAAGTACAGGTATGTATCATGCCATTCATGGATCACATGTCCGGAACCGACAGAAGATGGTCTTCTAGTCAACATGATAAGTACAGGTATGTATCATGCCATTCATGGAGCACATGTCTCAGGAACCGACAGAAGATTGTCTTCTAGTCAACATGATAAGTACAGGTATGTATCATGCCATTCATCGATCACATGTCAGGAACCGACAGAAGATTGTCTTCTAGTCAACATGATAAGTACAGGTATGTATCATGCCATTCATGGATCACATGTCTCAGGAACCGACAGAAGATTGTCTTATAGTCAACATGATAAGTACAGGTATGTATCATGCCATTCATGGATCACATGTCAGGAACCGACAGAAGATTGTCTTATAGTCAACATGATAAATACAGGTATATATCATGCCATTCATGGATCACATGTCAGGAACCGACAGAAGATTGTCTTCTAGTCAACATGATAAGTACAGGTATGTATCATGCCATTCATGGATCACATGTCAGGAAGCGACAGAAGATGGTCTTCAAGTCAACATGATAAGTACAGGTATGTATCATGCCATTCATGGATCACATGTCTCAGGAACCGACAGAAGATTGTCTTATAGTCAACATGATAAGTACAGGTATGTATCATGCCATTCATGGATCACATGTCCGGAACCGACAGAAGATTTTCTTCTAGTCAACATGATAAGTACAGGTATGTATCATGCCATTCATGGAGCACATGTCTCAGGAACCGACAGAAGATTGTCTTCTAGTCAACATGATAAGTACAGGTATGTATCATGCCATTCATGGATCACATGTCAGGAACCGACAGAAGATTGTCTTCTAGTCAACATGATAAGTACAGGTATGTATCATGCCATTCATGGATCACATGTCAGGAATCGACAGAAGAATATATTATAGTCAACATGATAAGTACAGGTATGTATCATGCCATTCATGGATCACATGTCTGGAACCGACAAAAGATTGTCTTATAGTCAACATGATAAGTACAGGTATGTATCATGCCATTCATGAATCACATGTCAGGAACCGACACAAGATTTTCTTATAGTCAACATGATAAGTACAGGTATGTATCATGCCATTCATGGATCACATGTCAGGAACCGACAGAAGATTTTCTTCTAGTCAACATGATAAGTACAGGTATGTATCATGCCATTCATGGATCACATGTCAGGAACCGACAGAAGATTGTCTTCTAGTCAACATGATAAGTACATGTATGTATCATGCCATTCATGGATCACATGTCAGGAACCGACAGAAGATTGTCTTCTAGTCAACATGATAAGTACAGGTATGTATCATGCCATTCATGGATCACATGTCTGGAACCGACAGAAGATTGTCTTCTAGTCAACATGATAAGTACATGTATGTATCATGCCATTCATGGATCACATGTCAGGAACCGACAGAAGATTGTCTTCTAGTCAACATGATAAGTACAGGTATGTATCATGCCATTCATGAATCACATGTCAGGAACCGACAGAAGATTTTCTTATAGTCAACATGATAAGTACAGGTATGTATCATGCCATTCATGGATCACATGTCAGGAACCGACAGAAGATTTTCTTCTAGTCAACATGATAAGTACAGGTATGTATCATGCCATTCATGGATCACATGTCTCAAGAACCGACAGCAGATTGTCTTCTAGTCAACATGATAAGTACAGGTATGTATCATGCCATTCATGGATCACATGTCAGGAACCGACAGAAGATTTTCTTATAGTCAACATGATAAGTACAGGTATCTATCATGCCATTCATGAATCACATGTCAGGAACCGACAGAAGATTGTCTTATAGTCAACATGATAAGTACATGTATGTATCATGCCATTCATGGATCATATGTCTCAGGAACCGACAGAAGATTGTCTTATAGTCAACATGATAAGTACAGGTATGTATCATGCCATTCATGGATCACATGTCAGGAACCGACAGAAGATTTTCTTCTAGTCAACATGATAAGTACAGGTATGTATCATGCCATTCATGGATCACCTGTCAGGAACCGACAGAAGATTGTCTTATAGTCAACATGATAACTACAGGTATGTATCATGCCATTCATGGATCACATGTCAGGAACCGACAGAAGATTGTCTTCTAGTCAACATGATAAGTACAGGTATGTATCATGCCATTCATGGATCACATGTCAGGAACCGACAGAAGATGGTCTTCTAGTCAACATGATAAGTACAGGTATGTATCATGCCATTCATGGATGACATGTCTCAGGAACTGACAGAAGATTGTCTTATAGTCAACATGATAAGTGCAGGTATGTATCATGCCATTCATGGATCACATGTCCGGAACCGACAGAAGATTGTCTTCTAGTCAACCTGATAAGTACAGGTATGTATCATGCCATTCATGGAGCACATGTCTCAGGAACCGACAGAAGATGGTCTTCTAGTCAACATGATAAGTACAGGTATGTATCATGCCATTCATGGATCACATGTCAGGAACCGACAGAAGATTGTCTTCTAGTCAACAAGATAAGTACAGGTATGTATCATGCCATTCATGGATCACATGTCAGGAACCGACAGAAGATTGTCTTATAGTCAACATCATCAGTACATGTATGTATCATGCCATTCATGGATCACATGTCAGGAACCGACAGAAGATTGTTTTATAGTCAACATGATAAGTACATGTATGTATCATGCCATTCATGGATCACATGTCTCAGGAACCGACAGAAGATTGTCTTATAGTCAACATGATAAGTACAGGTATGTATCATGCCATTCATGGAGCACATCTCAGGATCCAACAGAAGATTGTCTTATAGTCAAGATGATAAGTACAGGTATGTATCATGCCATTCATGGATCACATGTCAGGAACCGACAGAAGATTGTCTTCTAGTCAACATGATAAGTACAGGTATGTATCATGCCATTCATGGATCACATGTCTGGAATCGACAGAAGAATATATTATAGTCAACATGATAAGTACATGTATGTATCATGCCATTCATGGATCTCATGTCTGGAACCGACAGAAGATTGTCTTCTAGGCAACATGATAAGTACATGTATGTATCATGCCATTCATGGATCACATGTCAGGAACCGACAGAAGATTGTCTTCTAGTCAACATGATAAGTACAGGTATGTATCATGCCATTCATGAATCACATGTCAGGAACCGACAGAAGATTTTCTTATAGTCAACATGATAAGTACAGGTATGTATCATGCCATTCATGGATCACATGTCAGGAACCGACAGAAGATTTTCTTCTAGTCAACATGATAAGTACAGGTATGTATCATGCCATTCATGGATCACATGTCTCAGGAACCGACAGCAGATTGTCTTCTAGTCAACATGATAAGTACAGGTATGTATCATGCCATTCATGGATCACATGTCAGGAACCGACAGAAGATTGTCTTATAGTCAACATGATAAGTACAGGTATGTATCATGCCATTCATGAATCACATGTCAGGAACCGACAGAAGATTGTCTTATAGTCAACATGATAAGTACAGGTATGTATCATGCCATTCATGAATCACATGTCAGGAACCGACAGAAGATTGTCTTATAGTCAACATGATAAGTACAGGTATGTATCATGCCATTCATGGATCACATGTCAGGAACCGACAGAAGATTTTCTTCTAGTCAACATGATAAGTACATGTATGTATCATGCCATTCATGGATCACATGTCAGGAACCGACAGAAGATTGTCTTCTAGTCAACATGATAAGTACAGGTATGTATCATGCCATTCATGAATCACATGTCAGGAACCGACAGAAGATTTTCTTATAGTCAACATGATAAGTACAGGTATGTATCATGCCATTCATGGATCACATGTCAGGAACCGACAGAAGATTTTCTTCTAGTCAACATGATAAGTACAGGTATGTATCATGCCATTCATGGATCACATGTCTCAGGAACCGACAGCAGATTGTCTTCTAGTCAACATGATAAGTACAGGTATGTATCATGCCATTCATGGATCACATGTCAGGAACCGACAGAAGATTGTCTTATAGTCAACATGATAAGTACAGGTATGTATCATGCCATTCATGAATCACATGTCAGGAACCGACAGAAGATTGTCTTATAGTCAACATGATAAGTACAGGTATGTATCATGCCATTCATGAATCACATGTCAGGAACCGACAGAAGATTGTCTTATAGTCAACATGATAAGTACAGGTATGTATCATGCCATTCATGGATCACATGTCAGGAACCGACAGAAGATTGTCTTCTAGTCAACATGATAAGTACAGGTATGTATCATGCCATTCATGGATCACATGTCAGGAACCGACAGAAGAATATCTTATAGTCAACATGATAAGTACAGATATGTATCATGCCATTCATGGATCACATGTCAGGAACCGACAGAAGATTGTCTTCTAGTCAACATGATAAGTACAGGTATGTATCATGCCATTCATGAATCACATGTCAGGAACCGACAGAAGATTTTCTTATAGTCAACATGATAAGTACAGGTATGTATCATGCCATTCATGGATCACATGTCAGGAACCGACAGAAGATTGTCTTATAGTCAACATGATAAGTACATGTATGTATCATGCCATTCATGGATCACATGTCTCAAGAACCGACAGAAGATTGTCTTATAGTCAACATGATAAGTACAGGTATGTATCATGCCATTCATGGATCACATGTCAGGAACCGACAGAAGATTGTCTTATAGTCAACATGATAAATACAGGTATATATCATGCCATTCATGGATCACATGTCACGAACCGACAGAAGATTGTCTTCTAGTCAACATGATAAGTACAGGTATGTATCATGCCATTCATGGATCACATGTCAGGAACCGACAGAAGATGGTCTTATAGTCAACATGATAAGTACAGGTATGTATCATGCCATTCATGGATCACATGTCTCAGGAACCGACAGAAGATTGTCTTATAGTCAACATGATAAGTACAGGTATGTATCATGCCATTCATGGATCACATGTCCGGAACCGACAGAAGATTGTCTTCTAGTCAACATGATAAGTACAGGTATGTATCATGCCATTCATGGAGCACATGTCTCAGGAACCGACAGAAGATTGTCTTCTAGTCAACATGATAAGTACAGGTATGTATCATGCCATTCATCGATCACATGTCAGGAACCGACAGAAGATTGTCTTCTAGTCAACATGATAAGTACAGGTATGTATCATGCCATTCATGGATCACATGTCTCAGGAACCGACAGAAGATTGTCTTATAGTCAACATGATAAGTACAGGTATGTATCATGTCATTCATGGATCACATGTCAGGAACCGACAGAAGATTGTCTTATAGTCAACATGATAAATACAGGTATATATCATGCCATTCATGGATCACATGTCAGGAACCGACAGAAGATTGTCTTCTAGTCAACATGATAAGTACAGGTATGTATCATGCCATTCATGGATCACATGTCAGGAAGCGACAGAAGATTGTCTTATAGTCAACATGATAAGTACAGGTATGTATCATGCCATTCATGGATCACATGTCAGGAACCGACAGAAGATTTTCTTCTAGTCAACATGATAAGTACATGTATGTATCATGCCATTCATGGATCACATGTCAGGAACCGACAGAAGATTGTCTTCTAGTCAACATGATAAGTACAGGTATGTATCATGCCATTCATGAATCACATGTCAGGAACCGACAGAAGATTTTCTTATAGTCAACATGATAAGTACAGGTATGTATCATGCCATTCATGGATCACATGTCAGGAACCGACAGAAGATTTTCTTCTAGTCAACATGATAAGTACAGGTATGTATCATGCCATTCATGGATCACATGTCTCAGGAACCGACAGCAGATTGTCTTCTAGTCAACATGATAAGTACAGGTATGTATCATGCCATTCATGGATCACATGTCAGGAACCGACAGAAGATTGTCTTATAGTCAACATGATAAGTACAGGTATGTATCATGCCATTCATGAATCACATGTCAGGAACCGACAGAAGATTGTCTTATAGTCAACATGATAAGTACAGGTATGTATCATGCCATTCATGAATCACATGTCAGGAACCGACAGAAGATTGTCTTATAGTCAACATGATAAGTACAGGTATGTATCATGCCATTCATGGATCACATGTCAGGAACCGACAGAAGATTGTCTTCTAGTCAACATGATAAGTACAGGTATGTATCATGCCATTCATGGATCACATGTCAGGAACCGACAGAAGAATATCTTATAGTCAACATGATAAGTACAGATATGTATCATGCCATTCATGGATCACATGTCAGGAACCGACAGAAGATTGTCTTCTAGTCAACATGATAAGTACAGGTATGTATCATGCCATTCATGAATCACATGTCAGGAACCGACAGAAGATTTTCTTATAGTCAACATGATAAGTACAGGTATGTATCATGCCATTCATGGATCACATGTCAGGAACCGACAGAAGATTGTCTTATAGTCAACATGATAAGTACATGTATGTATCATGCCATTCATGGATCACATGTCTCAAGAACCGACAGAAGATTGTCTTATAGTCAACATGATAAGTACAGGTATGTATCATGCCATTCATGGATCACATGTCAGGAACCGACAGAAGATTGTCTTATAGTCAACATGATAAATACAGGTATATATCATGCCATTCATGGATCACATGTCACGAACCGACAGAAGATTGTCTTCTAGTCAACATGATAAGTACAGGTATGTATCATGCCATTCATGGATCACATGTCAGGAACCGACAGAAGATGGTCTTATAGTCAACATGATAAGTACAGGTATGTATCATGCCATTCATGGATCACATGTCTCAGGAACCGACAGAAGATTGTCTTATAGTCAACATGATAAGTACAGGTATGTATCATGCCATTCATGGATCACATGTCCGGAACCGACAGAAGATTGTCTTCTAGTCAACATGATAAGTACAGGTATGTATCATGCCATTCATGGAGCACATGTCTCAGGAACCGACAGAAGATTGTCTTCTAGTCAACATGATAAGTACAGGTATGTATCATGCCATTCATCGATCACATGTCAGGAACCGACAGAAGATTGTCTTCTAGTCAACATGATAAGTACAGGTATGTATCATGCCATTCATGGATCACATGTCTCAGGAACCGACAGAAGATTGTCTTATAGTCAACATGATAAGTACAGGTATGTATCATGCCATTCATGGATCACATGTCAGGAACCGACAGAAGATTGTCTTATAGTCAACATGATAAATACAGGTATATATCATGCCATTCATGGATCACATGTCAGGAACCGACAGAAGATTGTCTTCTAGTCAACATGATAAGTACAGGTATGTATCATGCCATTCATGGATCACATGTCAGGAAGCGACAGAAGATTGTCTTCTAGTCAACATGATAAGTACAGGTATGTATCATGCCATTCATGGATCACATGTCTCAGGAACCGACAGAAGATTGTCTTATAGTCAACATGATAAGTACAGGTATGTATCATGCCATTCATGGATCACATGTCCGGAACCGACAGAAGATTTTCTTCTAGTCAACATGATAAGTACAGGTATGTATCATGCCATTCATGGATCACATGTCAGGAACCGACAGAAGATGGTCTTCTAGTCAACATGATAAGTACAGGTATGTATCATGCCATTCATGGATCACATGTCAGGAACCGACAGAAGATTGTCTTATAGTCAACATGATAAGTACATGTATGTATCATGCCATTCATGGATCACATGTCTCAAGAACCGACAGAAGATTGTCTTATAGTCAACATGATAAGTACAGGTATGTATCATGCCATTCATGGATCACATGTCAGGAACCGACAGAAGATTGTCTTATAGTCAACATGATAAATACAGGTATATATCATGCCATTCATGGATCACATGTCACGAACCGACAGAAGATTGTCTTCTAGTCAACATGATAAGTACAGGTATGTATCATGCCATTCATGGATCACATGTCAGGAAGCGACAGAAGATGGTCTTATAGTCAACATGATAAGTACAGGTATGTATCATGCCATTCATGGATCACATGTCTCAGGAACCGACAGAAGATTGTCTTATAGTCAACATGATAAGTACAGGTATGTATCATGCCATTCATGGATCACATGTCCGGAACCGACAGAAGATTGTCTTCTAGTCAACATGATAAGTACAGGTATGTATCATGACATTCATGGAGCACATGTCTCAGGAACCGACAGAAGATTGTCTTATAGTCAACATGATAAGTACAGGTATGTATCATGCCATTCATGGATCACATGTCTCAGGAACCGACAGAAGATTGTCTTATAGTCAACATGATAAGTACAGGTATGTATCATGCCATTCATGGATCACATGTCCGGAACCGACAGAAGATTGTCTTCTAGTCAACATGATAAGTACAGGTATGTATCATGCCATTCATGGAGCACATGTCTCAGGAACCGACAGAAGATTGTCTTCTAGTCAACATGATAAGTACAGGTATGTATCATGCCATTCATCGATCACATGTCAGGAACCGACAGAAGATTGTCTTCTAGTCAACATGATAAGTACATGTATGTATCATGCCATTCATGGATCACATGTCTCAGGAACCGCCAGAAGATTGTCTTATAGTCAACATGATAAGTACAGGTATGTATCATGCCATTCATGGATCACATGTCAGGAACCGACAGAAGATTGTCTTATAGTCAACATGATAAATACAGGTATATATCATGCCATTCATGGATCACATGTCAGGAACCGACAGAAGATTGTCTTCTAGTCAACATGATAAGTACAGGTATGTATCATGCCATTCATGGATCACATGTCAGGAAGCGACAGAAGATGGTCTTCTAGTCAACATGATAAGTACAGGTATGTATCATGCCATTCATGGATCACATGTCTCAGGAACCGACAAAAGATTGTCTTATAGTCAACATGATAAGTACAGGTATGTATCATGCCATTCATGGATCACATGTCCGGAACCGACAGAAGATTTTCTTCTAGTCAACATGATAAGTACAGGTATGTATCATGCCATTCATGGAGCACATGTCTCAGGAACCGACAGAAGATTGTCTTCTAGTCAACATGATAAGTACAGGTATGTATCATGCCATTCATGGATCACATGTCAGGAACCGACAGAAGATTGTCTTCTAGTCAACATGATAAGTACAGGTATGTATCATGCCATTCATGGATCACATGTCAGGAACCGACTGAAGATTGTCTTATAGTCAACATGATAAGTACATGTATGTATCATGCCATTCATGGATCACATGTCAGGAACCGACAGAAGATTGTTTTATAGTCAACATGATAAGTACATGTATGTATCATGCCATTCATGGATCACATGTCTCAGGAACCGACAGAAGATTGTCTTATAGTCAACATGATAAGTACAGGTATGTATCATACCATTCATGGATCACATGTCAGGAACCGACAGAAAATTGTCTTATAGTCAACATGATAAGTACAGGTATATATCATGCCATTCATGGATCACATGTCAGGAACCGACAGAAGATTGTCTTCTAGTCAACATGATAAGTACAGGTATGTATCATGCCATTCATGGATCACATGTCAGGAACCGATAGAAGATTGTATTCTATTCAACATGATAAGTACAGGTATGTATCATGCCATTCGTGGATCACATGTCAGGAACCGACAGAAGATTGTCTTAGTCAACATGATAAGTACAGGTATATATCATGCCATTCATGGATCACATGTCAGGAACCGACAGAAGATTGTCTTTTGGTCAACATTATAAGTACAGGTATGTATCATGCCATTCATGGATCACATGTCTGGAACCGACAAAAGATTGTCTTATAGTCAACATGATAAGTACAGGTATGTATCATGCCATTCATGAATCACATGTCAGGAACCGACACAAGATTTTCTTATAGTCAACATGATAAGTACAGGTATGTATCATGCCATTCATGGATCACATGTCAGGAACCGACAGAAGATTTTCTTCTAGTCAACATGATAAGTACAGGTATGTATCATGCCATTCATGGATCACATGTCAGGAACCGACAGAAGATTGTCTTCTAGTCAACATGATAAGTACATGTATGTATCATGCCATTCATGGATCACATGTCAGGAACCGACAGAAGATTGTCTTCTAGTCAACATGATAAGTACAGGTATGTATCATGCCATTCATGGATCACATGTCTGGAACCGACAGAAGATTGTCTTCTAGTCAACATGATAAGTACATGTATGTATCATGCCATTCATGGATCACATGTCAGGAACCGACAGAAGATTGTCTTCTAGTCAACATGATAAGTACAGGTATGTATCATGCCATTCATGAATCACATGTCAGGAACCGACAGAAGATTTTCTTATAGTCAACATGATAAGTACAGGTATGTATCATGCCATTCATGGATCACATGTCAGGAACCGACAGAAGATTTTCTTCTAGTCAACATGATAAGTACAGGTATGTATCATGCCATTCATGGATCACATGTCTCAGGAACCGACAGCAGATTGTCTTCTAGTCAACATGATAAGTACAGGTATGTATCATGCCATTCATGGATCACATGTCAGGAACCGACAGAAGATTGTCTTATAGTCAACATGATAAGTACAGGTATCTATCATGCCATTCATGAATCACATGTCAGGAACCGACAGAAGATTTTCTTATAGTCAACATGATAAGTACATGTATGTATCATGCCATTCATGGATCATATGTCTCAGGAACCGACAGAAGATTGTCTTATAGTCAACATGATAAGTACAGGTATGTATCATGCCATTCATGGATCACATGTCAGGAACCGACAGAAGATTTTCTTCTAGTCAACATGATAAGTACAGGTATGTATCATGCCATTCATGGATCACCTGTCAGGAACCGACAGAAGATTGTCTTATAGTCAACATGATAACTACAGGTATGTATCATGCCATTCATGGATCACATGTCAGGAACCGACAGAAGATTGTCTTCTAGTCAACATGATAAGTACAGGTATGTATCATGCCATTCATGGATCACATGTCAGGAACCGACAGAAGAATATCTTATAGTCAACATGATAAGTACAGGTATGTATCATGCCATTCATGGATCACATGTCAGGAACCGACAGAAGATTGTCTTCTAGTCAACATGATAAGTACAGGTATGTATCATGCCATTCATGAATCACATGTCAGAAACCGACAGAAGATTTTCTTATAGTCAACATGATAAGTACAGGTATGTATCATGCCATTCATGGATCACATGTCAGGAACCGATAGAAGATTGTATTCTATTCAACATGATAAGTACAGGTATGTATCATGCCATTCATGGATCACATGTCAGGAACCGACAGAAGATTGTCTTAGTCAACATGATAAGTACAGGTATATATCATGCCATTCATGGATCACATGTCAGGAACCGACAGAAGATTGTCTTTTGGTCAACATTATAAGTACAGGTATGTATCATGCCATTCATGGATCACATGTCTGGAATCGACAGAAGAATATATTATAGTCAACATGATAAGTACAGGTATGTATCATGCCATTCATGGATCACATGTCTGGAACCGACAAAAGATTGTCTTATAGTCAACATGATAAGTACAGGTATGTATCATGCCATTCATGAATCACATGTCAGGAACCGACACAAGATTTTCTTATAGTCAACATGATAAGTACAGGTATGTATCATGCCATTCATGGATCACATATCAGGAACCGACAGAAGATTTTCTTCTAGTCAACATGATAAGTACAGGTATGTATCATGCCATTCATGGATCACATGTCAGGAACCGACAGAAGATTGTCTTCTAGTCAACATGATAAGTACATGTATGTATCATGCCATTCATGGATCACATGTCAGGAACCGACAGAAGATTGTCTTCTAGTCAACATGATAAGTACAGGTATGTATCATGCCATTCATGGATCACATGTCTGGAACCGACAGAAGATTGTCTTCTAGTCAACATGATAAGTACATGTATGTATCATGCCATTCATGGATCACATGTCAGGAACCGACAGAAGATTGTCTTCTAGTCAACATGATAAGTACAGGTATGTATCATGCCATTCATGAATCACATGTCAGGAACCGACAGAAGATTTTCTTATAGTCAACATGATAAGTACAGGTATGTATCATGCCATTCATGGATCACATGTCAGGAACCGACAGAAGATTTTCTTCTAGTCAACATGATAAGTACAGGTATGTATCATGCCATTCATGGAGCACATGTCTCAGGAACCGACAGCAGATTGTCTTCTAGTCAACATGATAAGTACAGGTATGTATCATGCCATTCATGGATCACATGTCAGGAACCGACAGAAGATTGTCTTATAGTCAACATGATAAGTACAGGTATCTATCATGCCATTCATGAATCACATGTCAGGAACCGACAGAAGATTGTCTTATAGTCAACATGATAAGTACATGTATGTATCATGCCATTCATGGATCATATGTCTCAGGAACCGACAGAAGATTGTCTTATAGTCAACATGATAAGTACAGGTATGTATCATGCCATTCATGGATCACATGTCAGGAACCGACAGAAGATTTTCTTCTAGTCAACATGATAAGTACAGATATGTATCATGCCATTCATGGATCACCTGTCAGGAACCGACAGAAGATTTTCTTCTAATCAACATGATAAGTACAGGTATGTATCATGCCATTCATGGATCACATGTCTGGAATCGACAGAAGAATATATTATAGTCAACATGATAAGTACAGGTATGTATCATGCCATTCATGGATCACATGTCTGGAACCGACGAAAGATTGTCTTATAGTCAACATGATAAGTACAGGTATGTATCATGCCATTCATGAATCACATGTCAGGAACCGACAGAAGATTTTCTTCTAGTCAACATGATAAGTACATGTATGTATCATGCCATTCATGGATCACATGTCAGGAACCGACAGAAGATTGTCTTCTAGTCAACATGATAAGTACAGGTATGTATCATGCCATTCATGGATCACATGTCTGGAACCGACAGAAGATGGTCTTCTAGTCAACATGATAAGTACATGTATGTATCATGCCATTCATGGATCACATGTCAGGAACCGACAGAAGATTGTCTTCTAGTCAACATGATAAGTACAGGTATGTATCATGCCATTCATGAATCACATGTCAGGAACCGACAGAAGATTTTCTTATAGTCAACATGATAAGTACAGGTATGTATCATGCCATTCATGGATCACATGTCTCAGGAACCGACAGCAGATTGTCTTCTAGTCAACATGATAAGTACAGGTATGTATCATGCCATTCATGGATCACATGTCAGGAACCGACAGAAGATTGTCTTATAGTCAACATGATAAGTACAGGTATCTATCATGCCATTCATGAATCACATGTCAGGAACCGACAGAAGATTGTCTTCTAGTCAACATGATAAGTACATGTATGTATCATGCCATTCATGGATCATATGTCTCAGGAACCGACAGAAGATTGTCTTATAGTCAACATGATAAGTACAGGTATGTATCATGCCATTCATGGATCACATGTCAGGAACCGACAGAAGATTTTCTTCTAGTCAACATGATAAGTACAGGTATGTATCATGCCATTCATGAATCACATGTCAGAAACCGACAGAAGATTTTCTTATAGTCAACATGATAAGTACAGGTATGTATCATGCCATTCATGGATCACATGTCAGGAACCGACAGAAGATGGTCTTCTAGTCAACATGATAAGTACAGGTATGTATCATGCCATTGATGGAGCACATGTCTCAGGAACCGACAGAAGATTGTCTTCTAGTCAACATGATAAGTACAGGTATGTATCATGCCATTCATGGATCACATGTCAGGAACCGACAGAAGATTGTCTTCTAGTCAACAGGATAAGTACAGGTATGTATCATGCCATTCATGGATCACATGTCAGGAACCGACAGAAGATTGTCTTATAGTCAACATGATAAGTACATGTATGTATCATGCCATTCATGGATCACATGTCAGGAACCGACAGAAGATGGTCTTCTAGTCAACATGATAAGTACAGGTATGTATCATGTCATTCATGGATCACATGTCAGGAACCGACAGAAGATTGTATTCTATTCAACATGATAAGTACAGGTATGTATCATGCCATTCATGGATCACATGTCAGGAACCGACAGAAGATTTTCTTATAGTCAACATGATAAGTAC
This sequence comes from Bathymodiolus septemdierum, assembly GCA_963383655.1. Classification (NCBI taxonomy): domain Eukaryota; kingdom Metazoa; phylum Mollusca; class Bivalvia; order Mytilida; family Modiolidae; genus Bathymodiolus; species Bathymodiolus septemdierum. Next base: position 83,234,166 of record OY726524.1, on the reverse strand, counting down.
AGGTATATATCATGCCATTCATGGATCACATATCAGGAACCGACAGAAGATTTTCTTCTAATCAACATGATAAGTACAGGTATGTATCATGCCATTCATGGATCACATGTCTGGAATCGACAGAAGAATATATTATAGTCAACATGATAAGTACAGGTATGTATCATGCCATTCATGGATCACATGTCTGGAACCGACGAAAGATTGTCTTATAGTCAACATGATAAGTACAGGTATGTATCATGCCATTCATGAATCACATGTCAGGAACCGACAGAAGATTTTCTTATAGTCAACATGATAAGTACAGGTATGTATCATGCCATTCATGAATCACATGTCAGGAACCGACGGAAGATGTTCTTATAGTCAACATGATAAGTACAGGTATGTATCATGCCATTCATGGATCACATGTCAGGAACCGACAGAAGATTGTCTTATAGTCAACATGATAAATACAGGTATATATCATGCCATTCATGGATCACATGTCACGAACCGACAGAAGATTTTCTTCTAGTCAACATGATAAGTACAGGTATGTATCATGCCATTCATGGATCACATGTCAGGAAGCGACAGAAGATTGTCTTATAGTCAACATGATAAGTACAGGTATGTATCATGCCATTCATGGATCACATGTCTCAGGAACCGACAGAAGATTGTCTTATAGTCAACATGATAAGTACAGGTATGTATCATGCCATTCATGGATCACATGTCCGGAACCGACAGAAGATGGTCTTCTAGTCAACATGATAAGTACAGGTATGTATCATGCCATTCATGGAGCACATGTCTCAGGAACCGACAGAAGATTGTCTTCTAGTCAACATGATAAGTACAGGTATGTATCATGCCATTCATCGATCACATGTCAGGAACCGACAGAAGATTGTCTTCTAGTCAACATGATAAGTACAGGTATGTATCATGCCATTCATGGATCACATGTCTCAGGAACCGACAGAAGATTGTCTTATAGTCAACATGATAACTACAGGTATGTATCATGCCATTCATGGATCACATGTCAGGAACCGACAGAAGATTGTCTTCTAGTCAACATGATAAGTACAGGTATGTATCATGCCATTCATGGATCACATGTCTGGAACCGACAGAAGAATATCTTATAGTCAACATGATAAGTACAGGTATGTATCATGCCATTCATGGATCACATGTCAGGAACCGACAGAAGATTGTCTTCTAGTCAACATGATAAGTAAAGGTATGTATCATGCCATTCATGAATCACATGTCAGAAACCGACAGAAGATTTTCTTATAGTCAACATGATAAGTACAGGTATGTATCATGCCATTCATGGATCACATGTCAGGAACCGACAGAAGATGGTCTTCTAGTCAACATGATAAGTACAGGTATGTATCATGCCATTGATGGAGCACATGTCTCAGGAACCGACAGAAGATTGTCTTCTAGTCAACATGATAAGTACAGGTATGTATCATGCCATTCATGGATCACATGTCAGGAACCGACAGAAGATTGTCTTCTAGTCAACAGGATAAGTACAGGTATGTATCATGCCATTCATGGATCACATGTCAGGAACCGACAGAAGATTTTCTTATAGTCAACATGATAAGTACATGTATGTATCATGCCATTCATGGATCACATGTCAGGAACCGACAGAAGATTGTATTCTATTCAACATGATAAGTACAGGTATGTATCATGCCATTCATGGATCACATGTCAGGCACCGACAGAAGATTGTCTTATAGTCAACATGATAAGTACAGGTATATATCATGCCATTCATGGATCACATGTCAGGAACCGACAGAAGATTTTCTTCTAATCAACATGATAAGTACAGGTATGTATCATGCCATTCATGGATCACATGTCTGGAATCGACAGAAGAATATATTATAGTCAACATGATAAGTACAGGTATGTATCATGCCATTCATGGATCACATGTCAGGAACCGACGAAAGATTGTCTTATAGTCAACATGATAAGTACAGGTATGTATCATGCCATTCATGAATCACATGTCAGGAACCGACAGAAGATTTTCTTATAGTCAACATGATAAGTACAGGTATGTATCATGCCATTCATGGATCACATGTCAGGAACCGACGGAAGATGTTCTTATAGTCAACATGATAAGTACAGGTATGTATCATGCCATTCATGGATCACATGTCAGGAACCGACAGAAGATTGTCTTATAGTCAACATGATAAATACAGGTATATATCATGCCATTCATGGATCACATGTCACGAACCGACAGAAGATTGTCTTCTAGTCAACATGATAAGTACAGGTATGTATCATGCCATTCATGGATCACATGTCAGGAAGCGACAGAAGATTGTCTTATAGTCAACATGATAAGTACAGGTATGTATCATGCCATTCATGGATCACATGTCTCAGGAACCGACAGAAGATTGTCTTATAGTCAACATGATAAGTACAGGTATGTATCATGCCATTCATTGATCACATGTCCGGAACCGACAGAAGATGGTCTTCTAGTCAACATGATAAGTACAGGTATGTATCATGCCATTCATGGAGCACATGTCTCAGGAACCGACAGAAGATTGTCTTCTAGTCAACATGATAAGTACAGGTATGTATCATGCCATTCATCGATCACATGTCAGGAACCGACAGAAGATTGTCTTCTAGTCAACATGATAAGTACAGGTATGTATCATGCCATTCATGGATCACATGTCAGGAACCGACAGAAGATTGTCTTCTAGTCAACATGATAAGTACAGGTATGTATCATGCCATTCATGGATCACATGTCTGGAACCGACAGAAGAATATCTTATAGTCAACATGATCAGTACAGGTATGTATCATGCCATTCATGGATCACATGTCAGGAACCGACAGAAGATTGTCTTCTAGTCAACATGATAAGTACAGGTATGTATCATGCCATTCATGAATCACATGTCAGAAACCGACAGAAGATTTTCTTATAGTCAACATGATAAGTACAGGTATGTATCATGCCATTCATGGATCACATGTCAGGAACCGACAGAAGATGGTCTTCTAGTCAACATGATAAGTACAGGTATGTATCATGCCATTGATGGAGCACATGTCTCAGGAACCGACAGAAGATTGTCTTCTAGTCAACATGATAAGTACAGGTATGTATCATGCCATTCATGTATCACATGTCAGGAACCGACAGAAGATTGTCTTCTAGTCAACAGGATAAGTACAGGTATGTATCATGCCATTCATGGATCACATGTCAGGAACCGACAGAAGATTGTCTTATAGTCAACATGATAAGTAAATGTATGTATCATGCCATTCATGGATCACATGTCAGGAACCGACAGAAGATTGTCTTCTAGTCAACATGATAAGTACAGGTATGTATCATGTCATTCATGGATCACATGTCAGGAACCGACAGAAGATTGTATTCTATTCAACATGATAAGGACAGGTATGTATCATGCCATTCATGGATCACATGTCAGGAACCGACAGAAGATTGTCTTATAGTCAACATGATAAGTACAGGTATATATCATGCCATTCATGGATCACATGTCAGGAACCGACACAAGATTTTCTTCTAATCGACATGATAAGTACAGGTATATATCATGCCATTCATGGATCACATGTCAGGAACCGACAGAAGATTTTCTTATAGTCAACATGATAAGTACAGGTATGTATCATGCCATTCATGGATCACATGTCAGGAACCGACAGAAGATTTTCTTCTAGTCAACATGATAAGTACAGGTATGTATCATGCCATTCATGGATCACATGTCTCAGGAACCGACAGAAGATTGTCTTATAGTCAACATGATAACTACAGGTATGTATCATGCCATTCATGGATCACATGTCAGGAACCGACAGAAGATTGTCTTCTAGTCAACACGATAAGTACAGGTATGTATCATGCCATTCATGGATCACATGTCTGGAACCGACAGAAGAATATCTTATAGTCAACATGATAAGTACAGGTATGTATCATGCCATTCATGGATCACATGTCAGGAACCGACAGAAGATTGTCTTCTAGTCAACATGATAAATACAGGTATGTATCATGCCATTCATGAATCACATGTCAGAAACCGACAGAAGATTTTCTTATAGTCAACATGATAAGTACAGGTATGTATCATGCCATTCATGGATCACATGTCAGGAACCGACAGAAGATGGTCTTCTAGTCAACATGATAAGTACAGGTATGTATCATGCCATTGATGGAGCACATGTCTCAGGAACCGACAGAAGATTGTCTTCTAGTCAACATGATACGTACAGGTATGTATCATGCCATTCATGGATCACATGTCAGGAACCGACAGAAGATTGTCTTCTAGTCAACAGGATAAGTACAGGTATGTATCATGCCATTCATGGATCACATGTCAGGAACCGACAGAAGATTGTCTTATAGTCAACATGATAAGTACATGTATGTATCATGCCATTCATGGATCACATGTCAGGAACCGACAGAAGATTGTATTCTATTCAACATGATAAGTACAGGTATGTATCATGCCATTCATGGATCACATGTCAGGCACCGACAGAAGATTGTCTTATAGTCAACATGATAAGTACAGGTATATATCATGCCATTCATGGATCACATGTCAGGAACCGACAGAAGATTTTCTTCTAATCAACATGATAAGTACAGGTATGTATCATGCCATTCATGGATCACATGTCTGGAATCGACAGAAGAATATATTATAGTCAACATGATAAGTACATGTATGTATCATGCCATTCATGGATCACATGTCTGGAACCGACGAAAGATTGTCTTATAGTCAACATGATAAGTACAGGTATGTATCATGCCATTCATGAATCACATGTCAGGAACCGACAGAAGATTTTCTTATAGTCAACATGATAAGTACAGGTATGTATCATGCCATTCATGGATCACATGTCAGGAACCGACGGAAGATGTTCTTATAGTCAACATGATAAGTACAGGTATGTATCATGCCATTCATGGATCACATGTCAGGAACCGACAGAAGATTGTCTTATAGTCAACATGATAAATACAGGTATATATCATGCCATTCATGGATCACATGTCACGAACCGACAGAAGATTGTCTTCTAGTCAACATGATAAGTACAGGTATGTATCATGCCATTCATGGATCACATGTCAGGAAGCGACAGAAGATTGTCTTATAGTCAACATGATAAGTACAGGTATGTATCATGCCATTCATGGATCACATGTCTCAGGAACCGACAGAAGATTGTCTTATAGTCAACATGATAAGTACAGGTATGTATCATGCCATTCATTGATCACATGTCCGGAACCGACAGAAGATGGTCTTCTAGTCAACATGATAAGTACAGGTATGTATCATGCCATTCATGGAGCACATGTCTCAGGAACCGACAGAAGATTGTCTTCTAGTCAACATGATAAGTACAGGTATGTATCATGCCATTCATCGATCACATGTCAGGAACCGACAGAAGATTGTCTTCTAGTCAACATGATAAGTACAGGTATGTATCATGCCATTCATGGATCACATGTCAGGAACCGACAGAAGATTGTCTTCTAGTCAACATGATAAGTACAGGTATGTATCATGCCATTCATGGATCACATGTCTGGAACCGACAGAAGAATATCTTATAGTCAACATGATAAGTACAGGTATGTATCATGCCATTCATGGATCACATGTCAGGAACCGACAGAAGATTGTCTTCTAGTCAACATGATAAGTACAGGTATGTATCATGCCATTCATGAATCACATGTCAGAAACCGACAGAAGATTTTCTTATAGTCAACATGATAAGTACAGGTATGTATCATGCCATTCATGGATCACATGTCAGGAACCGACAGAAGATGGTCTTCTAGTCAACATGATAAGTACAGGTATGTATCATGCCATTGATGGAGCACATGTCTCAGGAACCGACAGAAGATTGTCTTCTAGTCAACATGATAAGTACAGGTATGTATCATGCCATTCATGGATCACATGTCAGGAACCGACAGAAGATTGTCTTCTAGTCAACAGGATAAGTACAGGTATGTATCATGCCATTCATGGATCACATGTCAGGAACCGACAGAAGATTGTCTTATAGTCAACATGATAAGTACATGTATGTATCATGCCATTCATGGATCACATGTCAGGAACCGACAGAAGATTGTCTTCTAGTCAACATGATAAGTACAGGTATGTATCATGTCATTCATGGATCACATGTCAGGAACCGACAGAAGATTGTATTCTATTCAACATGATAAGTACAGGTATGTATCATGCCATTCATGGATCACATGTCAGGAACCGACAGAAGATTGTCTTATAGTCAACATGATAAGTACAGGTATATATCATGCCATTCATGGATCACATGTCAGGAACCGACAGAAGATTTTCTTCTAATCAACATGATAAGTACAGGTATGTATCATGCCATTCATGGATCACATGTCTGGAATCGACAGAAGAATATATTATAGTCAACATGATAAGTACAGGTATGTATCATGCCATTCATGGATCACATGTCAGGAACCGACGGAAGATGTTCTTATAGTCAACATGATAAGTACAGGTATGTATCATGCCATTCATGGATCACATGTCTGGAACCGACAGAAGATTGTCTTATAGTCAACATGATAAATACAGGTATATATCATGCCATTCATGGATCACATGTCACGAACCGACAGAAGATTGTCTTCTAGTCAACATGATAAGTACAGGTATGTATCATGCCATTCATGGATCACATGTCAGGAAGCGACAGAAGATTGTCTTATAGTCAACATGATAAGTACAGGTATGTATCATGCCATTCATGGATCACATGTCTCAGGAACCGACAGAAGATTGTCTTATAGTCAACATGATAAGTACAGGTATGTATCATGCCATTCATGGATCACATGTCCGGAACCGACAGAAGATTGTCTTCTAGTCAACATGATAAGTACAGGTATGTATCATGCCATTCATGGAGCACATGTCTCAGGAACCGACAGAAGATTGTCTTCTAGTCAACATGATAAGTACAGGTATGTATCATGCCATTCATCGATCACATGTCAGGAACCGACAGAAGATTGTCTTCTAGTCAACATGATAAGTACAGGTATGTATCATGCCATTCATGGATCACATGTCTCAGGAACCGACAGAAGATTTTCTTATAGTCAACATGATAAGTACAGGTATGTATCATGCCATTCATGGATCACATGTCAGGAACCGACAGAAGATTGTCTTATAGTCAACATGATAAATACAGGTATATATCATGCCATTCATGGATCACATGTCAGGAACCGACAGAAGATTGTCTTCTAGTCAACATGATAAGTACAGGTATGTATCATGCCATTCATGGATCACATGTCAGGAAGCGACAGAAGATTGTCTTCTAGTCAACATGATAAGTACAGGTATGTATCATGCCATTCATGGATCACATGTCTCAGGAACCGACAGAAGATTGTCTTATAGTCAACATGATCAGTACAGGTATGTATCATGCCATTCATGGATCACATGTCCGGAACCGACAGAAGATTTTCTTCTAGTCAACATGATAAGTACAGGTATGTATCATGCCATTCATGGAGCACATGTCTCAGGAACCGACAGAAGATTGTCTTCTAGTCAACATGATAAGTACAGGTATGTATCATGCCATTCATGGATCACATGTCAGGAACCGACAGAAGATTGTCTTCTAGTCAACATGATAAGTACAGGTATGTATCATGCCATTCATGGATCACATGTCAGGAACCGACAGAAGATTGTTTTATAGTCAACATGATAAGTACATGTATGTATCATGCCATTCATGGATCACATGTCTCAGGAACCGACAGAATATTGTCTTATAGTCAACATGATAAGTACAGGTATGTATCATACCATTCATGGATCACATGTCAGGAACCGACAGAAGATTGTCTTATAGTCAACATGATAAGTACAGGTATATATCATGCCATTCATGGATCACATGTCAGGAACCGACAGAAGATTGTCTTCTAGTCAACATGATAAGTACAGGTATGTATCATGCCATTCATGGATCACATGTCAGGAACCGACAGAAGATGGTCTTCTAGTCAACATGATAAGTACAGGTATGTATCATGCCATTGATGGAGCACATGTCTCAGGAACCGACAGAAGATTGTCTTCTAGTCAACATGATAAGTACAGGTATGTATCATGCCATTCATGGATCACATGTCAGGAACCGACAGAAGATTGTCTTCTAGTCAACAGGATAAGTACAGGTATGTATCATGCCATTCATGGATCACATGTCAGGAACCGACAGAAGATTGTCTTATAGTCAACATGATAAGTACATGTATGTATCATGCCATTCATGGATCACATGTCAGGAACCGACAGAAGATTGTCTTCTAGTCAACATGATAAGTACAGGTATGTATCATGTCATTCATGGATCACATGTCAGGAACCGACAGAATATTGTATTCTATTCAACATGATAAGTACAGGTATATATCATGCCATTCATGGATCACATGTCTGGAATCGACAGAAGAATATATTATAGTCAACATGATAAGTACAGGTATGTATCATGCCATTCATGGATCACATGTCTGGAACCGACGAAAGATTGTCTTATAGTCAACATGATAAGTACAGGTATGTATCATGCCATTCATGAATCACATGTCAGGAACCGACAGAAGATTTTCTTATAGTCAACATGATAAGTACAGGTATGTATCATGCCATTCATGGATCACATGTCAGGAACCGACGGAAGATGTTCTTATAGTCAACATGATAAGTACAGGTATGTATCATGTCATTCATGGATCACATGTCTGGAACCGACAGAAGATTGTCTTATAGTCAACATGATAAATACAGGTATATATCATGCCATTCATGGATCACATGTCACGAACCGACAGAAGATTGTCTTCTAGTCAACATGATAAGTACAGGTATGTATCATGCCATTCATGGATCACATGTCAGGAAGCGACAGAAGATTGTCTTATAGTCAACATGATAAGTACAGGTATGTATCATGCCATTCATGGATCACATGTCTCAGGAACCGACAGAAGATTGTCTTATAGTCAACATGATAAGTACAGGTATGTATCATGCCATTCATGGATCACATGTCCGGAACCGACAGAAGATTGTCTTCTAGTCAACATGATAAGTACAGGTATGTATCATGCAATTGATGGAGCACATGTCTCAGGAACCGACAGAAGATTGTCTTCTAGTCAACATGATAAGTACAGGTATGTATCATGCCATTCATGGATCACATGTCAGGAACCGACAGAAGATTGTCTTCTAGTCAACAGGATAAGTACAGGTATGTATCATGCCATTCATGGATCACATGTCAGGAACCGACAGAAGATTGTCTTATAGTCAACATGATAAGTACATGTATGTATCATGCCATTCATGGATCACATGTCAGGAACCGACAGAAGATTGTCTTCTAGTCAACATGATAAGTACAGGTATGTATCATGTCATTCATGGATCACATGTCAGGAACTGACAGAAGATTGTATTCTATTCAACATGATAAGTACAGGTATGTATCATGCCATTCATGGATCACATGTCAGGAACCGACAGAAGATTGTCTTATAGTCAACATGATAAGTACAGGTATATATCATGCCATTCATGGATCACATGTCAGGAACCGACAGAAGATTTTCTTCTAATCAACATGATAAGTACAGGTATGTATCATGCCATTCATGGATCACATGTCTGGAATCGACAGAAGAATATATTATAGTCAACATGATAAGTACAGGTATGTATCATGCCATTCATGGATCACATGTCTGGAACCGACGAAAGATTGTCTTATAGTCAACATGATAAGTACAGGTATGTATCATGCCATTCATGAATAACATGTCAGGAACCGACAGAAGATTTTCTTATAGTCAACATGATAAGTACAGGTATGTATCATGCCATTCATGGATCACATGTCAGGAACCGACGGAAGATGTTCTTATAGTCAACATGATAAGTACAGGTATGTATCATGCCATTCATGGATCACATGTCTGGAACCGACAGAAGATTGTCTTATAGTCAACATGATAAATACAGGTATATATCATGCCATTCATGGATCACATGTCACGAACCGACAGAAGATTGTCTTCTAGTCAACATGATAAGTACAGGTATGTATCATGCCATTCATGGATCACATGTCAGGAAGCGACAGAAGATTGTCTTATAGTCAACATGATAAGTACAGGTATGTATCATGCCATTCATGGATCACATGTCTCAGGAACCGACAGAAGATTGTCTTATAGTCAACATGATAAGTACAGGTATGTATCATGCCATTCATGGATCACATGTCCGGAACCGACAGAAGATTGTCTTCTAGTCAACATGATAAGTACAGGTATGTATCATGCCATTCATGGAGCACATGTCTCAGGAACCGACAGAAGATTGTCTTCTAGTCAACATGATAAGTACAGGTATGTATCATGCCATTCATGGATCACATGTCAGAAACCGACAGAAGATTGTCTTCTAGTCAACATGATAAGTACAGGTATGTATCATGCCATTCATGGATCACATGTCAGGAACCGACAGAAGATTGTTTTATAGTCAACATGATAAGTACATGTATGTATCATGCCATTCATGGATCACATGTCTCAGGAACCGACAGAAGATTGTCTTATAGTCAACATGATAAGTACAGGTATGTATCATACCATTCATGGATCACATGTCAGGAACCGACAAAAGATTGTCTTATAGTCAACATGATAAGTACAGGTATATATCATGCCATTCATGGATCACATGTCAGGAACCGACAGAAGATTGTCTTCTAGTCAACATGATAAGTACAGGTATGTATCATGCCATTCATGGATCACATGTCAGGAACCGATAGAAGATTGTATTCTATTCAACATGATAAGTACAGGTATGTATCATGCCATTCATGGATCACATGTCAGGAACCGACAGAAGATTGTCTTAGTCAACATGATAAGTACAGGTATATATCATGCCATTCATGGATCACATGTCAGGAACCGACAGAAGATTGTCTTTTGGTCAACATGATAAGTACAGGTATGTATCATGCCATTCATGGATCACATGTCTGGAATCGACAGAAGAATATATTATAGTCAACATGATAAGTACAGGTATGTATCATGCCATTCATGGATCACATGTCTGGAACCGACAAAAGATTGTCTTATAGTCAACATGATAAGTACAGGTATGTATCATGCCATTCATGAATCACATGTCAGGAACCGACACAAGATTTTCTTATAGTCAACATGATAAGTACAGGTATGTATCATGCCATTCATGGATCACATGTCAGGAACCGACAGAAGATTTTCTTCTAGTCAACATGATAAGTACAGGTATGTATCATGCCATTCATGGATCACATGTCAGGAACCGACAGAAGATTGTCTTCTAGTCAACATGATAAGTACATGTATGTATCATGCCATTCATGGATCACATGTCAGGAACCGACAGAAGATTGTCTTCTAGTCAACATGATAAGTACAGGTATGTATCATGCCATTCATGGATCACATGTCAGGAAGCGACAGAAGATTGTCTTCTAGTCAACATGATAAGTACAGGTATGTATCATGCCATTCATGGATCACATGTCTCAGGAACCGACAGAAGATTGTATTATAGTCAACATGATCAGTACAGGTATGTATCATGCCATTCATGGATCACATGTCCGGAACCGACAGAAGATTTTCTTCTAGTCAACATGATAAGTACAGGTATGTATCATGCCATTCATGGATCACATGTCAGGAACCGACAGAAGATGGTCTTCTAGTCAACATGATAAGTACAGGTATGTATCATGCCATTGATGGAGCACATGTCTCAGGAACCGACAGAAGATTGTCTTCTAGTCAACATGATAAGTACAGGTATGTATCATGCCATTCATGGATCACATGTCAGGAACCGACAGAAGATTGTCTTCTAGTCAACAGGATAAGTACAGGTATGTATCATGCCATTCATGGATCACATGTCAGGAACCGACAGAAGATTGTCTTATAGTCAACATGATAAGTACATGTATGTATCATGCCATTCATGGATCACATGTCAGGAACCGACAGAAGATTGTCTTCTAGTCAACATGATAAGTACAGGTATGTATCATGTCATTCATGGATCACATGTCAGGAACCGACAGAATATTGTATTCTATTCAACATGATAAGTACAGGTATATATCATGCCATTCATGGATCACATGTCTGGAATCGACAGAAGAATATATTATAGTCAACATGATAAGTACAGGTATGTATCATGCCATTCATGGATCACATGTCTGGAACCGACGAAAGATTGTCTTATAGTCAACATGATAAGTACAGGTATGTATCATGCCATTCATGAATCACATGTCAGGAACCGACAGAAGATTTTCTTATAGTCAACATGATAAGTACAGGTATGTATCATGCCATTCATGGATCACATGTCAGGAACCGACGGAAGATGTTCTTATAGTCAACATGATAAGTACAGGTATGTATCATGTCATTCATGGATCACATGTCTGGAACCGACAGAAGATTGTCTTATAGTCAACATGATAAATACAGGTATATATCATGCCATTCATGGATCACATGTCACGAACCGACAGAAGATTGTCTTCTAGTCAACATGATAAGTACAGGTATGTATCATGCCATTCATGGATCACATGTCAGGAAGCGACAGAAGATTGTCTTATAGTCAACATGATAAGTACAGGTATGTATCATGCCATTCATGGATCACATGTCTCAGGAACCGACAGAAGATTGTCTTATAGTCAACATGATAAGTACAGGTATGTATCATGCCATTCATGGATCACATGTCCGGAACCGACAGAAGATTGTCTTCTAGTCAACATGATAAGTACAGGTATGTATCATGCCATTCATGGAGCACATGTCTCAGGAACCGACAGAAGATTGTCTTCTAGTCAACATGATAAGTACAGGTATGTATCATGCCATTCATGGATCACATGTCAGGAACCGACAGAAGATTGTCTTCTAGTCAACAGGATAAGTACAGGTATGTATCATGCCATTCATGGATCACATGTCAGGAACCGACAGAAGATTGTCTTATAGTCAACATGATAAGTACATGTATGTATCATGCCATTCATGGATCACATGTCAGGAACCGACAGAAGATTGTCTTCTAGTCAACATGATAAGTACAGGTATGTATCATGTCATTCATGGATCACATGTCAGGAACCGACAGAAGATTGTATTCTATTCAACATGATAAGTACAGGTATGTATCATGCCATTCATGGATCACATGTCAGGAACCGACAGAAAATTATCTTATAGTGAACATGATAAGTACAGGTATATATCATGCCATTCATGGATCACATGTCAGGAACCGACAGAAGATTTTCTTCTAATCAACATGATAAGTACAGGTATGTATCATGCCATTCATGGATCACAGTTCTGGAATCGACAGAAGAATATATTATAGTCAACATGATAAGTACAGGTATGTATCATGCCATTCATGGATCACATGTCTGGAACCGACGAAAGATTGTCTTATAGTCAACATGATAAGTACAGGTATGTATCATGCCATTCATGAATCACATGTCAGGAACCGACAGAAGATTTTCTTATAGTCAACATGATAAGTACAGGTATGTATCATGCCATTCATGGATCACATGTCAGGAACCGACGGAAGATGTTCTTATAGTCAACATGATAAGTACAGGTATGTATCATGCCATTCATGGATCACATGTCTGGAACCGACAGAAGATTGTCTTATAGTCAACATGATAAATACAGGTATATATCATGCCATTCATGGATCACATGTCACGAACCGACAGAAGATTGTCTTCTAGTCAACATGATAAGTACAGGTATGTATCATGCCATTCATGGATCACATGTCAGGAAGCGACAGAAGATTGTCTTATAGTCAACATGATAAGTACAGGTATGTATCATGCCATTCATGGATCACATGTCAGGAAGCGACAGAAGATTGTCTTCTAGTCAACATGATAAGTACAGGTATGTATCATGCCATTCATGGATCACATGTCTCAGGAACCGACAGAAGATTGTATTATAGTCAACATGATCAGTACAGGTATGTATCATGCCATTCATGGATCACATGTCCGGAACCGACAGAAGATTTTCTTCTAGTCAACATGATAAGTACAGGTATGTATCATGCCATTCATGGATCACATGTCAGGAACCGACAGAAGATGGTCTTCTAGTCAACATGATAAGTACAGGTATGTATCATGCCATTGATGGAGCACATGTCTCAGGAACCGACAGAAGATTGTCTTCTAGTCAACATGATAAGTACAGGTATGTATCATGCCATTCATGGATCACATGTCAGGAACCGACAGAAGATTGTCTTCTAGTCAACAGGATAAGTACAGGTATGTATCATGCCATTCATGGATCACATGTCAGGAACCGACAGAAGATTGTCTTATAGTCAACATGATAAGTACATGTATGTATCATGCCATTCATGGATCACATGTCAGGAACCGACAGAAGATTGTCTTCTAGTCAACATGATAAGTACAGGTATGTATCATGTCATTCATGGATCACATGTCAGGAACCGACAGAATATTGTATTCTATTCAACATGATAAGTACAGGTATATATCATGCCATTCATGGATCACATGTCTGGAATCGACAGAAGAATATATTATAGTCAACATGATAAGTACAGGTATGTATCATGCCATTCATGGATCACATGTCTGGAACCGACGAAAGATTGTCTTATAGTCAACATGATAAGTACAGGTATGTATCATGCCATTCATGAATCACATGTCAGGAACCGACAGAAGATTTTCTTATAGTCAACATGATAAGTACAGGTATGTATCATGCCATTCATGGATCACATGTCAGGAACCGACGGAAGATGTTCTTATAGTCAACATGATAAGTACAGGTATGTATCATGTCATTCATGGATCACATGTCTGGAACCGACAGAAGATTGTCTTATAGTCAACATGATAAATACAGGTATATATCATGCCATTCATGGATCACATGTCACGAACCGACAGAAGATTGTCTTCTAGTCAACATGATAAGTACAGGTATGTATCATGCCATTCATGGATCACATGTCAGGAAGCGACAGAAGATTGTCTTATAGTCAACATGATAAGTACAGGTATGTATCATGCCATTCATGGATCACATGTCTCAGGAACCGACAGAAGATTGTCTTATAGTCAACATGATAAGTACAGGTATGTATCATGCCATTCATGGATCACATGTCCGGAACCGACAGAAGATTGTCTTCTAGTCAACATGATAAGTACAGGTATGTATCATGCCATTCATGGAGCACATGTCTCAGGAACCGACAGAAGATTGTCTTCTAGTCAACATGATAAGTACAGGTATGTATCATGCCATTCATGGATCACATGTCAGGAACCGACAGAAGATTGTCTTCTAGTCAACAGGATAAGTACAGGTATGTATCATGCCATTCATGGATCACATGTCAGGAACCGACAGAAGATTGTCTTATAGTCAACATGATAAGTACATGTATGTATCATGCCATTCATGGATCACATGTCAGGAACCGACAGAAGATTGTCTTCTAGTCAACATGATAAGTACAGGTATGTATCATGTCATTCATGGATCACATGTCAGGAACCGACAGAAGATTGTATTCTATTCAACATGATAAGTACAGGTATGTATCATGCCATTCATGGATCACATGTCAGGAACCGACAGAAAATTATCTTATAGTGAACATGATAAGTACAGGTATATATCATGCCATTCATGGATCACATGTCAGGAACCGACAGAAGATTTTCTTCTAATCAACATGATAAGTACAGGTATGTATCATGCCATTCATGGATCACAGTTCTGGAATCGACAGAAGAATATATTATAGTCAACATGATAAGTACAGGTATGTATCATGCCATTCATGGATCACATGTCTGGAACCGACGAAAGATTGTCTTATAGTCAACATGATAAGTACAGGTATGTATCATGCCATTCATGAATCACATGTCAGGAACCGACAGAAGATTTTCTTATAGTCAACATGATAAGTACAGGTATGTATCATGCCATTCATGGATCACATGTCAGGAACCGACGGAAGATGTTCTTATAGTCAACATGATAAGTACAGGTATGTATCATGCCATTCATGGATCACATGTCTGGAACCGACAGAAGATTGTCTTATAGTCAACATGATAAATACAGGTATATATCATGCCATTCATGGATCACATGTCACGAACCGACAGAAGATTGTCTTCTAGTCAACATGATAAGTACAGGTATGTATCATGCCATTCATGGATCACATGTCAGGAAGCGACAGAAGATTGTCTTATAGTCAACATGATAAGTACAGGTATGTATCATGCCATTCATGGATCACATGTCTCAGGAACCGACAGAAGATTGTCTTATAGTCAACATGATAAGTACAGGTATGTATCATGCCATTCATGGATCACATGTCCGGAACCGACAGAAGATTGTCTTTTAGTCAACATGATAAGTACAGGTATGTATCATGCCATTCATGGAGCACATGTCTCAGGAACCGACAGAAGATTGTCTTCTAGTCAACATGATAAGTACAGGTATGTATCATGCCATTCATGGATCACATGTCAGGAACCGACAGAAGATTGTCTTCTAGTCAACATGATAAGTACAGGTATGTATCATGCCATTCATGGATCACATGTCAGGAAGCGACAGAAGATTGTCTTATAGTCAACATGATAAGTACAGGTATGTATCATGCCATTCATGGATCACATGTCTCAGGAACCGACAGAAGATTGTCTTATAGTCAACATGATAAGTACAGGTATGTATCATGCCATTCATGGATCACATGTCCGGAACCGACAGAAGATTGTCTTCTAGTCAACATGATAAGTACAGGTATGTATCATGCCATTCATGGAGCACATGTCTCAGGAACCGACAGAAGATTGTCTTCTAGTCAACATGATAAGTACAGGTATGTATCATGCCATT
This sequence comes from Bathymodiolus septemdierum, assembly GCA_963383655.1. Classification (NCBI taxonomy): domain Eukaryota; kingdom Metazoa; phylum Mollusca; class Bivalvia; order Mytilida; family Modiolidae; genus Bathymodiolus; species Bathymodiolus septemdierum. The sequence goes on along the minus strand of OY726524.1, from coordinate 83,216,906 downwards.
CATGGATCACATGTCAGGAACCGACAGAAGATTGTCTTCTAGTCAACAGGATAAGTACAGGTATGTATCATGCCATTCATGGATCACATGTCAGGAACCGACAGAAGATTGTCTTATAGTCAACATGATAAGTACATGTATGTATCATGCCATTCATGGATCACATGTCAGGAACCGACAGAAGATTGTCTTCTAGTCAACATGATAAGTACAGGTATGTATCATGTCATTCATGGATCACATGTCAGGAACCGACAGAAGATTGTATTCTATTCAACATGATAAGTACAGGTATGTATCATGCCATTCATGGATCACATGTCAGGAACCGACAGAAAATTATCTTATAGTGAACATGATAAGTACAGGTATATATCATGCCATTCATGGATCACATGTCAGGAACCGACAGAAGATTTTCTTCTAATCAACATGATAAGTACAGGTATGTATCATGCCATTCATGGATCACAGTTCTGGAATCGACAGAAGAATATATTATAGTCAACATGATAAGTACAGGTATGTATCATGCCATTCATGGATCACATGTCTGGAACCGACGAAAGATTGTCTTATAGTCAACATGATAAGTACAGGTATGTATCATGCCATTCATGAATCACATGTCAGGAACCGACAGAAGATTTTCTTATAGTCAACATGATAAGTACAGGTATGTATCATGCCATTCATGGATCACATGTCAGGAACCGACGGAAGATGTTCTTATAGTCAACATGATAAGTACAGGTATGTATCATGCCATTCATGGATCACATGTCTGGAACCGACAGAAGATTGTCTTATAGTCAACATGATAAATACAGGTATATATCATGCCATTCATGGATCACATGTCACGAACCGACAGAAGATTGTCTTCTAGTCAACATGATAAGTACAGGTATGTATCATGCCATTCATGGATCACATGTCAGGAAGCGACAGAAGATTGTCTTATAGTCAACATGATAAGTACAGGTATGTATCATGCCATTCATGGATCACATGTCTCAGGAACCGACAGAAGATTGTCTTATAGTCAACATGATAAGTACAGGTATGTATCATGCCATTCATGGATCACATGTCCGGAACCGACAGAAGATTGTCTTTTAGTCAACATGATAAGTACAGGTATGTATCATGCCATTCATGGAGCACATGTCTCAGGAACCGACAGAAGATTGTCTTCTAGTCAACATGATAAGTACAGGTATGTATCATGCCATTCATGGATCACATGTCAGGAACCGACAGAAGATTGTCTTCTAGTCAACATGATAAGTACAGGTATGTATCATGCCATTCATGGATCACATGTCAGGAACCGACAGAAGATTGTTTTATAGTCAACATGATAAGTACATGTATGTATCATGCCATTCATGGATCACATGTCTCAGGAACCGACAGAAGATTGTCTTATAGTCAACATGATAAGTACAGGTATATATCATGCCATTCATGGATCACATGTCAGGAACCGACAGAAGATTTTCTTCTAGTCAACATGATAAGTACAGGTATGTATCATGCCATTCATGGATCACATGTCAGGAACCGATAGAAGATTGTATTCTATTCAACATGATAAGTACAGGTATGTATCATGCCATTCATGGATCACATGTCAGGAACCGACAGAAGATTGTCTTAGTCAACATGATAAGTACAGGTATATATCATGCCATTCATGGATCACATGTCAGGAACCGACAGAAGATTGTCTTTTGGTCAACATGATAAGTACAGGTATGTATCATGCCATTCATGGATCACATGTCTGGAATCGACAGAAGAATATATTATAGTCAACATGATAAGTACAGGTATGTATCATGCCATTCATGGATCACATGTCTGGAACCGACAAAAGATTGTCTTATAGTCAACATGATAAGTACAGGTATGTATCATGCCATTCATGAATCACATGTCAGGAACCGACACAAGATTTTCTTATAGTCAACATGATAAGTACAGGTATGTATCATGCCATTCATGGATCACATGTCAGGAACCGACAGAAGATTTTCTTCTAGTCAACATGATAAGTACAGGTATGTATCATGCCATTCATGGATCACATGTCAGGAACCGACAGAAGATTGTCTTCTAGTCAACATGATAAGTACATGTATGTATCATGCCATTCATGGATCACATGTCAGGAACCGACAGAAGATTGTCTTCTAGTCAACATGATAAGTACAGGTATGTATCATGCCATTCATGGATCACATGTCAGGAAGCGACAGAAGATTGTCTTCTAGTCAACATGATAAGTACAGGTATGTATCATGCCATTCATGGATCACATGTCTCAGGAACCGACAGAAGATTGTCTTATAGTCAACATGATCAGTACAGGTATGTATCATGCCATTCATGGATCACATGTCCGGAACCGACAGAAGATTTTCTTCTAGTCAACATGATAAGTACAGGTATGTATCATGCCATTCATGGAGCACATGTCTCAGGAACCGACAGAAGATTGTCTTCTAGTCAACATGATAAGTACAGGTATGTATCATGCCATTCATGGATCACATGTCAGGAACCGACAGAAGATTGTCTTCTAGTCAACATGATAAGTACAGGTATGTATCATGCCATTCATGGATCACATGTCAGGAACCGACAGAAGATTGTTTTATAGTCAACATGATAAGTACATGTATGTATCATGCCATTCATGGATCACATGTCTCAGGAACCGACAGAAGATTGTCTTATAGTCAACATGATAAGTACAGGTATGTATCATACCATTCATGGATCACATGTCAGGAACCGACAGAAGATTGTCTTATAGTCAACATGATAAGTACAGGTATATATCATGCCATTCATGGATCACATGTCAGGAACCGACAGAAGATTGTCTTCTAGTCAACATGATAAGTACAGGTATGTATCATGCCATTCATGGATCACATGTCAGGAACCGATAGAAGATTGTATTCTATTCAACATGATAAGTACAGGTATGTATCATGCCATTCATGGATCACATGTCAGGAACCGACAGAAGATTGTCTTAGTCAACATGATAAGTACAGGTATATATCATGCCATTCATGGATCACATGTCAGGAACCGACAGAAGATTGTCTTTTGGTCAACATGATAAGTACAGGTATGTATCATGCCATTCATGGATCACATGTCAGGAACCGACAGAAGATTGTTTTATAGTCAACATGATAAGTACATGTATGTATCATGCCATTCATGGATCACATGTCTCAGGAACCGACAGAAGATTGTCTTATAGTCAACATGATAAGTACAGGTATGTATCATACCATTCATGGATCACATGTCAGGAACCGACAGAAGATTGTCTTATAGTCAACATGATAAGTACAGGTATAGATCATGCCATTCATGGATCACATGTCAGGAACCGACAGAAGATTTTCTTCTAGTCAACATGATAAGTACAGGTATGTATCATGCCATTCATGGATCACATGTCAGGAACCGATAGAAGATTGTATTCTATTCAACATGATAAGTACAGGTATGTATCATGCCATTCATGGATCACATGTCAGGAACCGACAGAAGATTGTCTTAGTCAACATGATAAGTACAGGTATATATCATGCCATTCATGGATCACATGTCAGGAACCGACAGAAGATTGTCTTTTGGTCAACATGATAAGTACAGGTATGTATCATGCCATTCATGGATCACATGTCTGGAATCGACAGAAGAATATATTATAGTCAACATGATAAGTACAGGTATGTATCATGCCATTCATGGATCACATGTCTGGAACCGACAAAAGATTGTCTTATAGTCAACATGATAAGTACAGGTATGTATCATGCCATTCATGAATCACATGTCAGGAACCGACACAAGATTTTCTTATAGTCAACATGATAAGTACAGGTATGTATCATGCCATTCATGGATCACATGTCAGGAACCGACAGAAGATTTTCTTCTAGTCAACATGATAAGTACAGGTATGTATCATGCCATTCATGGATCACATGTCAGGAACCGACAGAAGATTGTCTTCTAGTCAACATGATAAGTACATGTATGTATCATGCCATTCATGGATCACATGTCAGGAACCGACAGAAGATTGTCTTCTAGTCAACATGATAAGTACAGGTATGTATCATGCCATTCATGGATCACATGTCAGGAAGCGACAGAAGATTGTCTTCTAGTCAACATGATAAGTACAGGTATGTATCATGCCATTCATGGATCACATGTCTCAGGAACCGACAGAAGATTGTCTTATAGTCAACATGATCAGTACAGGTATGTATCATGCCATTCATGGATCACATGTCCGGAACCGACAGAAGATTTTCTTCTAGTCAACATGATAAGTACAGGTATGTATCATGCCATTCATGGAGCACATGTCTCAGGAACCGACAGAAGATTGTCTTCTAGTCAACATGATAAGTACAGGTATGTATCATGCCATTCATGGATCACATGTCAGGAACCGACAGAAGATTGTCTTCTAGTCAACATGATAAGTACAGGTATGTATCATGCCATTCATGGATCACATGTCAGGAACCGACAGAAGATTGTTTTATAGTCAACATGATAAGTACATGTATGTATCATGCCATTCATGGATCACATGTCTCAGGAACCGACAGAAGATTGTCTTATAGTCAACATGATAAGTACAGGTATGTATCATACCATTCATGGATCACATGTCAGGAACCGACAGAAGATTGTCTTATAGTCAACATGATAAGTACAGGTATATATCATGCCATTCATGGATCACATGTCAGGAACCGACAGAAGATTGTCTTCTAGTCAACATGATAAGTACAGGTATGTATCATGCCATTCATGGATCACATGTCAGGAACCGATAGAAGATTGTATTCTATTCAACATGATAAGTACAGGTATGTATCATGCCATTCATGGATCACATGTCAGGAACCGACAGAAGATTGTCTTAGTCAACATGATAAGTACAGGTATATATCATGCCATTCATGGATCACATGTCAGGAACCGACAGAAGATTGTCTTTTGGTCAACATGATAAGTACAGGTATGTATCATGCCATTCATGGATCACATGTCTGGAACCGACAAAAGATTGTCTTATAGTCAACATGATAAGTACAGGTATGTATCATGCCATTCATGAATCACATGTCAGGAACCGACACAAGATTTTCTTATAGTCAACATGATAAGTACAGGTATGTATCATGCCATTCATGGATCACATGTCAGGAACCGACAGAAGATTTTTTTCTAGTCAACATGATAAGTACAGGTATGTATCATGCCATTCATGGATCACATGTCTGGAACCGACAGAAGATTGTCTTCTAGTCAACATGATAAGTACATGTATGTATCATGCCATTTATGGATCACATGTCAGGAACCGACAGAAGATTGTCTTCTAGTCAACATGATAAGTACAGGTATGTATCATGCCATTCATGAATCACATGTCAGGAACCGACAGAAGATTTTCTTATAGTCAACATGATAAGTACAGGTATGTATCATGCCATTCATGGATCACATGTCAGGAACCGACAGAAGATTTTCTTCTAGTCAACATGATAAGTACAGGTATCTATCATGCCATTCATGGATCACATGTCAGGAACCGACAGAAGATTGTCTTATAGTCAACATGATAAGTACAGGTATCTATCATGCCATTCATGAATCACATGTCAGGAACCGACAGAAGATTGTCTTATAGTCAACATGATAAGTACATGTATGTATCATGCCATTCATGGATCATATGTCTCAGGAACCGACAGAAGATTGTCTTATAGTCAACATGATAAGTACAGGTATGTATCATGCCATTCATGGATCACATGTCAGGAACCGACAGAAGATTTTCATCTAGTCAACATGATAAGTACAGGTATGTATCATGCCATTCATGGATCACCTGTCATGACCCGACAGAAGATTGTCTTATAGTCAACATGATAAGTACAGGTATGTATCATGCCATTTATGGATCACATGTCAGGAACCGACAGAAGATTGTCTTCTAGTCAACATGATAAGTACAGGTATGTATCATGCCATTCATGGATCACATGTCAGGAACCGACAGAAGAATATCTTATAGTCAACATGATAAGTACAGGTATGTATCATGCCATTCATGGATCACATGTCAGGAACCGACAGAAGATTGTCTTCTAGTCAACATGATAAGTACAGGTATGTATCATGCCATTCATGAATCACATGTCAGAAACCGACAGAAGATTTTCTTATAGTCAACATGATAAGTACAGGTATGTATCATGCCATTCATGGATCACATGTCAGGAACCGACAGAAGATGTTCTTCTAGTCAACATGATAAGTACAGGTATGTATCATGCCATTGATGTAGCACATGTCTCAGGAACCGACAGAAGATTGTCTTCTAGTCAACATGATAAGTACAGGTATGTATCATGCCATTCATGGATCACATGTCAGGAACCGACAGAAGATTTTCTTCTAGTCAACAAGATAAGTACAGGTATGTATCATGCCATTCATGTATCACATGTCAGGAACCGACAGAAGATTGTCTTATAGTCAACATGATAAGTACATGTATGTATCATGCCATTCATGGATCACATGTCAGGAACCGACAGAAGATTGTCTTCTAGTCAACATGATAAGTACAGGTATGTATCATGTCATTCATGGATCACATGTCAGGAACCGACAGAAGATTGTATTTTATTCAACATGATAAGTACAGGTATGTATCATGCCATTCATGGATCACATGTCAGGAACCGACAGAAGATTGTCTTATAGTCAACATGATAAGTACAGGTATATATCATGCCATTCATGGATCACATGTCAGGAACCGACAGAAGATTTTCTTCTAATCAACATGATAAGTACAGGTATGTATCATGCCATTCATGGATCACATGTCTGGAATCGACAGAAGAATATATTATAGTCAACATGATAAGTACAGGTATGTATCATGCCATTCATGGATCACATGTCTGGAACCGACGAAAGATTGTCTTATAGTCAACATGATAAGTACAGGTATGTATCATGCCATTCATGAATCACATGTCAGGAACCGACAGAAGATTTTCTTATAGTCAACATGATAAGTACAGGTATGTATCATGCCATTCATGGATCACATGTCAGGAACCGACGGAAGATTTTCTTCTAGTCAACATGATAAGTACAGGTATGTATCATGCCATTCATGGATCACATGTCAGGAACCGACAGAAGATTTTCTTCTAGTCAACATGATAAGTACAGGTATGTATCATGCCATTCATGGATCACATGTCAGGAACCGACAGAAGATTCTCTTCTAGTCAACATGATAAGTACAGGTATGTATCATGCCATTCATGAATCACATGTCAGGAACCGACAGAAGATTTTCTTATAGTCAACATGATAAGTACAGGTATGTATCATGCCATTCATGAATCACATGTCAGGCACCGACAGAAGATTGTCTTATAGTCAACATGATAAGTACAGGTATGTATCATGCCATTCATGGATCACATGTCAGGAACCGACAGAAGATGGTCTTCTAGTCAACATGATAAGTACAGGTATGTATCATGCCATTCATGGATCACATGTCAGGAACCGACAGAAGATTGTCTTATAGTCAACATGATAAGTACAGGTATGTATCATGCCATTCATGGATCACATGTCAGGAACCGATAGAAGATTGTATTCTATTCAACATGATAAGTACAGGTATGTATCATGCCATTCATGGATCACATGTCAGGAACCGACAGAAGATTGTCTTAGTCAACATGATAAGTACAGGTATATATCATGCCATTCATGGATCACATGTCAGGAACCGACAGAAGATTGTCTTATAGTCAACATGATAAGTACAGGTATGTATCATGCCATTCATGGATCACATGTCTGGAATCGACAGAAGAATATATTATAGTCAACATGATAAGTACAGGTATGTATCATGCCATTCATGGATCACATGTCTGGAACCGACAAAAGATTGTCTTATAGTCAACATGATAAGTACAGGTATGTATCATGCCATTCATGAATCACATGTCAGGAACAGACACAAGATTTTCTTATAGTCAACATGATAAGTACAGGTATGTATCATGCCATTCATGGATCACATGTCAGGAACCGACAGAAGATTTTCTTCTAGTCAACATGATAAGTACAGGTATGTATCATGCCATTCATGGATCACATGTCAGGAACCGACAGAAGATTGTCTTCTAGTCAACATGATAAGTACATGTATGTATCATGCCATTCATGGATCACATGTCAGGAACCGACAGAAGATTGTCTTCTAGTCAACATGATAAGTACAGGTATGTATCATGCCATTCATGGATCACATGTCTGGAACCGACAGAAGATTGTCTTCTAGTCAACATGATAAGTACATGTATGTATCATGCCATTCATGGATCACATGTCAGGAACCGACAGAAGATTGTCTTCTAGTCAACATGATAAGTACAGGTATGTATCATGCCATTCATGAATCACATGTCAGGAACCGACAGAAGATTTTCTTATAGTCAACATGATAAGTACAGGTATGTATCATGCCATTCATGGATCACATGTCAGGAACCGACAGAAGATTTTCTTCTAGTCAACATGATAAGTACAGGTATGTATCATGCCATTCATGGATCACATGTCTCAGGAACCGACAGCAGATTGTCTTCTAGTCAACATGATAAGTACAGGTATGTATCATGCCATTCATGGATCACATGTCAGGAACCGACAGAAGATTGTCTTATAGTCAACATGATAAGTACAGGTATCTATCATGCCATTCATGAATCACATGTCAGGAACCGACAGAAGATTCTCTTATAGTCAACATGATAAGTACATGTATGTATCATGCCATTCATGGATCATATGTCTCAGGAACCGACAGAAGATTGTCTTATAGTCAACATGATAAGTACAGGTATGTATCATGCCATTCATGGATCACATGTCAGGAACCGACAGAAGATTGTCTTCTAGTCAACATGATAAGTACAGGTATGTATCATGCCATTCATGGATCACCTGTCAGGAACCGACAGAAGATTGTCTTATAGTCAACATGATAAGTACAGGTATGTATCATGCCATTCATGGATCACATGTCAGGAACCGACAGAAGATTGTCTTATAGTCAACATGATAAGTACAGGTATGTATCATGCCATTCATGAATCACATGTCAGAAACCGACAGAAGATTTTCTTATAGTCAACATGATAAGTACAGGTATGTATCATGCCATTCATGGATCACATGTCAGGAACCGACAGAAGATGGTCTTCTAGTCAACATGATAAGTACAGGTATGTATCATGCCATTGATGGAGCACATGTCTCAGGAACCGACAGAAGATTGTCTTCTAGTCAACATGATAAGTACAGGTATGTATCATGCCATTCATGGATCACATGTCAGGAACCGACAGAAGATTGTCTTCTAGTCAACATGATAAGTACAGGTATGTATCATGCCATTCATGGATCACATGTCAGGAACCGACAGAAGATTGTCTTATAGTCAACATGATAAGTACATGTATGTATCATGCCATTCATGGATCACATGTCAGGAACCGACAGAAGATTGTCTTCTAGTCAACATGATAAGTACAGGTATGTATCATGTCATTCATGGATCACATGTCAGGAACCGACAGAAGATTGTATTCTATTCAACATGATAAGTACAGGTATGTATCATGCCATTCATGGATCACATGTCAGGAACCGACAGAAGATTGTCTTATAGTCAACATGATAAGTACAGGTATATATCATGCCATTCATTGATCACATGTCAGGAACCGACAGAAGATTTTCTTCTAATCAACATGATAAGTACAGGTATGTATCATGCCATTCATGGATCACATGTCTGGAATCGACAGAAGAATATATTATAGTCAACATGATAAGTACAGGTATGTATCATGCCATTCATGGATCACATGTCTGGAACCGACGAAAGATTGTCTTATAGTCAACATGATAAGTACAGGTATGTATCATGCCATTCATGAATCACATGTCAGGAACCGACAGAAGATTGTCTTCTAGTCAACATGATAAGTACAGGTATGTATCATGCCATTCATGGATCACATGTCTCAGGAACCGACAGCAGATTTTCTTATAGTCAACATGATAAGTCCAGGTATGTATCATGCCATTCATGGATCACATGTCAGGAACCGAAAGAAGATGGTCTTCTAGTGAACATGATAAGTACAGGTATGTATCATGCCATTTATGAATCACATGTCAGGCACCGACAGAAGATTGTCTTATAGTCAACATGATAAGTACAGGTATGTATCATGCCATTCATGGATCACATGTCAGGAACCGACAGAAGATTGTCTTCTAGTCAACATGATAAGTACAGGTATGTATCATGCCATTCATGGATCACATGTCAGGAACCGACAGAAGATTGTCTTATAGTCAACATGATAAGTACAGGTATGTATCATGCCATTCATGGATAACATGTCAGGAACCGACAGAAGATTGTCTTCTAGTCAACATGATAAGTACAGGTATGTATCATGCCATTCATGGATCACATGTCAGGAACCGACAGAAGAATATCTTATAGTCAACATGATAAGTACAGATATGTATCATGCCATTCATGGATCACATGTCAGAAACCGACAGAAGATTGTCTTCTAGTCAACATGATAAGTACAGGTATGTATCATGCCATTCATGGATCACATGTCAGGAACCGACAGAAGATTGTCTTATAGTCAACATGATAAGTACATGTATGTATCATGCCATTCATGGATCACATGTCTCAGGAACCGACAGAAGATTGTCTTATAGTCAACATGATAAGTACAAGTATGTATCATGCCATTCATGGATCACATGTCAGGAACCGACAGAAGATTGTCTTATAGTCAACATGATAAATACAGGTATATAGCATGCCATTCATGGATCACATGTCAGGAACCGACAGAAGATTGTCTTCTAGTCAACATGATAAGTACAGGTATGTATCATGCCATTCATGGATCACATGTCAGGAACCGACAGAAGATTGTCTTATAGTCAACATGATAAGTACATGTATGTATCATGCCATTCATGGATCACATGTCTCAGGAACCGACAGAAGATTGTCTTATAGTCAACATGATGAGTACAGGTATGTATCATGCCATTCATGGATCACATGTCCGGAACCGACAGAAGATTGTCTTCTAGTCAACATGATAAGTACAGGTATGTATCATGCCATTCATGGAGCACATGTCTCAGGAACCGACAGAAGATTGTCTTCTAGTCAACATGATAAGTACAGGTATGTATCATGCCATTCATGGATCACATGTCAGGAACCGACAGAAGATGGTCTTCTAGTCAACATGATAAGTACAGGTATGTATCATGCCATTCATGGATCACATGTCAGGAACCGACAGAAGATTGTCTTATAGTCAACATGATAAGTACATGTATGTATCATGCCATTCATCGATCACATGTCAGGAACCGACAGAAGATTGTTTTATAGTCAACATGATAAGTACATGTATGTATCATGCCATTCATGGATCACATGTCTCAGGAACCGACAGAAGATTGTCTTATAGTCAACATGATAAGTACAGGTATGTATCATGCCATTCATGGATCACATGTCAGGAACCGACAGAAGATTTTCTTATAGTCAACATGATAAGTACAGGTATATATCATGCCATTCATGGATCACATGTCAGGAACCGACAGAAGATTGTCTTCTAGTCAACATGATAAGTACAGGTATGTATCATGCCATTCATGAATCACATGTCAGGAACCGACAGAAGATTTTCTTATAGTCAACATGATAAGTACAGGTATGTATCATGCCATTCATGGATCACATGTCAGGAACCGACAGAAGATTTTCTTCTAGTCAACATGATAAGTACAGGTATGTATCATGCCTTTCATGGATCACATGTCAGGAACCGACAGAAGATTGTCTTCTAGTCAACATGATAAGTACATGTATGTATCATGCCATTCATGGATCACATGTCAGGAACCGACAGAATATGGTCTTCTAGTCAACATGATAAGTACAGGTATGTATCATGCCATTCATGGATCACATGTCAGGAACCGACAGAAGATTGTCTTATAGTCAACATGATAAATACAGGTATATAGCATGCCATTCATGGATCACATGTCAGGAACCGACAGAAGATTGTCTTCTAGTCAACATGATAAGTACAGGTATGTATCATGCCATTCATGGATCACATGTCAGGAACCGACAGAAGATTTTCTTATAGTCAACATGATAAGTACAGGTATGTATCATGCCATTCATGGATCACATGTCTCAGGAACCGACAGAAGATTGTCTTATAGTCAACATGATAAGTACAGGTATGTATCATGCCATTCATGGATCACATGTCAGGAACCGACAGAAGATTGTCTTCTAGTCAACATGATAAGTACAGGTATGTATCATGCCATTCATGGAGCACATGTCTCAGGAACCGACAGAAGATTGTCTTCTAGTCAACATGATAAGTACAGGTATGTATCATGCCATTCATGGATCACATGTCAGGAACCGACAGAAGATGGTCTTCTAGTCAACATGATAAGTACAGGTATGTATCATGCCATTCATGGATCACATGTCAGGAACCGACAGAAGATTTTCTTATAGTCAACATGATAAGTACATGTATGTATCATGCCATTCATGGATCACATGTCAGGAACCGACAGAAGATTGTTTTATAGTCAACATGATAAGTACATGTATGTATCATGCCATTCATGGATCACATGTCTCAGGAACCGACAGAAGATTGTCTTATAGTCATGATAAGTACAGGTATGTATCATGCCATTCATGGATCACATGTCAGGAACCGACAGAAGATTTTCTTATAGTCAACATGATAAGTACAGGTATATATCATGCCATTCATGGATCACATGTCAGGAACCGACAGAAGATTTTCTTCTAGTCAACATGATAAGTACATGTATGTATCATGCCATTCATGGATCACATGTCAGGAACCGACAGAATATGGTCTTCTAGTCAACATGATAAGTACAGGTATGTATCATGCCATTCATGGATCACATGTCTGGAACCGACAGAAGATTGTCTTCTAGTCAACATGATAAGTACAGGTATGTATCATGCCATTCATGGATCACATGTCAGGAACCGACAGAAGATGGTCTTCTAGTCAACATGATAAGTACAGGTATGTATCATGCCATTCATGAATCACATGTCAGGAACCGACAGAAGATTTTCTTATAGTCAACATGATAAGTACAGGTATGTATCATGCCATTCATGGATCACATGTCAGGAACCGACAGAAGATTTTCTTCTAGTCAACATGATAAGTACAGGTATGTATCATGCCATTCATGGATCACATGTCTCAGGAACCGACAGCAGATTGTCTTCTAGTCAACATGATAAGTACAGGTATGTATCATGCCATTCATGGATCACATGTCAGGGACCAACAGAAGATTTTCTTATAGTCAACATGATAAGTACAGGTATGTATCATGCCATTCATGAATCACATGTCAGGAACCGACAGAAGATTTTCTTATAGTCAACATGATAAGTACAGGTATGTATCATGCCATTCATGGATCACATGTCAGGAACCGACAGAAGATTTTCTTCTAGTCAACATGATAAGTACAGGTATGTATCATGCCATTCATGGATCACATGTCAGGAACCGACAGAAGATTGTCTTATAGTCAACATGATAAGTACAGGTATGTATCATGCCATTCATGGATCACATGTCAGGAACCGACAGAAGATTGTCTTCTAGTCAACATGATAAGTACAGGTATGTATCATGCCATTCATGGATCACATGTCAGGAACCGACAGAAGAATATCTTATAGTCAACATGATAAGTACAGGTATGTATCATGCATCACATGTCAGGAACCGACAGAAGATTGTCTTCTAGTCAACATGATAAGTACAGGTATGTATCATGCCATTCATGAATCACATGTCAGGAACCGACAGAAGATTTTCTTATAGTCAACATGATAAGTACAGGTATGTATCATGCCATTCATGGATCACATGTCAGGAACCGACAGAAGATTTTCTTCTAGTCAACATGATAAGTACAGGTATGTATCATGCCATTCATGGATCACATGTCTCAGGAACCAACAGCAGATTGTCTTCTAGTCAACATGATAAGTACAGGTATGTATCATGCCATTCATGGATCACATGTCAGGGACCAACAGAAGATTTTCTTATAGTCAACATGATAAGTACAGGTATGTATCATGCCATTCATGAATCACATGTCAGGAACCGACAGAAGATTGTCTTATAGTCAACATGATAAGTACAGGTATGTATCATGCCATTCATGGATCACATGTCAGGAACCGACAGAAGATTTTCTTCTAGTCAACATGATAAGTACAGGTATGTATCATGCCATTCATGGATCACATGTCAGGAACCGACAGAAGATTGTCTTATAGTCAACATGATAAGTACAGGTATGTATCATGCCATTCATGGATCACATGTCAGGAACCGACAGAAGATTGTCTTCTAGTCAACATGATAAGTACAGGTATGTATCATGCCATTCATGGATCACATGTCAGGAACCGACAGAAGAATATCTTATAGTCAACATGATAAGTACAGGTATGTATCATGCATCACATGTCAGGAACCGACAGAAGATTGTCTTCTAGTCAACATGATAAGTACAGGTATGTATCATGCCATTCATGAATCACATGTCATGAACCGACAGAAGATTTTCTTATAGTCAACATGATAAGTACAGGTATGTATCATGCCATTCATGGATCACATGTCAGGAACCGACAGAAGATGGTCTTCTAGTCAACATGATAAGTACAGGTATGTATCATGCCATTCATGAATCACATGTCAGGAACCGACAGAAGATTGTCTTATAGTCAACATGATAAGTACATGTATGTATCATGCCATTCATGGATCACATGTCTCAGGAACCGACAGAAGATTGTCTTATAGTCAACATGATAAGTACAGGTATGTATCATGCCATTCATGAATCACATGTCAGGAACCGACAGAAGATTTTCTTATAGTCAACATGATAAGTACAGGTATGTATCATGCCATTCATGGATCACATGTCAGGAACCGACAGAAGATTTTCTTCTAGTCAACATGATAAGTACATGTATGTATCATGCCATTCATGGATCACATGTCAGGAACCGACAGAAGATTGTCTTCTAGTCAACATGATAAGTACATGTATGTATCATGTTATTCATGGATCACATGTCAGGAACCGACAGAAGATTTTCTTCTAGTCAACATGATAAGTACAGGTATGTATCATGCCATTCATGAATCACATGTCAGGAACCGACAGAAGATTTTCTTATAGTCAACATGATAAGTACAGGTATGTATCATGTCATTCATGGATCACATGTCAGGAACCGACAGAAGATTTTCTTCTAGTCAACATGATAAGTACAGGTATGTATCATGCCATTCATGGATCACATGTCTCAGGAACCAACAGCAGATTGTCTTCTAGTCAACATGATAAGTACAGGTATGTATCATGCCATTCATGGATCACATGTCAGGGACCAACAGAAGATTTTCTTATAGTCAACATGATAAGTACAGGTATGTATCATGCCATTCATGAATCACATGTCAGGAACCGACAGAAGATTGTCTTATAGTCAACATGATAAGTACAGGTATGTATCATGCCATTCATGGATCACATGTCAGGAACCGACAGAAGATTTTCTTCTAGTCAACATGATAAGTACAGGTATGTATCATGCCATTCATGGATCACATGTCAGGAACCGACAGAAGATTGTCTTATAGTCAACATGATAAGTACAGGTATGTATCATGCCATTCATGGATCACATGTCAGGAACCGACAGAAGATTGTCTTCTAGTCAACATGATAAGTACAGGTATGTATCATGCCATTCATGGATCACATGTCAGGAACCGACAGAAGAATATCTTATAGTCAACATGATAAGTACAGGTATGTATCATGCATCACATGTCAGGAACCGACAGAAGATTGTCTTCTAGTCAACATGATAAGTACAGGTATGTATCATGCCATTCATGAATCACATGTCATGAACCGACAGAAGATTTTCTTATAGTCAACATGATAAGTACAGGTATGTATCATGCCATTCATGGATCACATGTCAGGAACCGACAGAAGATGGTCTTCTAGTCAACATGATAAGTACAGGTATGTATCATGCCATTCATGAATCACATGTCAGGAACCGACAGAAGATTGTCTTATAGTCAACATGATAAGTACATGTATGTATCATGCCATTCATGGATCACATGTCTCAGGAACCGACAGAAGATTGTCTTATAGTCAACATGATAAGTACAGGTATGTATCATGCCATTCATGAATCACATGTCAGGAACCGACAGAAGATTTTCTTATAGTCAACATGATAAGTACAGGTATGTATCATGCCATTCATGGATCACATGTCAGGAACCGACAGAAGATTTTCTTCTAGTCAACATGATAAGTACATGTATGTATCATGCCATTCATGGATCACATGTCAGGAACCGACAGAAGATTGTCTTCTAGTCAACATGATAAGTACATGTATGTATCATGTTATTCATGGATCACATGTCAGGAACCGACAGAAGATTTTCTTCTAGTCAACATGATAAGTACAGGTATGTATCATGCCATTCATGGATCACATGTCTGGAACCGACAGAAGATTGTCTTCTAGTCAACATGATAAGTACAGGTATGTATCATGCCATTCATGGATCACATGTCAGGAACCGACAGAAGATTGTCTTCTAGTCAACATGATAAGTACAGGTATGTATCATGCCATTCATGAATCACATGTCAGGAACCGACAGAAGATTCTCTTATAGTCAACATGATAAGTACAGGTATGTATCATGCCATTCATGGATCACATGTCTCAGGAACCGACAGAAGATTGTCTTATAGTCAACATGATAAGTACAGGTATGTATCATGCCATTCATGGATCACATGTCAGGAACCGACAGAAGATTGTCTTATAGTCAACATGATAAGTACATGTATGTATCATGCCATTCATGGATCACATGTCAGGAACCGACAGAAGATGGTCTTCTAGTCAACATGATAAGTACAGGTATGTATCATGCCATTCATGGAACACATGTCAGGAACCGACAGAAGATTGTCTTATAGTCAACATGATAAGTACAGGTATGTATCATGCCATTCATGGATCACATGTCAGGAACCGACAGAAGATTGTCTTATAGTCAACATGATAAGTACAGGTATGTATCATGCCATTCATGGATCACATGTCAGGAACCGACAGAAGATTGTCTTATAGTCAACATGATAAGTACAGGTATGTATCATGCCATTCATGGATCACATGTCAGGAACCGACAGAAGATTGTCTTATAGTCAACATGATTAGTACATGTATGTATCATGCCATTCATGGATCACATGTCAGGAACCGACAGAAGATGGTCTTATAGTCAACCTAATAAGTACAGGTATGTATCATGCCATTCATGGATCACATGTCAGGAACCGACAGAAGATTGTATTCTAGTCAACATGATAAGTACAGGTATGTATCATGCCATTCATGGATCACATGTCAGGAACCGACAGAAGATGGTCTTATAGTCAACATGATAAGTACAGGTATGTATCATGCCATTCATGGATCACATGTCAGGAACCGACAGAAGATTTTCTTATAGTCAACATGATAAGTACAGGTATGTATCATGCCATTCATGGATCACATGTCAGGAACCGACAGAAGATTGTCTTATAGTCAACATGATAAGTACAGGTATGTATCATGCCATTCATGGATCACATGTCAGGAACCGACAGAAGATGGTCTTCTAGTCAACATGATAAGTACAGGTATGTATCATGCCATTCATGGAGCACATGTCAGGAAGACACAGAAGATTATTTTATAGCTTAAGGTGAGATGTGAGTGTTCGTATGTTGATATTAGAGGAATTGTTGACCATTGCCTTTTTTGTTTAAGCTTTCTTTTCGTAAAAATAATTTTTTTAGATAATAAAAAACGAGTATTTTCAGCATACCCACCGTTGCATGTGAAGGTTTTATATATCATGACAGTAATTAACATAATTGTCTAAGTTATCACTACAAAATTAATTTTCAACATATTTGTACATTGTGCACCCTGCCACATATTTGTGCAAGCCAGGACCTGGATTTGTAACGTGACGTGTCGTAGTCTTGTTTGTGTTCAGATAAGATAGGATTGCTGTTTTGTTGATATTAATAGATTACCACCACTAAACTTTCTTTTCACAACAGTCTGACATTGTACTTTAATTGTAGGTTTCAAGTACGTTAAAAAAATATTCATGGTTTATGAAGTATACTACGCCCGGAAAATTATAATAACTGTAACCATTGGCAACGAATCCGACAGGATAGAAAAGAATGGGGAAATTCCCATTGGGTTCAAGATGGTTAAATATATGATAAAACCAGATGGTTTACTACAACCACCAAGGCTTGCGCCAAATAAACCAACCTATGAATGGATAAAAAGGTCACACTTTAGAAATCCAATGGACTTTCTTCCACCAGCAACACCCGTTTAAAAGTGAGTATCATATTTGGAAATGCGAGCTACATATTATAATAGAGTTGTTCATCGACTTCAACGCGATTGTCCATTCAAATTTGAATACTAATGAATAAGTATCATAACAAGAAGTAGAGTTAAGCACACATTGGATGGAAAAACGTCGATGATAAAATTAAGAAATAATTCTCCCATGTCATGTTTTATGCTCATTTTAACATGGGGGGGGGGGGGCATTATATTTGTCGATATTTTACACTGAGCGAAAGCCAGGTGTAAAATTTAGACAAATATAATGCCTAACCGTGTTACAATGAACATAAAACATGACATGGGAGATTTATTTCAATTTTAATAGGGCATTTACAGTAATTTTGTAAATCAATGCGGCATTATGGATACTGAAGAATTTGGCTGTTCCGATTCCCTCCCCGAAATTGGCGAATGCAAATATCGCATTCTACGGTGAATTACAGAAACAGTAATGACTAAATTAAGCGAATATAATGTAACCTATGTTAAAACATTATACAAACTATGGCTTCCATGAATTATTTCAATTCTAGTAGGAAAAATCTAACTTATATTTTGAATGGAAGTCAGTAATTACAAAATCCACTTGCCTTTATGTTTACAGTAGTTTTTCTACATTGATAAGTAGACGGTGATGTAATTAAGTTACTGATAGTTTCCAATTTGATGGCATTTTGCATTTAGCTACTTAAACAAGTAAAATGCTCACAAAATCGTAAAATAAATCAGTAACCAGCTTGTGTCAATGTCACCAGCGTTCCTTGTAAACTCAATCGTAACTACTCGGCCATTCTCGCTATCCTGCAAATAACCTCGTACGTACACAGTAGAAATTCTTAAATTGTTTGCCGGAAGATAAGTTAAGTTAAACCGCACAAAAATATAGTCCACGAAAATCTAATATGGAAGACATACTAAGTAAAATCTAATCATGCAAAACTAATTAAAACTTTAATTGAAATATAGAAAATTGTTTAAAATATAACTTTATCAAACTTTCATGTAACTGACATGTGAAAAGTAGTGCGATTTATACGCCTAATGCATACGAGGTTATTTGCAGGGTAGCGAGAATGGCCGAGTAGTTACGATTGCTTGTAAACTACGTCACCGGAAGACGACAAATTTCAAAAGTCAAAATCGATAGATGGTTGTCTTTAGTATTTTGTTCCGGGAAACAGTATATGTCAAAAAATAATTCGAGAATTTTTATGTCTGTATGTTGTTTGTAAACGGTGACGATGACACAATAACATGTGCTTTATCAAGGAGGTGTTGCAAAGTTAACGGAATAGCCGTAAGCCGCCCAGTTTGTGGAGGACTGTCCCATCACAAATATGACTTTTTAAACATAGTTAACACAAATATTCCATTTTTCGAAATTCTATTTTTATTGCTTTAATTGCTGGTTTACGCGATCAGATAGTGAAAAGCACCGGAAAGCACGGATATGACTTCGCGCATGTCCTAAAAATAATTATTACTCTTCATGTAAGAAACTTTCATTATAATTGACATGATATTATCGAAACATAATTTTACAAAGAATAAATAGCGTCGTTGTACTATGCACTCGCATAGTACTATTGTTGGAGTCATTACTATGCTGATGGGCGGAGCTTAGAACAATGCTACGTCATTTAAATAGGCGGGGTCTAAACGGGATCACCTGAGCGCTTTTAACAGTGTACAATTTACAATGTATTATACGTTTTTCTTTAACGTTGATGCTGTCGTCTGTCAAAAAACATTCTCTATCCAGAGTTGTCGTTCCTGCTACGCTACACAACATCTCTGTCAACGCTCATTTTACAAGATTTTTGTAAAATTTAGAAACAGTGAAAAAAAATGTACTTAAGATTGTTTTAATTATTGTAGATATCAATAAAGACGAAAATAAATCACTCATTTCAAATCAATTCTCTCTTAAAAATTATCCCCCCCCCCCCCCCCCACACACACACACACACACACTTCTTGGAGAACTATTTTGCGGAGGTAAAAATTAAAAAGTTAAAAACAATTACAAATCATTTTTAAGAGAGAATTGATTTGAAATGGGTGATTTATTTTCATCTTTATTGATATTTACAATAATTAAAACAATTTTAAGTACATTTTTTTTACTGTTTCTAAATTTTACCGAAATCTTGTAAAATGGGCGTTGACAGAGATGGAGTGTAGCGTAGTAGAAACGACAACTCTGGATAGAGAATGGTCAAAACAATGGCCAGTTCCAGGTTTGGGAATTAAATATTTGACAGTTCATTGTTATTGTTGAAATTAAATATTTCTTGAATTTAAATGAATATTATTTGCCAATCTTTATACTATCAATACATTTTAGACAAATTTCATTTTTTTAAATCACCAAAGACATTCAGAGTAATAATAACAATAATATTGTGCTGTCCATGTTATATGCCGAAATATGTCCCAAGGTTAGAGGGTCGTGCATTATGCCTTCTAACATTGGGACATATTTCGGCATATAACATGGAAAATATTATTGTGTAAGTGTGCTATTTAGAGAATAATTTTGTTTACAAAGCGAAAGCAGCACGCCATATTAGAATATATATTTCATTAATATAGAGACCCAAAGTGAGTGATTGATTGTGGTTAAACGTCAAGAGAGGATATTTTGAGCTATGTCATGACCAGGACAAATTACATTTCAATGAGATGATGATGACTTCAGTTTTGTTCTAGGCTAACACACTTAGGTTTTTTTTCATAGTGCAATCTCATTGAAAAAACAACCTACAGACATACTTGTTATTCCACACGAACACAGTATACTGTTGCGAGCCAACCAGTATTTGCTTTTAACTCCCTAATGCCACCAGTTTTTGCTTTTAACCCACTAATTGCACATGCTTAGTGGAAAAACAGCAAATATCAATCTTATTGTTTTTGGTTTGAACCGACCAGAGTTAGAACCTACGATCAACAGCACTTTAAACATTGCATACCCGATGTGGTTGCGCCGCTAACATGACCATTGAGATGATAACTGGCAAACGTTTTTACTGATGGACTAAACCCCCCTATAGACAGTCATTAGTCATACAATATAAGACTCCAACATGGGGGGGGGGGGGGTTATGCTGTTTAAAGTCACTTCAGTTATATCATAGCGGTTAGTTTTATTGGTGTAGGAAACCGGCCTACCCGGTGAAAACCACCGACTTGCCGCAAGTCACTGACAAACTTTATCACATAATGTTGCATCCAGTACACCTCCCCATGAACAGGATTAGATCTTAACTGGTGATAGGCACTGGTTACACATGTAAATAATTCAATTTTAGAGTCACATGTCATTTTGTACGTGTTTTGATTGATTTAAAAAGTTGAGGTTATTTTCCAATGTACGGAATCTGAAAATAAACGTCGTTCTCAAAGCGTCGCGTGCCGTTGTCATTAGGTGATTTTCTTTAAATAAGGTACTTTTGGGGTTATTTAAATTTATTTCCGATTATTTGCCTAATTTTGAAAAAATAAATATATTTTTCAATATCATAACAAAAAAAGTTTGGAGTAATTTATAAGGATTGATCGAAATTATGTTTACGGTTCATTCGAAATGACCTCAATCATCGAGTTACGCGGTGTGTACAACTTGATTGAGGCTATTTCTTCATGAACCGAACAAAAATTGCGATCAATCCTTAATTGTAAAATCCAACTACTACTCACTACTATGCGATCATGATCACAACGGCCCCTGACTCTAATATAGGTTTCTACCTATTAGATATGTACAGAGTTTTAGACTGTATAACTAACGATCGTGTATCATGGCGTCCACCGGTAAATATTAACAATTAATATATCTATATAAGCAGGTATATAATAATTAATTAGATTTCATTACATCTTCAGTAAAAAAGGAACAAATAAGCAATTGGCAAGTTATAAATTGCTTTACAAATTATGTGTAAATGAATCGGTTTTTGAAACGATATGTAAAGTGGGCATTGATCACCAGTTAACCAATCCATATCATTCACCACTTCCGCTTCCGGTCGTCTAGCATTGGATTCGACAAAGTTTTAATGGATGGATAATTGATATGGCACATTATCAATTCCAGATAATAGACCACTGATTTGTTACACACACATTTTTTAAGCTGATCATCAACATTGTGTTACAATTCATTATTATTGTATCTTTAGCCTTCTGTGCTTTCTTTTTCAGATTGTTAGTGGAAGGCAATGTTATGAGAAATGGACTCTGTATTTAATATATTTGTTTTTATTATTTTTAAATCGACATATAATTGTGTAATTTGTTTTTATAGTATCTAAATGAAAATTAATAATCTTCACAGTAGTGGAAAGCGCGTCTTGCTTATATGAAAAACCAATCAAATTACTTGGCTAAAACCTAGATTGTAATGTGTTCATACTTAATTACAAATAAGGGAATGACCATTTAAATTTTAAGAGGGTTGAGGTCTTTGGTCTGTAGATAAATTCTATAGAAAGAAAACATTAATTGACCTGTGAGAAGCAAAAACAAATATCTGAAACTGCAGTTTTTTGGTTGTTTTTGCTTTTGTTTACATTTTATTAAATTACTTAAAAAGAAGAAATAGTCTAATCGTTGTTTCGTGTGAGAAATTTGTCCAGGCTCCGGATAAAAAATGTAATCCCCCTTAAAAAAGTTAAATGGGTGGTCTCCCTAACCGTCAATTATTTGGACTTTATACATTAAAAGTAAACTCATGATTATTCGTGGAAGTTTAACCATTATTTGTAAACTGGTTATTATTAGATGGAATATTTGATCCAAACGGATTATTATTTTGTCTGTTGTTGTTGATATTTGGCGGATGCATATTGCCAGTCTAGAGGTTGTTCACTCCAACCATAGGAGCACCAAACTGTGGACAGCTGAATTGTTGTGGTGTACATCTTGGAGAATCAAGCGGTTCACATATACCTAAAATAGAAATATTTTCACAAGTTTAGGTCGTTCAGGTTTTGTTTGGTTTGGTTTATGGTGCTTAACGCCACTTTCAACAATATTTCAGTTATATGGTGGCGGTCAGTTTTATTGATAGAGGAAACCGGAGTACCCGGAGAAAACCACGGACCTGTCGTAAGTTACTGTTGTATTGAGTGCACCTCGCCATGAACGGGGTTCGAACTCACAACTTTAGTGGTGATAGGCACTGATTGCACGGGTAGTTGTAAATCCACAATACCATACGATAACGACCACGACGGTTCCTTTAGGTCGTTTAAGACGGACAAATATGGCATAGCAGCAAACACAACAAAAAGATGGTCACTTACTTGCAGACACTACTGCTAAAGCAAACAGGAATGGCTTTCCACACAAACAAATACAGTCTTATTAGTTACTCAAGCGCAAAATCCTTTTCACCACAACTATATTTTACCATAAAGCAATGTTATTCCATCAATTTTAGTAAAAGCTGCATATATTATTTCAAAATACAACCTCTGCTCGGTGTAACGGCTTCGAAGACTTATTTTTAAAAAGATAAATTATGCAGTTTTAATGATGTGGCTATGATAATAAATTTGTCGTTCGAACAAGATTTCTAATAGTTTTGATTTGAATGTTTCAGTTGTTTTAATTTTATCGTCAAATATGATTTTCAAGATGTCACATCTTCATTTCTATCCCAGGCAAACTTTTTCTCGTAGGCCAACTGTTGCTAACTGAGAGGCCTCGTACCCCTCCTGTTGGTAACAGAGAGGGCTCATGCCCCAGCTGTTGCTAACTGAGAGAGCTCATATCCTCAGCTGTTGCTAATTGAGAGAGCGCGTACTCCAACTATTGCTAATTGAGAGAGCTCGTACCCCAACTGTTGCTAATTGAAGGGTTCGTACCCCCAGCTGTTGCTAACTGAGAGGGCTCATACCCCAGCTGTTGGTAACTGAGATGGCTGGTACCCTAGCTGTTGCTAACTGAGAGTCCTCGTACCCCAGCTGTTGCTAACTGAGGGGCTCATACCCCTGTTGTTGCTAACTGAGAGAGTTCGTACTCCAGCTGTTGCTGACTGAGAGGGCTCATACCCAGCTGTTGCTAACTGAGAGGGCTCGTACCTCAGCTGTTGCTAACTGAGAGAGCTCGTACTCCAGCTGTTGCTGACTGAGAGGGTTCGTGCCCCAGCTTTTGCTAACTCAGAGGGCTCGTACCTCAGCTGTTGCTAACTGAGAGAGCTCGTACTCCAGCTGTTGCTAACTGAGAGGGGTCGTACCCCAGCTGTTGCTAATTGAGGGGCTCGCACCTCAGCTGTTGCTAACTAAGAGGGCTCATACCCCAGCTGTTGCTAACTGAGAGGGTTCGTACCCCACCTGTTGCTAACTGAGAGGGCTTGTACCCCAGCTGTTGCTAATTGAGGGGCTCGCACCTCAGTTGTTGCTAACTAAGAGGGCTCATACCCCAGCTGTTGCTAACTGAGAGGGTTCGTACCCCACCTGTTGCTAACTGAGAGGGCTTGTACCCCAGCTGTTGCTAACAGAGAGGGAGAGGGGGTAATCCTTTTATAACCTATAATCCCGATATTGAGTTGTATAATGAAACGCAAATGGAAATATTCTGGGTACAAGATTTCTAGGCAAGACCTAGACATTTAAAAACAATATTTATCCATGCATACATGGCCAGTTGTTAGTTCTGGTGAATAGACTAAGCTCTGACAAAACTTAAAAGGTTGCTTTTTAACCATGGCCGATTTTAGATATCCTGTTTCTTCAGGTCTTTTGGTCTACTTGCTCCTAGAGACTTTAGCATTTTTTGGCTTTCCAATATTTTGACAATCAACATATATCTGATGAAGATTATTCCAGAAACGCGTCGTGTGCACTAACTTAGATATCTACGTTTTAATTAATGTTGAAATCTTAATCTGTAGTGTAATATTTAAAAGGTTGCACTGCCAAGAATGTTATGAGAGTATTTCTGAACTTTGTATGGATACTTGTATATATGGCGTGCTTTAAAATGGAAATCATAAGAATAAATTGTACCTGGATGACTAAGAGGATCTCCCATTAAATAAAGCGAATCACCAACCAAAATAACATTAAGTTCATCGCCATTAGAAACTCCATCACCATCAGAGTCTTTGTAATGCAATTCTTTTGCATATGTAAAGTTGGAGAGCACAAAGTCCTGAAAAATATATAAATACTATGTCAGTTGGACCTGTTAAACGGAGAGGCGAAAACCGAACTGCGATTAACGTGTCGTGCTGTCCCTCATGAGAGCCATATCCTACCTCTCTAGACTGAAGATATTTTTTATCAAAACGTCATTAAATTGGTCGAATTTATTGCAAGGAAACCAGTTTAAGTTTCAAACTGGTTAACCTAACTCTGCATATATTAGTCAAACCGGGAAAAAACTGGTTTCAAGCTGAAAATGGTATGACCGGTCATTTTGTTTAAACCAAAACCAGTGCCGGAAACTGAGCAAACAGTATTTCAGTTATATCGCAGTCAGTTTTATTGGTGGCGAAAACCGGAGTACCCGGAGAAAACCACCCACCTCTCACAAGTCACTGACAAACTTTATCACATAATGTTGTATCGAGTATACCTCGCCATCAGCGGGATTCCAACTCACAACTTTAGTGGTGATAGACAGTGCTTGAACAGACATTTGTAAATCCCACTACCATAAGATTACCAGGGGCGGATCCAAGATTTGTGGTTAGGGGGGCGTGAGTACGCGAGGAGTCTGGGGACCGCTTAAGGTCCCCAGCTGGTCCAGGGGATTTTAGGAATTACAGACATTTATTTGAACGACAATTTTGAACCAACCACACCATTTTTATCAGACCAAAAAAACTTGATTTTGAGTCTTAATTTTGTCGGATAATTGTTAACAGAATATTTTTGTCAGATTATAAGAACCTAAAGTAAAACTTTTTTTGAACAACCGTGATGCAAATTGTTCAACTCGTGACTGATCGATCACGATATTTTAACCCTTCAAAGAACTATTGGTTTAGTTTTACCGCATTCCTCATTTCACTAATTGGTCTGTGCTTTCGGTGCTTGTCCTTTCGGGTGGTTCTAGTTAATACTGCCCGTCCGGATGGAGCTTTTCTTTTCGTCGTTTGATTCATTCATTGAAAACATGATTCGACCGTTCTTGTTTATATACAAACAAAAGCGGAAATTGTCGGCGAATCCATATATGAATCAACGAACACACCCAACGTGTATTTACAATGTGTAGGAATATTTTACTACAGGTCACGAGTTAACCATTCATGAAAGAGTTTTTTGTTGAACTCCTTAATTAACGTTGTATAACATATGCTTTGCGAATTTTCGGGGGGGGAGGGAGCACGCCCCCCTCTAAATCCGCCCCTGATTACGACCATGACGACTCCTTTATTTATTAAACCATTTCAAACTAGTTTGTTAAACCATATATCGAAACCGAAACGTGGTTTGACTGCAATGAATAATCTGATTAATAAATACGATCTAATTAAAAGTAAATAAGAAATGCATACATGTAGAAAAGAGGGCTATTGATTTTCTGCTCCGTATATATCGAGGAAATAAATACAAAGAATGCTTTCCAGCGATTTATAATTTGTGTAATTGTGTGCAATTTCTGGCTGCTGTAATAGCGACAAAGAGATAGTGATTTTAATTTAAGTCTATTTGTTTAACGAGGATTGCCACCAGCCATTGGCTACGAGCGGCTTTCCTCAAAATATAGTCATCTGATGTTTAATTTGCTAAAACACGCGACCGTTGTGGGTTTTCCAAGCGAAGGCTCGAATATAAACGAAGAGTGACATAAAGAAACACTATGTAGTTATTTGACTATAAGCCAATAAAAATTCTACCTCTCACACTCATTGACATTGGTTGTTAAAAGGAGGCTGTTGGACAATAAACATTTACCTGGCAACGTCAGATAACATTTTAAAGCCAATGGAATAATGGACGTTTTTTGTTGCATGAATACGAAATTTGCATGATTTTATTTCTTTTAGATGCTTCCAATTGTTTTATCTCTGCAATTAATATTTTCCAGAAGTGTTGTCATATATTTGTCTAAAACGATAATTTGGAAGTAATAACATACCTCTCCGAATGGATTTCTATTGATGGCAGTTCCTCTAGATGGATTCCAGTGTCCAAGTGCTGCCCAAGTCTGTCCTCGAGCACATGGATTAGGAACTATATTTCCGTTCGGAATATGCTGCTGAAATCGTGGATAACACTCGGAAACATCCAAAACGGAAAACGTAATGAGAAGAATGGTTGAAATATCACTTATGATATTAATTAAGTTCATGTTGTTATCTATGTTATTAATATAATATTATTCAAAGTATGAGACTCGCACTGTAACTGTATATTTCATGTTGTAAGTATCTTGTATTATATGATTTATGTATTTTAAAGTTTTAACTTGGGGCACAAAAAAGGGGAAAATATATATATGCATTGAAGTTTATCACACGCATAATTCACCTTAAATTCTTCATATTAGTCATTTGTAATATTAAAATTAATTGGTATGTCAAATATTTAAATGAAATTTGATACGACTTCAGCGTATATAATTAAAAACTTGTTACAGAACCTCTTGGTTCCAATAATAGCACATTATAATTCTCGTCAACTTTGGTTTTAATTACAATAACACGTTAATGATCATTGTCATAAGAAAAGAAAGAAATTCAAATGAAAATAAAACTATGAGTCATGGACAGTCTTATTCAAATTATAAATTTAGCAACATTTCGTGAGTGAACGACTTTCTACTTAACTGTACTGGTACATTTCTGACAAGATAACCGACTTTCTACTTAACTGTCCTGGTACATTACTGACAAGATAACCGACTTTCTACTTAACTGTCCTGGTACATTACTGACAAGATAACCGACTTTCTACTTAACTGTCCTGGTACATTACTGACAAGATAACCGACTTTCTACTTAACTGTACTGGTACATTACTGACAAGATAACCGACTTTCTACTTAACTGTACTGGTACATTACTGACAAGATAACCGACTTTCTACTTAACTGTACTGGTACATTACTGACAAGATAACCGACTTTCTACTTAACTGTCCTGGTACATTACTGACAAGATAACCGACTTTCTACTTAACTGTACTGGTACATTTCTGACAAGATAACCGACTTTCTACTTAACTGTCCTGGTACATTTCTGACAAGATAACCGACTTTCTACTTAACTGTCCTGGTACATTACTGACAAGATAACCGACTTTCTACTTAACTGTACTGGTACATTACTGACAAGATAACCGACTTTCTACTTAACTGTACTGGTACATTACTGACAAGATAACCGACTTTCTACTTAACTGTACTGGTACATTTCTGACAAGATAACCGACTTTCTACTTAACTGTACTGGTACATTTCTGACAAGATAACCGACTTTCTACTTAACTGTCCTGGTACATTACTGACAAGATAACCGACTTTCTACTTAACTGTCCTGGTACATTACTGACAAGATAACCGACTTTCTACTTAACTGTACTGGTACATTACTGACAAGATAACCGACTTTCTACTTAACTGTACTGGTACATTACTGACAAGATAACCGACTTTCTACTTAACTGTCCTGGTACATTACTGACAAGATAACCGACTTTCTACTTAACTGTACTGGTACATTTCTGACAAGATAACCGACTTTCTACTTAACTGTCCTGGTACATTACTGACAAGATAACCGACTTTCTACTTAACTGTCCTGGTACATTACTGACAAGATAACCGACTTTCTACTTAACTGTCCTGGTACATTACTGACAAGATAACCGACTTTCTACTTAACTGTCCTGGTACATTACTGACAAGATAACCGACTTTCTACTTAACTGTCCTGGTACATTACTGACAAGATAACCGACTTTCTACTTAACTGTCCTGGTACATTACTGACAAGATAACCGACTTTCTACTTAACTGTACTGGTACATTTCTGACAAGATAACCGACTTTCTACTTAACTGTACTGGTACATTACTGACAAGATAACCGACTTTCTACTTAACTGTACTGGTACATTTCTGACAAGATAACCGACTTTCTACTTAACTGTACTGGTACATTACTGACAAGATAACCGACTTTCTACTTAACTGTACTGGTACATTTCTGACAAGATAACCGACTTTCTACTTAACTGTACTGGTACATTACTGACAAGATAACCGACTTTCTACTTAACTGTCCTGGTACATTACTGACAAGATAACCGACTTTCTACTTAACTGTACTGGTACATTTCTGACAAGATAACCGACTTTCTACTTAACTGTCCTGGTACATTACTGACAAGATAACCGACTTTCTACTTAACTGTCCTGGTACATTACTGACAAGATAACCGACTTTCTACTTAACTGTACTGGTACATTTCTGACAAGATAACCGACTTTCTACTTAACTGTCCTGGTACATTACTGACAAGATAACCGACTTTCTACTTAACTGTCCTGGTACATTACTGACAAGATAACCGACTTTCTACTTAACTGTACTGGTACATTTCTGACAAGATAACCGACTTTCTACTTAACTGTCCTGGTACATTACTGACAAGATAACCGACTTTCTACTTAACTGTCCTGGTACATTACTGACAAGATAACCGACTTTCTACTTAACTGTCCTGGTACATTACTGACAAGATAACCGACTTTCTACTTAACTGTACTGGTACATTTCTGACAAGATAACCGACTTTCTACTTAACTGTCCTGGTACATTACTGACAAGATAACCGACTTTCTACTTAACTGTCCTGGTACATTACTGACAAGATAACCGACTTTCTACTTAACTGTCCTGGTACATTACTGACAAGATAACCGACTTTCTACTTAACTGTACTGGTACATTACTGACAAGATAACCGACTTTCTACTTAACTGTACTGGTACATTACTGACAAGATAACCGACTTTCTACTTAACTGTCCTGGTACATTACTGACAAGATAACCGACTTTCTACTTAACTGTCCTGGTACATTACTGACAAGATAACCGACTTTCTACTTAACTGTCCTGGTACATTACTGACAAGATAACCGACTTTCTACTTAACTGTACTGGTACATTACTGACAAGATAACCGACTTTCTACTTAACTGTACTGGTACATTACTGACAAGATAACCGACTTTCTACTTAACTGTCCTGGTACATTACTGACAAGATAACCGACTTTCTACTTAACTGTCCTGGTACATTACTGACAAGATAACCGACTTTCTACTTAACTGTACTGGTACATTACTGACAAGATAACCGACTTTCTACTTAACTGTCCTGGTACATTACTGACAAGATAACCGACTTTCTACTTAACTGTACTGGTACATTACTGACAAGATAACCGACTTTCTAAAGTTTTCTGGATTTTTATTTATCACAAATACACAATGATGTGAGTACTGTCAACAAAATGCAACCATTCGTTATCTGAAACCTATATACAATAAATTAACATTCAAATAAAATCGTACGTAAATATTTACTTTTTTTATTACTCAATAGTAACGAATAAAATTTGACTTTCTAAACAAAATGAATATTCTGACGTGATGTACAAAATATGGCTGTAACATTGTTTTGAAAAGGCACGTTTTAATTCATCATTAACGATGGTTCTATATAGATTTGTGTTTACTAACTGGTATGGTACAATTTTACTCTCTCTACACTATTGTTTCCTACGTTGTATATATTTGCCAAGTTGTAAAACCCAACCGACAAAGTATGAATTCATGAATATTTTAAATAAACACTCAAGTGACAAATGATCAAATCAACTTCTAGTAGTAGTTTCATTTACCGGTTGATCATATATCTTCAGTGAGATTCAAACTTTACAGTAATATGCGTATGTCCAACTGTTAAAAAGGGAATGAAGCCACATGATTCAGTATCTCCTGATACACAGATGGCCTGTGTGTTGTATGACATGAATGCAGTTTTTAAACAAAAATTCTTGATGGAAACAATGTAAACAAATCAAACATAATCCAGAAAAGATTTTGTTTTTCGAAGTGATGACTTCAACTTTACCAAAAGGAACCCTTGGTTCAGTAACTTCCTTGTTAGCAGCAACCCGCTATCAAGGAAATCCTGATAGGAACCACAAGCAGACTACCACATATATCAAGTTACGCAGTACAAGCACTGACGCATACAGAAGTCGTCATAATTCCGAGAAAGAAACTGTTGTGTTGGAAAAGTATAGGAAGTTTGAAAGAGGAGAATTAAGTCGTAGAGACTATGTTTGTATATTGAGCTATACATTTCAACCTTTTATTTGAAACCAGAACTTAGTTTTATCAGTATATATACCTCATGTTTTATTTATTTACTTTCTAATTAAAAACTTTAACTCCGCCAGTGTAAAATAGCGGCAAACGCATATTTTATTTTTTGGCGCAAATGATACCTAAGGTTTTAGAAATGTATTGGCGCACACGTTTGCAAATGAGTTGTGGCGTAAATGATCGCATTTTTGGCGCAAACGGATATCGCCCAAAAAAACATAGGACAAAATTCACCAAATTTGTTTGGTACAAGCACATTGAGAAAGTTGCAGAATTAAAGAATTTAAAGATATTTCTATTTGTTGAAGCATTGATTTGTTGCCATCAATATTAAAGTAAATACCACTGTGAACACACATTTATAATGTAAAAATGTAGTTTATTTGAAGTGACTTGTAGATTAATATATGACTACACGACAGAAATATTTGTGTATCCAATAACCTTATGTTTCATGATGTTTTTATATTTATTTTACGTAAGTGCAACTTGTTTTGAGGATCAGCAAGGGTTTTTAAATTTTCTTTGTGTTTACTGTTACTGAAGACATTTATTTTTATTATTGTTATTCATCATTTATAGAAAAAACAACAGATTTCTCTAAAAAAAAATTGCATCAGTCCCCTACTTCAATAAAAAAAAAATAAACATTACAAATGAAATAAAAATTAAAAATAACAATAATAAAAAAAAATTATACTATAACTAAGTGACGAGTTTCATTATAAAAAATATGTCACGAATGACCAAATAACGTTGTAACTCACTCATGCGTTGAGTGAGTTACAACGTTATTTGATCATTCTTGACATATTTTTGATAATGAAACTCGTCAATTAGTTATAGTATTTATTATATAGATAAAAAAAAATGTTTCGAATCGAATTTAATATAAGATGAGTTTAATTGCACTATATTACGTGTGTAGCGTAGGGATATACTATAATGTGTATCGCTTCAAAAAACATGGCGCCACCCACCCACGACAATAAAATAATTAAAATGCTTACCTTGAAATATTATTTTAGTTAAATTTGATCCAAATTGAAGCGTACACGAAGCCAAATAACGTCTAATTTTTACGTTTCAAACTGGAAGTCTTCATATGACGTCGACAACGAAATGGCGCGAAATATAGCAAGTGTGAAATAAAAATGGTAATTTCACTAGTGAAATTATCGTTTTTATTTAACTCGGAAATCACGGTATTTCATCGATATCTATATAATAAAATAAAATAATGTCTTGGATATAACTGTGGAATTTTTTTTAAACACAATTAACGTTCCAAATAATAGGTTAATATGGATTAGGCACAGCCTACAGGCGAGCATCGCATCTACGCATAGACATGTACATGTATTTTACTAGTCTATGATTATGAGTCCACAGTCTCTTGAAGTTCCAAAAATAAAAATAAGAAAAACATTTTTTTCTTATTTTTATTTTTATTTTTGAAACTTCAAGTGACTGTGAAGAGTCAAACGTCTATCATTTAAAAAAGTATCCTTTTCATCCGGGGGTCGTGCACAGGCCCTGTGGGTCGTGTTGCTCGTATGTGTTTATGTACATGTTTTGTAAAATACATAATGAAAGTTCATAACGTTAAATTTTGACATGATTATTTGTAAAAATGTGGTTCAAAGTCCACCGAAATATCAATGATATAAGAAAACAAATAATAGCTTTCATAAAGAAACATATAATCATCCTTTTCACGCACAAATCAATTCATAACTCCGACAGAAAAGGCATAACATATCGAATGTCTTACCCCCGCTGATCCACTTCTCTTGTTGTAAACAAACAATTTTGATCGGACCAATCGGCAGTTGATCAAAATGAAACAAGTAAGAGAAACCAGCTACCTCACGATCCAACGACCAACCCTGGAATACGCAGCAATGGTTTGTGATCCGACCACCTAAACCCTGATACCGACATTAGAAAATGTACAAAGAAGAGCTGCCCGCTTCGTCATAAATGATTACACCAGCAGAACACAAGGATGCGTGACAAGCATGTTAACATCACTTGAGTGGCAGACTTTAGAACAACACAGGAGGATATACAGACTCGTTATGATGTATAAGATCCAGCATCAACTCGTGGACATCGACCGAGACTTAAACCTCGGACCTGGTGACAGCAGAACCAGAGGTCAACATAGGTTCTTCCAGGAGAGGTCCAATTATGACACTCTCAGAAACTCCTTCCAAAGAACAGCATGAAAATGGAACCACCTACCAGACACCACAGTTGGGGCCAGCTCCATAGAGGAGTTCAGGGCTAACCTCCAACAGCAGGTTAGCCACGCCAACTAGTGTAAATAGGTTTGACTGTGTCATAGTGAAGTGTTTAGTTGTACATCAGGGGCGGATCCAGGATTTCAAGTTGGGGGGGGGGGGCGCACTTAAAAAAATTGCGCCGAGCGGAGGGAGGCGCGAAAAATGTTGGGGTATTTCGTGTGAAAAATCACGATTTTACGCCAAAAAATCAAATTTCTTCCAATTTTAGGGGGGCGCGCGCCGGGTGCCACCCCCTGGATCCTCCCTGTACATAGTCTTGGGGACATCAGCTGTGTGTGCCTCGCATGCCTAGTCCCGCAGAACTTTAAAACCATCGGCGACGACTCCTGTTCTACACTGGAAGAAGAAGAAGTTACAATGCGGTTGTACGTGTGTGTACGAGTTATTGATTGCGTTTTCAAAATTTCTTACAGAAAGACATGTACATATTAGACAACAGTCTGAGTCAGTGGATCTTTCATGTCCGAACCTCAATCTGTCCATCCTACATATATTTAAGAGCATGATTTAATGTAACTGCGGAACCATAGCTCTTTAGGTCCTTGTGAAATTTTCTGATAGGGCGTACCCCGAAAAAAACAAAAAAGACCTAAATATCTACGGTTCTGCAGCTAGATTTAACGTAGCTGAGGGTCCGTAGCTCCTATAAGTCCTTTGGATATTTTTTTTATTTTTGTGGACAAAACAAAGGACCATGATAAAGAGCTACGGTTCTGCAGCTAGATTTAACGTTAGGTTTGGTAACCCACGCTCAAAATTGTATCACCTTCAGTATTATTAGGAATATCAGTAATTTTGGTGTTACATACCAGATTTTAGGGACATTTGGGAGCCCTTGCTAATATATTTCAAACTTTGAAGTCATGTTATGTCCGAAATATGTTCTTTTTTAGTAAAAAAAAATGTCCATGTTCTACTCGTTTACTGCCTATAAAATATAAGTCGACTTAAACCGTTTGTAGTACTCCATAAATGGCCATGTATTGTTGATTTGTAGACCTATAGCTGCAAACTAGGTGTATCGCACAAAAATGCAACGTTTTTTGCACGGAAGGGCGCTTGATAGGTAGATTTAGAATTAAAGAGAAAATCATAGATATGCTGTTAAGATAGCAATTACCTTTAACGCTTTCACTGATTGAAAGCAGTTTTCTAGTTATATTTTTTTTTCGCTCTTTTCGTCATTGTGTCTTGTAAAGCTAAATCATAGAAAACGATATTTTTGCATCACACAAACGACAAGACTGTGAATGTTTTTTTCTGTCTCATGTGTACAAAAATGTATTTAAACGGATTGCATGGCAACTGAATCAATATTGTTTTAAAAAAAATCATCTTTATATTCCTTTTTTTCCCTTTGTTTTGAAACCATGAGCGACATGATCAACGAAATCGTGTGACGACAGCTTTAGGGGCGAAACAAGAAGATCTAACGATTGTCCATTTTTTAAATAAATTAATTGTTTCATGAACAGAAGCTGTACGGTTTCCTTTCTAATTTTTTTTTTTTTTTTGGAGGGGGGGGGGGGGTATTTTTAAACTGGATAGTTATTTTTTATTCAAATTAAAAGACTGTTTCCTGTACTTCACTCTATAATGATCATTTATCTAACCTTAAGTATGTATTCTATAGATATACATCTATTTTGCTAATAGATACAACCTATGCGTACAAGATGTACTTCAGTCGGAACTAGCTTTCGTGACGTCATAGGTTAGGAATGCGAGAAAACCTCAGTGACGTCTTTGTAAACATTGCGGAATCTCCGTTAGGAAAATCGCAAAGTACTCAAGATTTATCTTACTAATTTTAAATATTAAAGACATTCTTTTCACATTGCTGCATGTGCTGGGAACTGAACCGTTCAATACATAAACAATTATTCGGCAACCAACTGTAAATCGCCACCAACTTGAGAAACGCAGGGCAATGATTGTTTACTCTGACAGTGACAGCGATCATGAATGAATGACGTGACGTAACAATACTTGTGTGACGTAAACTATGAAAATCGTGTGACGACAGCTTTTTTAGGGGCGAAACAAGAAGGTCTAGCGATTGTCAATTTTTTAAATAAATTAATCGTTTCATGTAAAGAAGCTGTACGGATTCCTATTTTTTTCTTGGTTATTTTTAAACTGGATAGTTATTTTTTATTCTAATTAATAGGCTATTTCGGGTCATTCGCTCCGATTGTCCATTCTATGCTGAAACTTAGAAACCACTTCCGGTTGGTATTGTTAGTATATTGATTCATCTCCTTACACACATGTTGCTGTTTAGCTCGCATCTTGCGACGCTCGCTATAAGTCAACTTAAACGTTTGTAGTACTCCATAAATGGCCATATATTGTCGATTTGTAAAACTAGGTGTATCGCAGAAAAATGCAACGTTTTTTGCACGGAAGGACGCTTGATAGATATATTTAGAATTAAAGAGAAAATCGTAGATATGCTGTTAAGATAGTAATTACCTTTAACGCTTTCACTGATTTAAAGCAGTTTTCTAGTTATATTTTTTTCGCTCTTTTCGTCATTGTGTCTTGTAAAGCTAGATCATAGAAAACGATATTTTTGCACCACACAAACGACAAGACTTTGAATGTTTTTTTTCTGTCTCATGTGTACAAAAATATATTTAAACGGGTTGCATGGCAACTGAATCAATATTGTTTTAAAACAAATCATCTTTATATTCCTTTTTTTTCTTTGTTTTGAAACCATGAACGACATGATCAACGAAATCGTGTGACGACAGCTTTATGGGCGAAACAAGAAGGTCTAGCGATTGTCCAGTTATCAAATAAATTAATCGTTTCATGTACAGAAGCTGTACGGTTTCCTTTCTAATTTTTTTTTTTGGGGGGGGGGGGGGTATTTTTAAACTGGATAGTTATTTTTTATTCAAATTAAAAGACTGTTTCCTGTACTTCACTCTATAATGATCATTTATCTAACCTTAAGTATGTATTCTATAGAAATACATCTATTTTGCTAATAGATACAACCTATGCGTACAAGATGTACTTCAGTCGGAACTAGCTTTCGTGACGTCATAGGTTAGGAATGCGAGAAAACCTCAGTGACGTCTTTGTAAACATTGCGGAATCTCCGTTAGGAAAATCGCAAAGTACTCAAGATTTATCTTACTAATTTTAAATATTAAAGACATTCTTTTCACATTGCTGCATGTGCTGGGAACTGAACCGTTCAATACATAAACAATTATTCGGCAACCAACTGTAAATCGCCACCAACTTGAGAAACGCAGGGCAATGATTGTTTACTCTGACAGTGACAGCGATCATGAATGAATGACGTGACGTAACAATACTTGTGTGACGTAAACTATGAAAATCGTGTGACGACAGCTTTTTTAGGGGCGAAACAAGAAGGTCTAGCGATTGTCAATTTTTTAAATAAATTAATCGTTTCATGTAAAGAAGCTGTACGGATTCCTATTTTTTTCTTGGTTATTTTTAAACTGGATAGTTATTTTTTATTCTAATTAATAGGCTATTTCGGGTCATTCGCTCCGATTGTCCATTCTATGCTGAAACTTAGAAACCACTTCCGGTTGGTATTGTTAGTATATTGATTCATCTCCTTACACACATGTTGCTGTTTAGCTCGCATCTTGCGACGCTCGCTATAAGTCAACTTAAACGTTTGTAGTACTCCATAAATGGCCATATATTGTCGATTTGTAAAACTAGGTGTATCGCAGAAAAATGCAACGTTTTTTGCACGGAAGGACGCTTGATAGATATATTTAGAATTAAAGAGAAAATCGTAGATATGCTGTTAAGATAGTAATTACCTTTAACGCTTTCACTGATTTAAAGCAGTTTTCTAGTTATATTTTTTTCGCTCTTTTCGTCATTGTGTCTTGTAAAGCTAAATCATAGAAAACGATATTTTTGCACCACACAAACGACAAGACTTTGAATGTTTTTTTTCTGTCTCATGTGTACAAAAATATATTTAAACGGGTTGCATGGCAACTGAATCAATATTGTTTTAAAACAAATCATCTTTATATTCCTTTTTTTTCTTTGTTTTGAAACCATGAACGACATGATCAACGAAATCGTGTGACGACAGCTTTATGGGCGAAACAAGAAGGTCTAGCGATTGTCCAGTTATCAAATAAATTAATCGTTTCATGTACAGAAGCTGTACGGTTTCCTTTCTATTTTTTTTTTTGGGGGGGGGGGGGGTATTTTTAAACTGGATAGTTATTTTTTATTCAAATTAAAAGACTGTTTCCTGTACTTCACTCTATAATGATCATTTATCTAACCTTAAGTATGTATTCTATAGAAATACATCTATTTTGCTAATAGATACAACCTATGCGTACAAGATGTACTTCAGTCGGAACTAGCTTTCGTGACGTCATAGGTTAGGAATGCGAGAAAACCTCAGTGACGTCTTTGTAAACATTGCGGAATCTCCGTTAGGAAAATCGCAAAGTACTCAAGATTTATCTTACTAATTTTAAATATTAAAGACATTCTTTTCACATTGCTGCATGTGCTGGGAACTGAACCGTTCAATACATAAACAATTATTCGGCAACCAACTGTAAATCGCCACCAACTTGAGAAACGCAGGGCAATGATTGTTTACTCTGACAGTGACAGCGATCATGAATGAATGACGTGACGTAACAATACTTGTGTGACGTAAACTATGAAAATCGTGTGACGACAGCTTTTTTAGGGGCGAAACAAGAAGGTCTAGCGATTGTCAATTTTTTAAATAAATTAATCGTTTCATGTAAAGAAGCTGTACGGATTCCTATTTTTTTCTTGGTTATTTTTAAACTGGATAGTTATTTTTTATTCTAATTAATAGGCTATTTCGGGTCATTCGCTCCGATTGTCCATTCTATGCTGAAACTTAGAAACCACTTCCGGTTGGTATTGTTAGTATATTGATTCATCTCCTTACACACATGTTGCTGTTTAGCTCGCATCTTGCGACGCTCGCTATAAGTCAACTTAAACGTTTGTAGTACTCCATAAATGGCCATATATTGTCGATTTGTAAAACTAGGTGTATCGCAGAAAAATGCAACGTTTTTTGCACGGAAGGACGCTTGATAGATATATTTAGAATTAAAGAGAAAATCGTAGATATGCTGTTAAGATAGTAATTACCTTTAACGCTTTCACTGATTTAAAGCAGTTTTCTAGTTATATTTTTTTCGCTCTTTTCGTCATTGTGTCTTGTAAAGCTAAATCATAGAAAACGATATTTTTGCACCACACAAACGACAAGACTTTGAATGTTTTTTTTCTGTCTCATGTGTACAAAAATATATTTAAACGGGTTGCATGGCAACTGAATCAATATTGTTTTAAAACAAATCATCTTTATATTCCTTTTTTTTCTTTGTTTTGAAACCATGAACGACATGATCAACGAAATCGTGTGACGACAGCTTTAGGGGCGAAACAAGAAGGTCTAACGATTGTCCAGTTATCAAATAAATTAATCGTTTCATGTACAGAAGCTGTACGGTTTCCTTTCTATTTTTTTTTTGGGGGGGGGGGGGTATTTTTAAACTGGATAGTTATTTTTTATTCAAATTAAAAGACTGTTTCCTGTACTTCACTCTATAATGATCATTTATCTAACCTTAAGTATGTATTCTATAGAAATACATCTATTTTGCTAATAGATACAACCTATGCGTACAAGATGTACTTCAGTCGGAACTAGCTTTCGTGACGTCATAGGTTAGGAATGCGAGAAAACCTCAGTGACGTCTTTGTAAACATTGCGGAATCTCCGTTAGGAAAATCGCAAAGTACTCAAGATTTATCTTACTAATTTTAAATATTAAAGACATTCTTTTCACATTGCTGCATGTGCTGGGAACTGAACCGTTCAATACATAAACAATTATTCGGCAACCAACTGTAAATCGCCACCAACTTGAGAAACGCAGGGCAATGATTGTTTACTCTGACAGTGACAGCGATCATGAATGAATGACGTGACGTAACAATACTTGTGTGACGTAAACTATGAAAATCGTGTGACGACAGCTTTTTTAGGGGCGAAACAAGAAGGTCTAGCGAGTGTCAATTTTTTAAATAAATTAATCGTTTCATGTAAAGAAGCTGTACGGATTCCCATTTTTTCTTGATTATTTTTAAACTGAATAGGTATTTTTTTATTCTGATTAATAGGCTATTTCCGGTCATTCGCTCCGATTGTCCATTCTATGCTGAAACTTAAAAACCACTTCCGGTTGGTATTGTTAGTATATTGATTCATCTCCTTACACACATGTTGCTGTTTAGCTCGCTTCTTGCGATGCTCGCTATTATACAGTGTTGTGTACAATATGGAAAGATATTGTACGAGTCGGTATTGTATTGAAAACCCGTATTGGACGAGACGGCGCAGGCGTCGAGTCCAAAACAGGGTTTTCAATACAATACGGACGAGTACAATATATTTCCATATTGTACATAACACTGTATAAGGACATATCTATTATACAGATGAAATGATCAATATTATAACAACAATTTTATGTTTAACTTTTAATAGTCTAAATAGAACAACTGCACAATAGTATTTCGTTAGGAAAATGTTCTGTATACAGATCTCGTAATCTCTAAAATGAATTAAAAACAGCAAAATAACTGATCAACAATTATTCTAAGCAACTTGTTTTCCCTCAAACTGTTAAATACCGAACAAGTTAATTCGATTGTAGATTACAATTAAAAATAATTTACTAGCAGAAAAACCAACGAGTTACTTCCCTTACATAATGTACAATACGAAAAAAATACGGCTTCCGGTTGTACAATACGAGAAAAATAATGTACGGTGACATGTCTTAAATGGGTGTTTTTGATTGGATTAAAATTATAGCTGTATAATAAATGGAGTATATATGTCGTGTACATGTTATTATTTTATGCAAGTTATAACTTGTACAAAATATGTATACAAGTTATAACTTGTATAACACCATCATACAAGTTATAACTTGTCCAATTATTGCTATGCAAGTTATAACTTGTACAATTGTGATTGAAAATACATCATAACTTGTACAGTTTTATTTACATTGGCCTATATGTGTAATTAACCCATATGATAACATTCATTGGCCTAAGATTACCTTTTATTATTTAATTACTACTATGGTGAGTATTTTTAAGGAGTTAATATATTGTAAACATTGTTGTTCAGTCTTTTGAATTATTTTGAAGTGTAAAGATGGCAAATACTGTTGAAACCAAATTTTATGATGAAGTTATAAAACTATTGGATGACAACAAGTCTACAAATAATATTATATTTACACGTGAAAGATATAATGAGACAATTCATAGTGTAAAGGAAACAAAATCAGTAACCAAAAAGACACAACTTCAGTGATATTTGACAAAAAAGTATGATGCTTTGGAGATAGCAGGAATTGAAAAGATTGTTCGTAAAGGGACGGACGTAATCTATTACTGTACTACCGAGGAGGACCTAAATGCACTGACAACGACTGAAACGCCTACCAATAGAAATGACACTAATCAAACAACTCCCGAAACGGACACTGACATTGAAACTGAAACCAACACCGAACCTGAAACAGAAACAAACACCGAACCTGAAACTGAAACCAACACCGAACCTGAAACAGAAACCAACACCGAACCTGAAACAGAAACAAACACCGAACCTGAAACTGAAACCAACACCGAACCTGAAACTGAAACCAACACCGAACCTGAAACTGAAACCAACACTGAACCTGAAACAGAAACAAACACCGAACCTGAAACTGAAACCAACACCGAACCTGAAACAGAAACAAACACCGAACCTGAAACTGAAACCAACACCGAACCTGAAACTGAAACCAACACCGAACCTGAAACAGAAACAAACATCGAACCTGAAACCAACACCGAACCTGAAACTGAAGCCAACACCGAACCTGAAACAGAAACAAACACCGAACCTGAAACAGAAACCAACACGAACCTGAAACAGAAACAAACACAGAACCTGAAACTGAAACAAACACCGAACCTGAAACTGAAACCAACACCGAACCTGAAACTGAAACCAACACCGAACCTGAAACAGAAACAAACACCGAACCTGAAACTGAAACCAACACCGAACCTGAAACAGAAACAAACACCGAACCTGAAACTGAAACCAACACCGAACCTGAAACAGAAACAAACACCGAACCTGAAACAGAAACCAACACCGAACCTGAAACAGAAACAAACACCGAACCTGAAACTGAAACCAACACCGAACCTGAAATTGAAACCAACACCGAACCTGAAACAGAAACAAACACCGAACCTGAAACTGAAACCAACACCGAATCCGAAACAGGAACAAACACCGCAACCGATGAATTAACTATCTTATATGTTCCTGATAATACAGAAATAAGTGTGAGAAAAGTCGTACAGTTGCTTTCTTTGTATGGTGGTCAAGGGCATATTCATTGCAGCTGTCGTAGTGGCTGCACAACTGGGAAATGCAAGTGTAAACGGAAAAATATATTGTGTAATTCCAGATGTCATGCATCTTTGTCATGTGCCAACAAATGAATTTCAAGAGACATTCAATGCCTCTATGAGATATGAGTTTCTTGACAATAAATGTTTGAAAAATTCATTTAGTCTAATTAAATTTGATTTAAATCTCAAGAAATTTCAAAGTTTCTATTTATAATGCGATCCGATCTTTCGTCAACACTGGGTATACAAAACAAAAAAAAATAAATAAAATGAGATATTGGATATTGAATATCTACTGTCAATACAGTTGACATACATGTAGCTGTCATGTTTCCAACACAAATAATGCAAAAAGGCCTATGCACAACAAAGTTGTACAAGTTATGATGTATTTTCAATCACAATTGTACAAGTTATAACTTGCATAGCAATAATTGGAC
This sequence comes from Bathymodiolus septemdierum, assembly GCA_963383655.1. Taxonomy (NCBI): domain Eukaryota; kingdom Metazoa; phylum Mollusca; class Bivalvia; order Mytilida; family Modiolidae; genus Bathymodiolus; species Bathymodiolus septemdierum. Next base: position 83,173,443 of record OY726524.1, on the reverse strand, counting down.
AAGTTATAACTTGTATGATGGTGTTATACAAGTTATAACTTGTATAAATATTTTGTACAAGTTATAACTTGTACAATATAATAACATGTACACAACATATATACCGCAACTAATACTGTACTCTGCACTGCACATGCTATCAGGATTCTCTTGACAAGTGTTCACATTAGTGTGTTCGTGTTATTCAATCTTTAGTTTTATGTGTATGTTTTGTAGATCGTTGTTTGTCTTTTTGAACTTTTTCTTTTGGCCATTGTGTTGTCTGTTCTTCTTTGATTTAAGGATTCTGATTACCCCTTTGGTATCTTCAAACTCTTCTCACGTAGACAATATTCGTTCAAAAAGGGTCTTTAGTTTAAATTTTTCTGCCCATTATGGGGCATTCGTATCTCAGTCGTTTTCCCGGCATAAATTGAACAGGTATTAGAGCGACTTCGAAATAATCGATTCCATGACAACTGTCGTGCACGAACTCAATCTAATCAAAAATAGATCTACGCACTTGCTCCCTATTTTCTATCGGGGTTTTTTTTTGGTCGCCGCTTTTTTGTTCGCCGCGTGTGTAGATCCTACACACGTGGCGACCAAAAAAAAACCCGATAGGAAATAAGGAGCAAGTGCGTAGATCTAATTTTAATTAGATTGGCACGAACTAGAAGATTTCAGTTTCGAATGGCTAATGGTTTATCTTATGTGTGTTTTATTTGTGATTTTGCTATTATATCTTTAATTCCCGGACTGGTATTTTGCATCACCTTCCAACAACATACTAAAGCCAATTCTAACAAAAATATTTGTTCGATAATCCTCTCTCAACTAGCAATATTTTAAATATACCGAAGACAATGATTAATAGAAGGTAATTTGCAATCCTTACCAGCATGAATTATTATAAGAAACCGCTCAAACTGACTCGTACGAAATTTCCGTGTTTCAACCAAATGCATATCTGTATCTCATGTAAGCCATCCAGCTTTTTTAACTTGGTTTTAAGAATTATTGTTAATCGATGTGTACAACATATGTGATACAAATGGGACATAAAATGCTAGCCATTCTATAATACCTTTTACCACACTTGGTATTAATTCATGTTGTTCTAGTTATTGTTTGATTTTTTATACACTGTGTTTATATTTTTCTAGGTGTTGTCTTATGGTATGGATCTGTCGACGTCCGTCCGTCTGTAGATTCAATTGTTCTGTTAATAACTGTTGTTCTAGTTTGGGGATTCTAGTCTTACACGTTTCCGAAACAAGAGACAAACAATGTGTTTTCTGTTTCTGAAGCGTTATTTTTCAATGTTCACTTTTCAGCTAAATGTTCCTTTTAAAATTGTCTTTATGCAATGTGCCAACCGATTTAGTAGTGATCTGTTTCAAGATGTAAAGTAGTCAAAATGGGTTGATCACCAAATATTTTGAATTATAATCCGAGGTTTTTCTGTAGATTCTTTGTAAACATTTTAGTAAAGAGATTTGATTTGACTTCACTCTCATGGCTTTTGAGATAAAAATTGTCAAATGAGCCATAAGGGACCAACACTCAAAATTTACCATTTACATTTATTCTTCAATTTTTCCTTCTGAATTCTTACTTCATTTTAAAGCAGATTGTACATGTACCTTGCGATGACTTTTCCAGGATAATAGTCATATTTAGGAAATCTGGTGCACCTTGGTGACTTGCTATGTTGGTATCATGTTGCGCCTGGTGTACTTGATATCTTGAGTAAAATTAATATTCTGGGGGAAGTTGGCTTTTAAGCTTTTTGTTGAATAGTCATATTCGCTTACATGTTTTTACATTTGTACGAAACTTACTTCTTTCAAGGTTTCATAAAAGAAGCTGACCCGATTCATTTTCCGCTATGTAGATAATGTTCTCTCACTGACCAATTCATGGATTAATAACTTAAGAGTTGACATCTACGAGGTCGTCGGTACCAATTATGATTAAAAAAAAAAAACTTAATAAGTCAATAAACGCTCACGCAAAATCTTTCTTAAAGAACCAAATGCTGCAAGGCATCCGTCTTACCTCCATGACAAGTATGTTGTTACTGCAGACAAGGTCCCTTCCAATGTTGTTTTTGTGTATGAAAATCCCACTACATAGACTGCTTGTTTTTAAAAAAATAGGTATAATCCGACGCACGTACTGAAAGAGAAAATCCTGGACAATCCTGAGTCTGGTTAGTGTGCCTTTGTATTTTCAACCAAAGAGGAAGAACTATATATTCCTTCATTTGACTAGATACCTAAATGGCATACGTGTCCTTACAAATAGCACTTTCAATTTTCCAATTGTCAATTTCCCTTTCATATGTAGCAATATGACAGCAGCCGCAGCTTTTGAGGTATTTATTTAATGCTAATACGATACAATAAAGCCTGTGTTTCCTATTTAGATTTCCTTGATATAGGGTTACTGCTTACCCACAAGCTAATGATGGTGAGGTTGAAGTCTGCTTTTATGGTATCCATTGACACGGAACATTTATCTCGCAGATGGCATACAATATGTTTACTTTGTCATCAACGTAAAGCTTGAAGATATCAAAGGGGTAATCAGAAGGCGTAAATCGAGGGACAGACAATGCAATGGCCAAAAGAAGAAAAGACTAACGGACAAGAAACGGTCTACAAAACAGTACACAGAAAACTAAAGATCGAGCAACACGAACACCGCTAAAACTGCGGGTGAACTTACCTACACAATTCTAACTATTTACTGGACTATAGGTAACACAACAGGTGACACAAGTGGAGAAGGAACTACTTACACCTCTGGAGCACCTGAAATCATTTCCGTTGTTTTGGTTGTCGTGAGTTGTGGGATAAAGTTATTTGTTTGCCAATAAACAGAGACGCCACGAATTGTCTTCAACGAATGAATTTCCATATTGAATTAGAACGCCTGTAGTTGGTTCTGGAGAATATGTATTCTGAAAACATTTAATAAAGACTGATATAAAGTGTTTTGACAGTTACCTAGTTGAACTTGATCGAGGGTTGTGAACACAATTTGACTCTTATGTTTGTTGTGTTGATTAAAACAAATAACGAGAATGACTACAAGTATTTTGGAAGGAATGATTGGTTTTCGTCCGAACTCCTTCAGCAAAATGTAGATAAGTTAGACATTAGTATGTTTATACATTAGAACAATTATGAAAGTAAGCAATGGCATAATATGCTTTGTAATTATTTAAATAACAGAAATGAATTAAAAAATAACAAATAACAATTTAAAACAAAACTACACTTCACATTATAAATATTAAATAACATACTAGTAATCAAAACACATTAAATCACATGTTCAAAACACATTAAATCACATGTTCAAAACACATTAAATCACATGTTCAAAACACATTAAATCACATGTTCAAAACACATTAAATCACATGTTCAAAACACATTAAATCACATGTTCAAAACACATTAAATCACATGTTCAAAACACATTAAATCACATGTTCAAAACACATTAAATCACATGTTCAAAACACATTAAATCACATGTTCAAAACACATTAAATCACATGTTCAAAACACATTAAATCACATGTTCAAAACACATTAAATCACATGTTCAAAACACATTAAATCACATGTTCAAAACACATTAAATCACATGTTCAAAACACATTAAATCACATGTTCAAAACACATTAAATCACATGTTCAAAACACATTAAATCACATGTTCAAAACACATTAAATCACATGTTCAAAACACATTAAATCACATGTTCAAAACACATTAAATCACATGTTCAAAACACATTAAATCACATGTTCAAAACACATTAAATCACATGTTCAAAACACATTAAATCACATGTTCAAAACACATTAAATCACATGTTCAAAACACATTAAATCACATGTGCAAAACACATTAAATCACATGTTCAAAACACATTAAATCACATGTTCAAAACACATTAAATCACATGCTCAAAACACATTAAATCACATGTTCAAAACACATTAAATCACATAAATTAATTTATGCCAAATCACGAAGTCATGATCAAAAATATTAAACCACATGATCAAAATACAATTAATCCCATGATCAAAATCCATTAAATAACAAGCAACGCACAAATACTTAGTTTGAAAAATATATGTATGTATAAGGTGTACCGTGAAACTTGACATTTTCTGAAAAGTACAAATTAGAGCTTTCAGACTTTGGCACTATGCATTTTTCTTAACCATATCTATTTTTTTCACCAAAGCATAGCTGTTAACGGATTCGTGTCTATACCATAGAATATAATAAATTTAACAAATGATGGAACAGCTTTTCAAACACACCCTTTGGTATCGACACAATTTTAAGGATAATAATTAACATATGCAGCTCTCCATCAAATTTACACACAAATCGTCAAAAATAAAACAACAAATTAAAAAGAAAATATATTCACAACGGGATATTTCATTTAATGCAAATGGGGAATGAAAGCATTTCTCATTTCACCAAGAAGGGATCTATTCCGACAGTGTGGTATTTTTTGTTCTTCAATTTATTCAATTTGATCATGTTTCTACATATCACTGGTAAACTATATTCAGAATTTACTTTATCGTAATAAATCCATAAGATTCAGATGTAGGTAAGAAAATGTGTTTATGTAGTATACCTGTATTTGAAGCTTTCACAATGTGACAATTATTGGCCAATATTTGGCATGTTCAATAGAAAGGACCTGTAGAATACATGAAGTCACATCTTATTAGTGACATCTGCTTAAAGCTGGAGCGGCCGTGGTGGAGATTGCATAGTAGTTGGATTTATAACTAACTGTGCAATCAGTGCCTATCATCATTAAATTGTGAGTTCGAATCCCGTTCGTGGCGAGGTGTACTCGATACAACAGTATGTGATAAAGTTGATCAGTGACTTGCGGCAGGTCGGTAGTTTTCTCCGGGTACTTCGGTTTCCTCCACCAATAAAACTGACCGCCACGATATAACTGAAATATTGTTGAAAGTTGCGTTAAACACCATTACCCTAACTTCTGATTAAAGTTTCATTTATGACAAGTAGATTAATTCAAATTCTACCGCAATAGGAATATTCTTAATAGAATCTGACTGTTTGCAACCTGATCACGCTTCCGGGAAAAACAATGCTAAAATAAAAACACATACATGAACGCATTATTTCACTAAGAGGGGAGATTTAATCCCACATTATTTTACTGACGTGCCTGTACTAACACAGGTAATGAGCGGCCATATATATGTGTGTTACGGGTATATATTGAATTTTCATCTTTCAACGATTTTTGATTGGATTTTGGAACTGTGCCAATAGTGCAGCATTTTGTTATGTTTTTTCATTTTAGTACCACTATATAAAAAAGGAAAATGATGGATGTGTCATTGAATTTAAGTTACACAAGATATTCAATCTTTCAGATGTACTTAGTTTGAGGCAACGCTTTAAGAAGTGTTCCTTTTTAGACCATTTTAAATGGTGATACATGTTATATACGGAGGAGACAACATCTTGTATAGCGGTAATAAACACTACGCGGAGGAGAGACAACATCTTGTATAGTGGTAATAAACACTACACGGAGGAGAGACAACATCTTGAATAGTGGTAATAAACACTACACGGAGGAGAGACAACATCTTGTATAGTGGTAATAAACACTACACGGAGGAGAGACAACATCTTGAATAGTGGTAATAAACACTACACGGAGGAGAGACAACATCTTGTATAGTGGTAATAAACACTACACGGAGGAGACAACATCTTGTATAGTGGTAATAAACACTACACGGAGGAGAAACAACATCTTGTATAGTGGTAATAAACACTACACGGAGGAGACAACATCTTGAATAGTGGTAATAAACACTACACGGAGGAGACAACATCTTGAATAGTGGTAATAAACACTACACGGAGGAGAGACAACATCTTGAATAGTGGTAATAAACACTACACGGAGGAGAGACAACATCTTGAATAGTGGTAATAAACACTACACGGAGGAGAGACAACATCTTGTATAGTGGTAATAAACACTACACGGAGGAGAGACAACATCTTGAATAGTGGTAATAAACACTACACGGAGGAGACAACATCTTGTATAGTGGTAATAAACACTACACGGAGGAGACAACATCTTGAATAGTGGTAATAAACACTACACGGAGGAGACAACATCTTGTATAGTGGTAATAAACACTACACGGAGGAGAGACAACATCTTGTATAGTGGTAATAAACACTACACGGAGGAGAGACAACATCTTGAATAGTGGTAATAAACACTACACGGAGGAGAGACAACATCTTGAATAGTGGTAATAAACACTACACGGAGGAGACAACATCTTGAATAGTGGTAATAAACACTACACGGAGGAGAGACAACATCTTGTATAGTGGTAATAAACACTACACGGAGGAGACAACATCTTGTATAGTGATAATAAACACTACACGGAGGAGAGACAACATCTTGTATAGTGATAATAAACACTACACGGAGGAGAGACAACATCTTGAATAGTGGTAATAAACACTACACGGAGGAGACAACATCTTGAATAGTGGTAATAAACACTACACGGAGGAGAGACAACATCTTGAATAGTGGTAATAAACACTACACGGAGGAGACAACATCTTGAATAGTGGTAATAAACACTACACGGAGGAGAGACAACATCTTGTATAGTGGTAATAAACACTACACGGAGGAGACAACATCTTGTATAGTGGTAATAAACACTACACGGAGGAGAGACAACATCTTGTATAGTGGTAATAAACACTACACGGAGGAGAGACAACATCTTGTATAGTGGTAATAAACACTACACGGAGGAGAGACAACATCTTGTATAGTGGTAATAAACACTACACGGAGGAGACAACATCTTGTATAGTGGTAATAAACACTACACGGAGGAGAGACAACATCTTGTATAGTGATAATAAACACTACACGGAGGAGAGACAACATCTTGTATAGTGGTAATAAACACTACACGGAGGAGAGACAACATCTTGTATAGTGGTAATAAACACTACACGGAGGAGAGACAACATCTTGTATAGTGGTAATAAACACTACACGGAGGAGACAACATCTTGAATAGTGGTAATAAACACTACACGGAGGAGAGACAACATCTTGAATAGTGGTAATAAACACTACACGGAGGAGAGACAACATCTTGTATAGTGGTAATAAACACTACACGGAGGAGACAACATCTTGAATAGTGGTAATAAACACTACACGGAGGAGAGACAACATCTTGTATAGTGGTAATAAACACTACACGGAGGAGACAACATCTTGTATAGTGGTAATAAACACTACACGGAGGAGAGACAACATCTTGAATAGTGGTAATAAACACTACACGGAGGAGACAACATCTTGAATAGTGGTAATAAACACTACACGGAGGAGAGACAACATCTTGTATAGTGGTAATAAACACTACACGGAGGAGACAACATCTTGTATAGTGGTAATAAACACTACACGGAGGAGAGACAACATCTTGTATAGTGGTAATAAACACTACACGGAGGAGAGACAACATCTTGTATAGTGGTAATAAACACTACACGGAGGAGAGACAACATCTTGTATAGTGGTAATAAACACTACACGGAGGAGACAACATCTTGTATAGTGGTAATAAACACTACACGGAGGAGAGACAACATCTTGTATAGTGATAATAAACACTACACGGAGGAGAGACAACATCTTGTATAGTGGTAATAAACACTACACGGAGGAGAGACAACATCTTGTATAGTGGTAATAAACACTACACGGAGGAGACAACATCTTGAATAGTGGTAATAAACACTACACGGAGGAGAGACAACATATTGAATAGTGGTAATAAACACTACACGGAGGAGAGACAACATCTTGTATAGTGGTAATAAACACTACACGGAGGAGAGACAACATCTTGAATAGTGGTAATAAACACTACACGGAGGAGACAACATCTTGAATAGTGGTAATAAACACTACACGGAGGAGAGACAACATCTTGAATAGTGGTAATAAACACTACACGGAGGAGACAACATCTTGAATAGTGGTAATAAACACTACACGGAGGAGACAACATCTTGAATAGTGGTAATAAACACTACACGGAGGAGAGACAACATCTTGTATAGTGGTAATAAACACTACACGGAGGAGACAACATCTTGTATAGTGGTAATAAACACTACACGGAGGAGACAACATCTTGAATAGTGGTAATAAACACTACACGGAGGAGAGACAACATCTTGTATAGTGGTAATAAACACTACACGGAGGAGAGACAACATCTTGAATAGTGGTAATAAACACTACACGGAGGAGACAACATCTTGAATAGTGGTAATAAACACTACACGGAGGAGAGACAACATCTTGAATAGTGGTAATAAACACTACACGGAGGAGACAACATCTTGAATAGTGGTAATAAACACTACACGGAGGAGAGACAACATCTTGTATAGTGGTAATAAACACTACACGGAGGAGAGACAACATCTTGAATAGTGGTAATAAACACTACACGGAGGAGACAACATCTTGAATAGTGGTAATAAACACTACACGGAGGAGAGACAACATCTTGAATAGTGGTAATAAACACTACACGGAGGAGACAACATCTTGTATAGTGGTAATAAACACTACACGGAGGAGAGACAACATCTTGTATAGTGGTAATAAACACTACACGGAGGAGAGACAACATCTTGAATAGTGGTAATAAACACTACACGGAGGAGAGACAACATCTTGTATAGTGGTAATAAACACTACACGGAGGAGAGACAACATCTTGTATAGTGGTAATAAACACTACACGGAGGAGAGACAACATCTTGAATAGTGGTAATAAACACTACACGGAGGAGAGACAACATCTTGTATAGTGGTAATAAACACTACACGGAGGAGACAACATCTTGTATAGTGGTAATAAACACTACACGGAGGAGAGACAACATCTTGTATAGTGGTAATAAACACTACACGGAGGAGAGACAACATCTTGTATAGTGGTAATAAACACTACACGGAGGAGAGACAACATCTTGTATAGTGGTAATAAACACTACACGGAGGAGAGACAACATCTTGAATAGTGGTAATAAACACTACACGGAGGAGAGACAACATCTTGTATAGTGGTAATAAACACTACACGGAGGAGAGACAACATCTTGTATAGTGGTAATAAACACTACACGGAGGAGAGACAACATCTTGTATAGTGGTAATAAACACTACACGGAGGAGAGACAACATCTTGTATAGTGGTAATAAACACTACACGGAGGAGACAACATCTTGTATAGTGGTAATAAACACTACACGGAGGAGACAACATCTTGAATAGTGGTAATAAACACTACACGGAGGAGAGACAACATCTTGTATAGTGGTAATAAACACTACACGGAGGAGACAACATCTTGTATAGTGGTAAGAAACACTACACGGAGGAGAGACAACATCTTGTATAGTGGTAAGAAACACTACACGGAGGAGAGACAACATCTTGAATAGTGGTAATAAACACTACACGGAGGAGAGACAACATCTTGTATAGTGGTAATAAACACTACACGGAGGAGACAACATCTTGTATAGTGGTAATAAACACTACACGGAGGAGACAACATCTTGTATAGTGGTAATAAACACTACACGGAGGAGAGACAACATCTTGTATAGTGGTAATAAACACTACACGGAGGAGAGACAACATCTTGAATAGTGGTAATAAACACTACACGGAGGAGAGACAACATCTTGTATAGTGGTAATAAACACTACACGGAGGAGAGACAACATCTTGTATAGTGGTAATAAACACTACACGGAGGAGACAACATCTTGTATAGTGGTAATAAACACTACACGGAGGAGACAACATCTTGTATAGTGATAATAAACACTACACGGAGGAGAGACAACATCTTGGTTCAAAAATAAAATTCTTCAAATGCAGTAATACATATATTATGACAACATTTAATTAAAAACATTTAAAAAAAAAATACAAATCAATAAAACATCACATTAGGGAATAAAATGAACAATTTAAGATACCAATGTTTAATATTGTGGCATTTATCACATGTTTTATAGCATCATAACTCAATGCTAACTAGAGACCGATATAATGGTATCACCCCATTTGTTCAGTTTACATCTACAACGATTTTGTCCATTTCCAACAGCTGCACGACACGTGGTGACACCTACTTTCTTGTAGGAGATTGTATTATCATTCATGTGTTTATATTGCGTTATTCCGTATCCACATTGTATATGGGTTTTAATTCTGTAGCACTTTGGGAAGGGAGGGTGTGTGGGGGGGTATTCTGCATTTACTTGTTACAATATGATTCACATAAAAAATAGCTTCTCTTACGGAATGATCTTTCATAGATATAATATTAGAATTAATATACAGAAACAATAATTCTGTAACGTTAATTGTAATGGTGCAATTAATAATTTATCATAGGGATTAATGCTCCAAAAACAATATTTTCCTCTAATGGTAAATCTGATGGCTGTAATGGTAAATCTGATGGGTGCCATTCATATTGTATATATACTAGTTGTAATCGATGTGTACTCGATACAACATTGTGATAAAGTTTGTCAGTGACTTGCGACAGGTATGTGGTTTTCTCTGGGTACTCCGGTTTCCTCCACAAATAAAACTGACCGCCACGATATAACTGAAAAATTGTTGAAAGTGGCGTTAAACACCATTAACCAACCAACCAACCATCATTTTTAAGCAAAGAGTGTACAATTGTTTCTTGGTTGTTCCGCTTGTAGAAAAAAAAACAGTCTAAAGTTCAAGGGAAGTAATAAGACACAATTAAGTAACCAACACATATACCAACAATGAAAAGTGTATCTTATTCTATGAATTTCCCGAACAAACTCTTTTCACAACTGTGTATATAAGTGTGTTTGGTATAGTTCTGCTGCATTTAACGGCATCGTATTACTTGCTTTATCTATTTGCATTTCCTGCAACGCCTCGCGCAACAATGATATCATTTCCTGTTTGAGTTGATCTCTCTCGCTAACACTCGTAAGTCTTTCACTGCTACAGGGACTATCCCAGTCACGTGATAAACTCTGTGGATATTTGTAAACAGTTGCATCGTAGTAATGATGTTTGTTCAATAATTCAGAAGTACTCGATGCTTTATCATTATTATACTGTGTTCTTTTTGGCTTCAGCATATGGAGAGGTAAATCTGTTGATGTGAAAATCTTTTGCAGATCTGTGAGGATTTCCCCTCTTAGTCTTTCAAAATAGTTTGACGTTCGGCTTGCTTCTTTCTTCCTGTCCTCACGTAACTCATACCTAAAATAACCAATGAGAGAGAATAACATTAACACTATGACTGTACTACTAGCAGCTTAACATTCAATAACCCAAATATTGACGACAACAAATAGTGACTTTTATATCTATCAATAACAGACATTGTCAACCAAAATGGGATTTAAGGTCAGGCAATGACCCCAACTATTGACAACAAATAAGTAATCTTCTATCCATCGATGACTCGTTTGTTAATAAAAAGGTGTTTAGGATAATCACCAAACATTGCCCAAATGTTGCCAACAAGAAAGCAAATTAAGAATCAGTCAATATAAAAAGTACAATTTTGTCAACAAAAGTCAAAGAAAGTCAAAGAAAGAAATATGATATGTATATGTAAAGTTCAACGGTATAAAATGATCACATCATATGAGTGTATTTTCAGTATAATGGATCAGTAAGATTAGTATTTCTATTGGGATCATATCAAATATAGCACATTCATGTAATAACGATTGTATTAACACGTGACATGAAGTTGACGATGACATATGGGCTGCTGAAGAATAATCTTTATCGTTGTTATATGTAGCATTCCTAGGATTTTTCTTTCACAATTAAAATAAAAGTGGGTAGTCATGTATCGACTTTGCTTCTGCTTCGATGATATTCTGACCAGATTTTGGAACTGTTGTGATGATGTGGTACTTCTTGTTTTCCATTTGGTTTGTACCTTATCAATAGTCCTGTCTGTATCCGGACTATGTGAAAGAAAATATGGTCTTAATAGCGAGCACAGAGAGCTCTACAGCAACACGGGCATGCACATGCAACACACAGTTGCCTAATGATGAGATTGAAATCCTTTCGTCCGGAAGTTGATAAAAGTTGGCAGTCACGGAGGGAATGCCAAAAATAAAATAAAAAGTCTCCAATAAATGATTTTAAAACTAAAATGATATCATGAACTTCTAAAAATCGTATTTAAGTAACAAAAGACAATAAAAGGTGCTTACATTGTTAAATTAATCAGAATGACATCTCACTATCAAAGTCATGACGTCATGTTATTCATAGGCCAAAGTTGTCAACAACATTTCGCAGAATTTTAATTAAAATCTTGTATTTTCATTCCCAAGTCAAAAAAATTCAAAACGACATCTATTTCATTTGCAACTGCGTCAATTCCGTAAATCGTGACGACATGTAAACAAATACAGCACTTTTTTCAAGCGTGTCCAGATTATTAGATAAAAACCTAGAAAAACTCGCCTTGGTGTTTTTGTTTTGTTTTATTTTTTGCAGAATCTACGCGGGTGGTTTAGTATTTACTCGGATCGATCAAAACTTTGATTAATACAACACTGGCGTACTGAAAGGACTTTATGTTAACATGGACTATCATTAAGGACAACAACTGTTCATTTTTTTATCACTGTGAATGACTCTTACTTAAGACAACTCGAATCTCCACCATTATCTGGTCATTTTTTGACGTATGGACATTTTATGTCACGCCCAACTGCATTTCACTGTCGAACTCCAGATTTATATTGACATTTCCTTATATGACTTACCAGTTTAAAAGAAATCCAAGCACAATTCCTGTCTCCAAGATTATTTGTACATGTACCACAATATTCCTAAAGTTCTACAATAAATGCGTAAATAAAAACGAATCTGGCCACCATTCATCGTCATGTAAATATTTTTTTATCACGTCATATTTTACGTTGCAACAAGTAAAGGTCAGCGTTGAAATCGTATTTGGGTCACAACTTAGTGACACGCAAAGATGACAATGTCATCAATATTTTTTAATACGCATCTACAGACGTTGGCCAGGAATGAGTTCGCAAAATGGCGACGTCGCACTTATCGATATCGTGTTAAATGTCCATATGTGCCATGTGGTCTTAAAACATAAATCTTGAGTCCAAACGTAACGAATTTTTCCTGTCCGTTATTGCTTTTGAATTAAAATATCCACGACGACGTAGTTTTATCAGATTTATTTCCCTTTGGTAAACAAAAATCGTCTGCTAAAAAGATGGCTAGACACGGTAAGGAATTTACAACCGAGCAGAAAGAAATGCTTCTATCGTTATCACACCAAGGGTTTTCGAGCTACAAAATTCAGCAATTTACTGGAATTAACTGTAGAACTATTCAGAAATTTTTAAAACGGACACGCGAAAGGGGAAAAAAACTACCCCAAGGGATGAACAGGTTCTCTTTCGGAGTGTGAAAAGGAATCGAAGACAAATATTGAAGGACTTAACTGCTAGATTTAATAACAGGACTGGATACAATGTGTCTGAAATAACTGTTCGCAGGAGACGTTAGTGTGCTTTGGTGGTTACAAACGACGCATGATATGCAAGAAAATTACAATATCACGTGTAAATCGTGACCGTAGAATGAGATTCTTTCGTCAGAAATTGCACTGGAATGTTCAGAATAACTGGTCATCCATAATATTTAGTGATGAGACGCAAATTATGTTGGGTAGAAATGGGAAAGTCTATGCATGGAGGAAGCCCGACGAACGTTTTCGGCCCGACTGTCTTGGCCAGATGGACGACTTTGAGATAACCTGCCGAGCTTCTGTTACTATGATGTTTTGGGGGTGCATTACGTAGTATGGAGTTGGAACTTTGGTTGCTATTGATGGTAACATGAATACCGACAAATATATTTCGGTTTTAGACGATAATCTTTGGCCGGTTGTTGTCAGGCACTTTTCTGACAGACCTTGGAATTTCCAAGACAACGCGCCATGTCATGTCTCTTTACGAGGAAATCAGTGGAAAGAGAAAAATGGAATTCGTACTCTTCTTTGGCCCCCACAAAGACCACATCTTAATATTATCGAAAATGTGTGGAAAGTTCTAAAAATACAGGTACAAAAACGGCTTAGAGAAATAAAGAATGCCAATGACTTAAGACGTGTTGTTCTGGATATTTGGACAGGTTTGGGTTTGCACTACATACGGAGTTTATATGACAGTATACCTCGGCGGATCAGGTGTGTTTTAAGAAGCAGTGGTCAGATAACAAAATACTATAGTTTCAAGGTAAGAAAATTACTTTTATTGCATGAAATGTTACTTTAAAAATTTCAATTTTCTGTTAAAATGTTTATAACGTCGCCATTTTGCGAACTCATTCCTGGCCAACGTCTGCATAGTAGACACGTACAATAACTAGGAGAAGATCACAGAGACTTTATCAATAATTTTAATTTATTTTTAACCCTACTATCAATGTGCGGTACTAAAATATCACAAGGGATGACACCCGCGCGATACCACCTCACTTCAATTCTATAATTTCCATATTTATACTTAATTCCTACCTTTCGTACGGATTAGTTGTATGGAGTAGGCATTGCCTAGATGCGAGCACAGCATTTCTGTCTGGCCAGTGTGTATATATTTGAGTGAAAGTTGAATATCACAAAATAATATGAGTAGGCATGGCCTATAGAGAGGACGTTAGTATTTTAAATTAAATGATACTAAAAATACCTTTATATCCCCATATGACATCCATTGGAAAGTTAAATGAAGTAGAATAGAAAAGTACGAGAAAAAAGTATGGAATCTTTTATTGTTGCACTAGGGAGAGTGCAAACATTGAAGACTAACTAGTACTAGTACACGGGTGGTATCAACCATTATAAAGCCTAAAGGGGGTAGTAGACGCCGGTGTCTGTAAAATGAAAGTATGTCTTTTAAGTCGTAAGAAAAGAGTTTTATTACGAAAATATCAATTAATGCAACCAACATACATAAGCAATATTGGCATATACCATGCTATGTACAGCCGATACATGTTCATGAAGTGTAAATGATGAATAACGTACGGTCAGGACCGTCTTATCAGCAATATAGGCCCCGGTCAAAGCAGTGCACTGAGGCCCCTATCTATACAAACACTCGCAGAAATAAAACTATGATTAAATTAATAAAATTAAACATATATTTCTTGTATTGATACTTCCAACAAAATCAGTATTTAAAAATTATGCCGTATACAACATACATAGATTATCATGGGGTTCAATTGCTTGTGGGACCACCGGGCAACTGCCCATTGTGCCAATACACAAGACCGCACTGCGTACGGTTACTGTAATACTGATAATCTTCATTTCGACACTTTAAATGTGTATGTGTATTTAGGCCAATATTATGCTATCTCCAAGTGAACAAAATAGTTTTTAATTTTAAAAGAATTATATAGGTACGGCTTTCATCAGACATGTCTCTGCTTTCACATACAAAATATTTATCAATATTCAATATTTTTTTTATTGGAAAAAGCACAGTAGAGGCGCGATATATATATTTAGGCAATATTCAGTATCGAAATCATACTCTTTAAAATTATCTGTGACAATATTATACAGAGACATATATTCCTTCTTGTGTAATGTTATTACCTTTTAAAGTTTCAACAACAAGCTGGTTAATAATTTTATAGCATTTATTTTAGAAAGACTGAGTTTAATAAATAATAACAGATATACATATAGAATGAACGGCATAATTAATAGTTAAATAAATAAAATTCATTGTGTCTTTAATACTATTCTAAACCATTTTCGGCAGATGTTGCTGGTATTCAAATATTTTGTAGGATTAGACTGACGAAAAATCTTTCAAAACCTTTGTACACGGAACCACTGTCATATTTGGTCATTTTGTGATAATATGCATGCATATCAAATTATCCAATGCTTAAGCTGTAAATAATAGCTTAAGGATACGATATGCTATATCTATTTCGTAGTGTTGGAAAAAAAGTGGATATATTCTGTCCCCGAGTACCTGTGGCCAAATATTCTCTTCTCTTACTATGTAAAAAAAATCTTCTTTTCTTTGTATTTTTTCATAATGTATCTATAGATATTTTGTATAATTTCTGTTTTTCTTCTTTTGGGTAGTAAGATGAATAAACAAATGGGTACTGATAGAAATAATTAACACTAACAGAAATAAGGAAAAAACTAATGCGTTCCTTGTTCCTTGCGAGCACATCATGGTTAGAAAGTGTTTGTTACTTAGCCAAAGAAATAATAAATGCAAAAATTGTATAAAAATGAGGGAATTACCATTATTCAACACAACTGTTTAGAACATGCAAACATCAGACTAGAAATATCTTGTTTGATTCTGTCTGTGTAAACATACAAACCTCAGGCTAGAAATATCATGTTTGATTCTGTCTGTGTAAGCATGCAAACCTCAGATTAGAAATATCTTGTTTGATTCTGTCTGTGTAAACATACAAACCTCAGGCTAGAAATATCTTGTTTGATCTCTAATAGGTCATCTTCATTGACGCCATCTTGTTGTTTCTGTTTCTTCATGTGGTGTATGTATCTATTCACCAAACGTTTCATCACATCCTAAAATAACACCAGTAACCATTGAAACTAGGCTGTATATCAATATTGAACAAATGACACACATAATGTATTCTAGGTTCAACACAGCATAGGTCTTTTTGTTATTAAGATTTTGCCTGGTTATATGTGAGAGTTGGCAGTTTACTCACACTAGCACGTGTATGACCGCATCATTTCACTAAGCGGGGGAAGAGAGCTGGGCCCATAAAACTAGTATAACTCGGCCTCTTTTTATCAAAGTGCCTGTACCAAGTCAGGAAAGTGAGTGGTCATGTAATTGAGAGTTAGGGGTATTTATTTTGGCTCTTTTAACGATTTTGATTTTGGAATTGTTAGGACGGTATTTTTTGTCTAGCATTTCACCTAACAACAGTTTGTATTTCATGATAAAATTGCATGTACCAGTAGTTTGTATATTGTAACTTCTAGTACAATCTGTGAATATGAGCGCGTTAATTACTATTATTATACTTTATGCAAATTTCTTACATTATTCATTCATTTCATTGGACAAGCGGCATTTGTTAATGTTCACTAACCTTTCATAAGCCCCGCCCATCCCTAGCAACATGTGATAATATTAGCAACGGGTGTTAATGCCTAAAATTAACACCCGCTAAGCCCGAAGTTTGCCGATCCGAAAAAATTAACACCCGCTCCGGCAGAGGTTTACCGATTTTCAAAATTCTAAAATTAAAAAAAAAAAAATTGTTTTAAAGTTCAAAATTTTCAAAAAAATTTCAAAAAATTTCAAAAATTAAAATTTTTTAAAAAATTACAAAATTTCAATAATTTCAAAAAATTTGAAAATTTTTAAAATTTCAAAAAAATGCAAAATGTTCATAAGTTTTCAAAAAATTTCAAAATGATAAAATTTTAAAAAAGTTTAAAAAATTTCAAAGTTGTGATAAAATTTCAAAATTTTAAGACATGCATTTAAATAATAATATTGAAAAATGATAACACAATTATAGCCTACCTTGAAAATTATTTATGCAATAGTCAGAATATAGAAGCAATCATGTGATAATATTTATCAAAATATACAATTAACATTTTACATTAATTGTTACTCCTAAACATTATGTTATTATCCTGTTAAATTTGTTGCTATTTGATGTTTTGTTGTTGTTAATGTAAGTAAACTATCTTACTTTATGACTTTTAAATTTTTTAACAATTGTCTTTCTAATAACATAATCCACACTTGAATCATTAGGCATTCAGTAGAATAAATACAGAATATTAGGCATTTTGTTTTTGGGACTGACTTTATCACGGGGTATATCAGGTGAGCCGTTCACCTGATATACCCCGTGATAAAGTCAGTCCCTAAAACAAAAAGCCGTTCACCTGATATACCCCGTGATAAAGTCAGTCCCTAAAACAAAATGCCTAATATTCTGTTTATCGGTAATTTATAATTAATTTTCAAAAAAATAATAAAATGAATTCTTTAAAACGATATTTTGATGGGATTATTTTTTTGCGGATGAATCTGTTTTTGTAAATGTGATTCGGTTCTAGCGCGCGAAATTCATTCAACTAGTTAACGAGGCGGCAAGATGTGTTTTTTTATTATTTGACGTATGTTATACATTATCATGGTTTTGGTGGATTTAAGTGTGTTTTGGAAATTATAATGTTCGAATACCGGTAAGTAATTTGTGTCATAAAAACTTGTGCTAAAACCGTATCGAATACGTTTCACTGAAATATTCTGAATGTAGGTCAAATCAATTGACATCCATAATATTCATCCCACTCGGAAGGCATTTAAGATTTTATGTTATTAATTTTAGAAAGTTAATTATAGACACCGACACAAAGTCTTTATTTTTACTAAGAATGGCAGATATATACATGATTTTTTTGATTTTTTTTTGGGGGGGGAGGATGTACAACAAATGTATATATATTTGCATATCTAGAATACAGAAGTTTTATTTGAGTCTTC
Organism: Bathymodiolus septemdierum; assembly: GCA_963383655.1. Classification (NCBI taxonomy): domain Eukaryota; kingdom Metazoa; phylum Mollusca; class Bivalvia; order Mytilida; family Modiolidae; genus Bathymodiolus; species Bathymodiolus septemdierum. Next base: position 83,154,671 of record OY726524.1, on the reverse strand, counting down.
CCTGTTACCGATCAGTGCTATGTTGTATTAAATTTTAGCTCTTTTCGGTAATTGGATTGATTTCAATTTCAAATCATCATTAGATATTGCAGTGTATATATACAAATTACAATGTAAGACTAAATAATGATGTTCAATCTTTACAAAGTAGTTATTTCTTGGTTTTCTATCATTTTGGTTTTAAAGGATGCTGATTATTGAAATAATATGGTCAAACGCTAAATGCTTTGTTTACGATAGTAACGAAAATGACATTGATCTTTTCCCGTATTATTGATTTTGATGATGCAACCAATATTTTTTTTAAAACAAGTATATTCATGCGCGGTAGTTGACGCATGCCTAATATGAACTGACCTAATAATTTTGATATCACGACCAGTACGTTGAGATAAGCTTTATCAATCGACACACTTCAAAGGAAAACTACACAAATTACCGATAAAAAAACATACTGCCCTTGGATGAAGGTGTTAGGGTGATTAACACACTCTGTGAAAAAATTATCACACTCGACTTCCTCTCGGGTGATATTTTTTTCCCTCGTGTGTTAATCTACCCTAACACCTTCATCCAAGGGCAATATGTTTATATTATTTGACGATAAGGCAGGGAACTACATCTGTAACTAATTACAATACAATAAGTATTACATTAGGACGAAAACACAAAACAAGTGATACACTTGTTATACTTGTGAACACATACAAACTGTACCGATTGTGAACGGTGAATAAGTGCTCACAAATGTATACCCCGTCCCATTAAGAAGTGAAAACATGCTTATATATAAAATTGAAATACAACATAAATAGGTAGGCGTAGCACGCCTTATTACTCCGCCTCTAGACTCGCGCCTGAATGTCAGAATGAGAATATTTGATATTTTAGGCGTACTTCGAATGCAATTTCCCTAATTAAATACATGGTACCTTGAATGCTGAATTTACCTTTTGAACTTTTAGAACCCATGGTGACAAGCATAAATATTAAATACTCTGTCACAACAAACACAATTAAGAAAGGTTAGACAGTTATTATATGTGTAGAAAATATGTTACATGTGACATGTGATAAATATAGGTTGTCTCTCATAGAGAAAAGAAAATTATACTCCAAAGATTATACCATCTTTGGAGTATAGCTCTATTTGTAGTCAATATATCAATATCTCTAACGAGCAAAGAATAGGTTCCAATGGTAAATTAGATTATAAGTATTAATATTGAAATGAGATACTGCTTTTGTGTAAGCTTATTCAATTTCTGAATTTAAATGCATGGGTTTGTTCTAATAAGTCATAATTTGCATACTTGATTTTAACAAACTAACAATGTTCAGTAAACTACAAATATAATGTTGACAAAATGGCGATCTCAAAGTAATAGTAAAAGCAATCTGATAAAAATCGAATATTTCACTTGCTCCACTTGACTGGTATGTCGCGTGAAAAATTTGAAGAAACCACATTACGGGTCACATGCAAGTGACCCTACCTCATGAATATTGAATGAGTACACGATATGCCCCTTTTTCAACCAACATGAATATTCGTAGCAAAGAAAACAGTTTAATTTCAAATTTTTCGATATTCATAGCCTCCATTTTCATTGGACGGTAAAGGTAATTGGTCATGATATAAGGTCACTGGCATGTCACCTATAGTCGAGTTTCCTCAGATCTCCCATGTCGCGACATACCTGTAGTAGAGTTTCCTCAGATCTCCCATGTCGCGACATACCTGTAGTGGAGTTTCCTCTGATCTCCCATGTCGCGACATACCTGTAATGGGAAGCAAGTGAGAAATGTGATTTTAATCAGCTTGCAGTAGAAGCTGATGGTATTTACATAGTAGCAATTATCATAGTGAACGGGTAAAATCTAAGGTGTTAAATTGTGTTATACCTGTATATTTTCAACAGTAATGCTAAAGTACATCCCTCTAGACTGAAAGATCATAATGAAAAACAAAAATATAAAATAATTCAGATGATTTTTGTTATTTATTGTGATATTCTAAATGAACTTAAAGACCGATATCTCTCTCTGAAAGCTAATGATTATATTTATTGTACTATAGCTATGTGAAAACCAATTCATAATCAAATATGTAGGTCAAATATATTTTATTCATCATATCTTTGATGTCTACAGGGAACTAACATAATAAACTAGTCTTACAGATTTCAACTTCGAATCTTCGAATCTAATAGAGGGAATTACTGTTGATATCTTTACCTGATAATGGAGTTGGCTATATGACGGGGAGACCTTGTAGGAGTCACCATTAAATTTCGGCCGCTGAAAATAACAATAAACCAAAACATTATGTATTTCTAAAACACATCTAATACATTGACTATTATGAGGATGTGATTGTGAAAGTCTATTTCTAAAACACATCTAATACATTGACTATTATGAGGATGTGATTGTGAAAGTCTATTTCTAAAACAAATCTAATACATTGACTATTATGAGGATGTGATTGTGAAAGTCTATTTCTAAAACACATCTAATACATTGACTATTATGAGGATGTGATTGTGAAAGTCTATTTCTAAAACACATCTAATACATTGACTATTATGAGGATGTGATTGTCAAAGTCTATTTCTAAAACACATCTAATACATTGACTATTATGAGGATGTGATTGTGAAAGTCTATTTCTAAAACACATCTAATACATTGACTATTATGAGGATGTGATTGTGAAAGTCTATTTCTAAAACACATCTAATACATTGACTATTATGAGGATGTGATTGTGAAAGTCTATTTCTAAAACACATCTAATACATTGACTATTATGAGGATGTGATTGTGAAAGTCTATTTCTAAAACACATCTAATACATTGACTATTATGAGGATGTGATTGTGAAAGTCTATTTCTAAAACACATCTAATACATTGACTATTATGAGGATGTGATTGTGAAAGTCTATTTCTAAAACACATCTAATACATTGACTATTATGAGGATGTGATTGTGAAAGTCTATTTCTAAAACACATCTAATACATTGACTATTATGAGGATGTGATTGTGAAAGTCTATTTCTAAAACACATCTAATACATTGACTATTATGAGGATGTGATTGTGAAAGTCTATTTCTAAAACACATCTAATACATTGACTATTATGAGGATGTGATTGTGAAAGTCTATTTCTAAAACACATCTAATACATTGACTATTATGAGGATGTGATTGTGAAAGTCTATTTCTAAAACACATCTAATACATTGACTATTATGAGGATGTGATTGTGAAAGTCTATTTCTAAAACACATCTAATACATTGACTATTATGAGGATGTGATTGTGAAAGTCTATTTCTAAAACACATCTAATACATTGACTATTATGAGGATATGATTGTGAAAGTCTATTTCTAAAACACATCTAATACATTGACTATTATGAGGATGTGATTGTCAAAGTCTATTTCTAAAACACATCTAATACATTGACTATTATGAGGATGTGATTGTGAAAGTCTATTTCTAAAACACATCTAATACATTGACTATTATGAGGATATGATTGTGAAAGTCTATTTCTAAAACACATCTAATACATTGACTATTATGAGGATGTGATTGTGAAAGTCTATTTCTAAAACACATCTAATACATTGACTATTATGAGGATGTGATTGTGAAAGTCTATTTCTAAAACACATCTAATACAATGACTATTATGAGGATGTGATTGTGAAAGTCTATTTCTAAAACACATCTAATACATTGACTATTATGAGGATGTGATTGTGAAAGTCTATTTCTAAAACACATCTAATACATTGACTATTATGAGGATATGATTGTGAAAGTCTATTTCTAAATCACATCTAATACATTGACTATTATGAGGATATGATTGTGAAAGTCTATTTCTAAAACACATCTAATACATTGACTATTATGAGGATGTGATTGTGAAAGTCTATTTCTAAAACACATCTAATACATTGACTATTATGAGGATGTGATTGTGAAAGTCTATTTCTAAAACACATCTAATACATTGACTATTATGAGGATATGATTGTGAAAGTCTATTTCTAAAACACATCTAATACAATGACTATTATGAGGATGTGATTGTGAAAGTCTATTTCTAAAACACATCTAATACATTGACTATTATGAGGATGTGATTGTGAAAGTCTATTTCTAAAACACATCTAATACATTGACTATTATGAGGATGTGATTGTGAAAGTCTATTTCTAAAACACATCTAATACATTGACTATTATGAGGATGTGATTGTCAAAGTCTATTTCTAAAACACATCTAATACATTGACTATTATGAGGATATGATTGTGAAAGTCTATTTCTAAAACACATCTAATACATTGACTATTATGAGGATGTGATTGTGAAAGTCTATTTCTAAAACACATCTAATACATTGACTATTATGAGGATGTGATTATGAAAGTCTATTTCTAAAACACATCTAATACATTGACTATTATGAGGATATGATTGTGAAAGTCTATTTCTAAAACACATCTAATACATTGACTATTATGAGGATGTGATTGTGAAAGTCTATTTCTAAAACACATCTAATACATTGACTATTATGAGGATGTGATTGTGAAAGTCTATTTCTAAAACACATCTAATACATTGACTATTATGATGATATGATTGTGAAAGTCTATTTCTAAAACACATCTAATACAATGACTATTATGAGGATGTGATTGTGAAAGTCTATTTCTAAAACACATCTAATACATTGACTATTATGAGGATGTGATTGTGAAAGTCTATTTCTAAAACACATCTAATACATTGACTATTATGAGGATATGATTGTGAAAGTCTATTTCTAAATCACATCTAATACATTGACTATTATGAGGATATGATTGTGAAAGTCTATTTCTAAAACACATCTAATACATTGACTATTATGAGGATGTGATTGTGAAAGTCTATTTCTAAAACACATCTAATACATTGACTATTATGAGGATGTGATTGTGAAAGTCTATTTCTAAAACACATCTAATACATTGACTATTATGAGGATGTGATTGTGAAAGTCTATTTCTAAAACACATCTAATACATTGACTATTATGAGGATGTGATTGTGAAAGTCTATTTCTAAAACACATCTAATACATTGACTATTATGAGGATGTGATTGTGAAAGTCTATTTCTAAAACACATCTAATACATTGACTATTATGAGGATGTGATTGTGAAAGTCTATTTCTAAAACACATCTAATACATTGACTATTATGAGGATGTGATTGTCAAAGTCTATTTCTAAAACACATCTAATACATTGACTATTATGAGGATGTGATTGTGAAAGTCTATTTCTAAAACACATCTAATACATTGACTATTATGAGGATGTGATTGTGAAAGTCTATTTCTAAAACACATCTAATACATTGACTATTATGAGGATGTGATTGTGAAAGTCTATTTCTAAAACACATCTAATACATTGACTATTATGAGGATGTGATTGTGAAAGTCTATTTCTAAAACACATCTAATACATTGACTATTATGAGGATGTGATTGTGAAAGTCTATTTCTAAAACACATCTAATACATTGACTATTATGAGGATATGATTGTGAAAGTCTATTTCTAAAACACATCTAATACAATGACTATTATGAGGATGTGATTGTGAAAGTCTATTTCTAAAACACATCTAATACATTGACTATTATGAGGATGTGATTGTGAAAGTCTATTTCTAAAACACATCTAATACATTGACTATTATGAGGATATGATTGTGAAAGTCTATTTCTAAATCACATCTAATACATTGACTATTATGAGGATATGATTGTGAAAGTCTATTTCTAAAACACATCTAATACATTGACTATTATGAGGATGTGATTGTGAAAGTCTATTTCTAAAACACATCTAATACATTGACTATTATGAGGATGTGATTGTGAAAGTCTATTTCTAAAACACATCTAATACATTGACTATTATGAGGATGTGATTGTGAAAGTCTATTTCTAAAACACATCTAATACATTGACTATTATGAGGATGTGATTGTGAAAGTCTATTTCTAAAACACATCTAATACATTGACTATTATGAGGATGTGATTGTCAAAGTCTATTTCTAAAACACATCTAATACATTGACTATTATGAGGATGTGATTGTGAAAGTCTATTTCTAAAACACATCTAATACATTGACTATTATGAGGATGTGATTGTGAAAGTCTATTTCTAAAACACATCTAATACATTGACTATTATGAGGATGTGATTGTGAAAGTCTATTTCTAAAACACATCTAATACATTGACTATTATGAGGATGTGATTGTGAAAGTCTATTTCTAAAACACATCTAATACATTGACTATTATGAGGATGTGATTGTCAAAGTCTATTTCTAAAACACATCTAATACATTGACTATTATGAGGATGTGATTGTGAAAGTCTATTTCTAAAACACATCTAATACATTGACTATTATGAGGATGTGATTGTGAAAGTCTATTTCTAAAACACATCTAATACATTGACTATTATGAGGATGTGATTGTCAAAGTCTATTTCTAAAACACATCTAATACATTGACTATTATGAGGATGTGATTGTCAAAGTCTATTTCTAAAACACATCTAATACATTGACTATTATGAGGATGTGATTGTGAAAGTCTATTTCTAAAACACATCTAATACATTGACTATTATGAGGATGTGATTGTGAAAGTCTATTTCTAAAACACATCTAATACATTGACTATTATGAGGATGTGATTGTGAAAGTCTATTTCTAAAACACATCTAATACATTGACTATTATGAGGATGTGATTGTGAAAGTCTATTTCTAAAACACATCTAATACATTGACTATTATGAGGATGTGATTGTGAAAGTCTATTTCTAAAACACATCTAATACATTGACTATTATGAGGATGTGATTGTGAAAGTCTATTTCTAAAACAAATCTAATACATTGACTATTATGAGGATGTGATTGTGAAAGTCTATTTCTAAAACACATCTAATACATTGACTATTATGAGGATGTGATTGTGAAAGTCTATTTCTAAAACACATCTAATACATTGACTATTATGAGGATGTGATTGTGAAAGTCTATTTCTAAAACACATCTAATACATTGACTATTATGAGGATGTGATTGTGAAAGTCTATTTCTAAAACACATCTAATACATTGACTATTATGAGGATGTGATTGTGAAAGTCTATTTCTAAAACACATCTAATACATTGACTATTATGAGGATGTGATTGTGAAAGTCTATTTCTAAAACACATCTAATACATTGACTATTATGAGGATGTGATTGTGAAAGTCTATTTCTAAAACACATCTAATACATTGACTATTATGAGGATGTGATTGTGAAAGTCTATTTCTAAAACACATCTAATACATTGACTATTATGAGGATATGATTGTGAAAGTCTATTTCTAAAACACATCTAATACATTGACTATTATGAGGATGTGATTGTCAAAGTCTATTTCTAAAACACATCTAATACATTGACTATTATGAGGATGTGATTGTGAAAGTCTATTTCAAACTGCTTTATAATTTTGTCATTTATAATAAATGCCAGTTGTACCAAGATGTACTTCTTTGAGAAATTACCTGCAGTTTGATATAATTCTTTAATAAACCTAAATTTTACTTTGAAACTTCTGATGCCTTATTAACATATAAACTTCTGATGCCTTATTAACATATAAATACTAGAGAAAACAGGAGGGGCAATCAAGAATGAACGATCATCGGCAACACCGGGCACACACGATACAGGGCAATCAAGAATGAACGATCATCGGCAACACCGGACACACACGATACAGGGCAATCAAGAATGGACGATCATCGGCAATACCGGGCACACACGATACAGGGCAATCAAGAATGGACGATCATCGGCAAAACCGGACACACACGATACAGGGCAATCAAGAATGAACGAGCATCGGCAACACCGGGCACACACGATACAGGGCAATCAAGAATGAACGATCATCGGCATCACCGGGCACACACGATGCAGGGCAATCTAGAACGAACGATCATCGGCAACACCGGGCACACACGATACAGGGCAATCAAGAATGAACGATCATCGGCAACATCGGGCACACACGATACAGGGCAATCAGGAATGGACGATCCAGAGAAATCGGCAACACCGGGCACACACGATACAGGGCAATCAAGAATGAACGATCATCGGCAACACCGGGCACACACGATACAGGGCAATCAAGAATGAACGATCATCGGCAACACCGGGCACACACGATACAAGGCAATCAAGAATTGACGATCCAGAGAAATCGGCAACACCGGGCACACACGATACAGGGCAATCAAGAATGAACGATCATCGGCAACACCGGGCACACACGATACAGGGTGAGGGACAACACAAAGTAAAAACAAAACACAGAAAACTCAAAGATGAGCAACTCCTGTGTATTCTCAAAGAAAAGTAAAATATATAGAAAAAGTACGCCGCTGGTGCAACTCAAACTGTTGATATTTTTTAATTATTTGGTTTTCCAATCTTTTGAATTTGAGCGTACAAGATTAAGGTCATTCCAGACACGTCGTGGGAACTAAATTTGATATGTACGTTTTTATTGTATCAGAGGATGGAAACAAAGTATACATATCAAGCGTGTTTTATTAAGCAAACAACGACTGGATTCAAATTAATTCTCAGATTACAATAATCTATATGTGATATACAAAATTTATTGGATATAGATCAAATATAACATTTATACGATATTAATAATGGGGTAAAAACAGCTGGTCATTAGTAATAATATTAAAAAATTGTGAAAGCTAGAAATATATGAAAATAAAAAATGAAGAAAAAAAACCAGTAAACAGGTAGATATCTAATTTAGTGCACTTTTGATTGACTTTTATCAGGTATGAATATAATCAAACGAATGAAAAGCCAACTAATTCAATATACCAAACAAATAACAATAACACGATAGCCAAAACCGGTTAAGGTTACATTTACTTGTTTTAATGAGAAACAAACATATATATATAATAAACAACTACCTTACAGTCGTTTTATGTAGAAGTGTTCCTTAAGGATTCAAAAAGACGGACATTTAAAGTTATATGTTACTATGTAAATGAAATTGTAAACATTTATACAAGGAAATAACTTGCTTACTTTGTAATGATGAAAATGAAACAGACACATTTAGTTTAAGACTGTAAAGTCTACAAAAAACACACAAACATATATCATTTATAGTAAAGATTGTGAGCAAATAAAACGTATTTAATTTTAAATCTTTTGACATAAAATAGGATACTGTATATCGGAGAAAACTTTCCTGGAGTATCTGAGTTCACCCCCGATTTTTAATGGGGTTCCCGTTGTTTAATCTTTAGTTTTCTCCATAGTATTTTGAAAATCGTTGGTTGTCCTTTTTTCTTTATTCTCTTTGCCATTGTATTGTTTGTCCTCGATTTACAGCTTCTGATTTACAGCTTCTGATTTACAGCTTCTGATTTACAGCTTCTGATTTACAGCTTCTGATTTACAGCTTCCGATTTACAGCTTCTGATTTACAGCTTCTGATTTACAGCTTCTGATTTACAGCTTCCGATTTACAGCTTCCGATTTACAGCTTCCGATTTACAGCTTCTGATTTACAGCTTCTGATTTACAGCTTCCGATTTACAGCTTCTGATTTACAGCTTCTGATTTACAGCTTCTGATTTACAGCTTCCGATTTACAGCTTCCGATTTACAGCTTCTGATTTACAGCTTCTGATTTACAGCTTCTGATTTACAGCTTCCGATTTACAGCTTCTGATTTACAGCTTCTGATTTACAGCTTCTGATTTACAGCTTCCGATTTACAGCTTCTGATTTACAACTTCTGATTTGGTATCTTCAAACTTTTCTTCTACATGACATTAACTGATCTTTTTTAAAGAAACCGTCACATACAATACCATATAGCAGGTCCACAATATTTAATTATTATACCTTACATAATTTGTAACGATATAAAAGTAATCAGAAAATTGGATGTTTTGCCTCGGACTAAAGCCCTCGGGGTAAACAACCACCCTCGGATTGACAATTCTCGATGTTCACCTCATATAAAGCAATACTTGTATATTGTTAACCCGGTAAGCTTTGGAACACAACCCTCCAGACTGACAATTATTGATATTCACCGCCTGAGATTCCCGTTACTAATATAATACCATACAATAAACAAAGCCAGGGATATACTAATCTTGTTAGAACACAATAACCACAAAATACTAGCATATGACTGCAATGATAATATATTGTTTTTTAATATTTATTTCTACATATGTTTTGTAAACAATCAAAACACAAGTTGTCCAAGGAACGATAACTCAGTCTATACAAATTAATATACAATATATAAAAATTGTCCTCAAAACAAACCTTATTCGAAGAAGCTTAACACATATTTACAGAAGCGAGTTTTTTTTTGGTAAGTTGTTCAATTTTTTTCGAGAGCCATACCAAATTGACCCTGCCAAATTAGTTTGTACCGATAATGTACATATATTGTGTAAAGTCAAAAAGTCAAAAACAAAAAGCAGAAACAAGGATATGTCTTTTTAATCGTTTTCAAGAGTGTCAAACTCTCCCTCCTCCCGTCCGCGATATTATGTTACCGTTTGCTCTTGTGGTTCTCTACACATGTAGGTAAGCTAAAAGCTACAAACAAAAATGTATGTCCTTTAATAGTTGTTTGAGATCAAAAGACGTTATGTAGTTTCTTATTATGAATATTATAAGATTTGGTATTTTAAGAGGCAGATAACACTTTCACTTGACAAATTATACATAGCCTATGTAAACATATACATGAAAGTTATTATCAACAACCCGATATATTTCAGCTTAATAACCATGTGTTATTCATGATTGTATATTATTTTTATAGTTAATTACTAAAATGTCATTTCACACAGTTTGTCATGCAACTGAAAGAGAAATTCGGAAAACATGATTTCACGGAAGATAAGCCAGGATAAAAAGCATTGGAAAATTCAAATAATGTCCAACTTAAAAAATACAAATGATTAAACACCCATTCAACGAACCATTGTAATATGACAGTAATGGTTTGATATGCACTGATTGTAATATGTGTGAACAAAAGTTTGAAGATATTAACGGGGTAATCAGAAGCGTAAATCGAAGAATGGCAGACAATACAATGGCCAAACGGAAATTTAAAGTATAAAAGGACAAGCAATGATCTACAAAATACTACACAGAAAAAAATTAACGAATCCTACTAATCACCGGGGTTGAGCTCAGGTCTTCCGGGAGGCTAAGCAGTTCCTGTTCCACTAGTGGCACCGGTCGTATTATCCTCGTTGCAAACCCCATGATAAGTAACGAATGAGGAAACAACCGGATTGTGACTACGACTAACAGAATAAATGGTCATTAGAGACACAGATATTCCGTAACAGTTAACCAAGTCGTGGATGCGATCGCAAATTTGTCAGACGACTTCAGCACAACCACTAGGAAGCCTTGGTTCAGTGACATATTTGTTAGCATCAACCCTGTATCAAGAAAATCATGATAGGAATCAACAGCCCTGGAATATCGTATCAACAGATATATATATACTCCATATACAGTTGATGCTGAAATGTTGCTACATATAAATGGAAAGTTTACAATAGGAAAAATAATATCATCTCCTTTGTCGTTCTTAACCTGTCATCATTGTTAATTTAAAGGTGTAGTTCAAGGTGTGAACAACACAAAGAAAACCGTTTCTTCATCTCAATTTTTTTCTAAGCAAAAAAAACATGTAGGATTTCTGCTTATTGTCATTTATATCCTTATTAGTATTAATTTAAACATAGAATATGTATTACTTCTTCACAAGAGAAAGAAGATGAATATTTCTATAAAAAAAACTTCATAATCTACCCATACCTGGAGATTTCATCAGTTGATTCGTTATAACTTTCCCCACTCCCCCCTCTCCTACCATTTTCGTTGTTTTTCACAATATAAATAAACAATTGCTTAAAGTAACAATAAGTACCTACAACTCTCTAAAATAATTGATAAACTGAAAAAATTATATTTTTTTTACAAATACAGCGAAACCTGTCTAAGTAGAACCATTCATACACTGTATATCAAAATTAGCCAATTGCTGAAAACTTAACCTTTCTGTGTTGAACGAAAATAGTTTGTCCCAGTGGTATGTGGATTAGACATGCTGTTTTGTTGTAGTGTTCTAAATCAAATACAAATGAATTCGTTTTATTTTCCTAAAATGAAATATGGATTTGTAAAGTAAACGATATATTCCATAAAGCAGTGACATGAAGAAGAAAACTAAAAGATTAAAAGTCTTGTGTAGAAAAATGGCTTGTATAACACTAATTAGACAGTAGAAATCAATGAAGGATTTAAAAATAAAGCAGCAAGACGCATCAAATGGCGAGAGATGTTTGTGTTTTCCGATGAGACAACTTAATATAATTAGTAGAAATTTTCTGAAAATGTAGACATTTTTGTCCAATTTAGAAATGACATCTAAAATAATAACATCTGCAAATCCTACGCGACTCTTTGTTCTAAATAAAGATCCAATGAAAACACAAGACTCCTCGCCATGATATTTAACCATAAACACAAGCAAGTGCCAAAAATAGTGCATCAAGGAGTGTTTTAAATCTGTCCATCTACTTACATTATTGTTCACAATAATACTACTATCTTCTGTCTTTGTTAAAAAAAAAATAGAAAATATTCAAGCATAAAATACGGACTTTTTGTAAATGATAACAAGTAATGTCAATTCGTGGTTTTCATTGGTACCGTAAAACCACGAAAGCCATAAACAAAAAAGATACGCTTTTAGCATGTATCAAAACGTCGAAATAAAAATTGGGTCAACTTGCCATTTCGAAGTATCAATTTAGTTTCCTGTTTGGTTTTTACCTGTCACTAGTTGTTTCTATGCCTAGTTTCTTTGCTGATCGTAGTATCAGTTAATATTTATACTATAACTAATTGACGAGTTTCATTATCAAAAATATGTCACGAATGACCAAATAAGTGACATATTTTTTATAATGAAACTCGTCAATTAATTATAGTATTTATTATATAGATTAAAAAAATGTTTCGAATCGAATATAATATAAAATGAGTTTAATTGCACTATATTACGTGTGTAGCGTAGGGATATACTATAATGTGTATCACTTCAAAAAACATGGCGCCACCCATCCACGACAATGAAATAATTAAAATGCTTACCTTGAAATATTATTTTAGTTAAATTTGATCAAAATTGAAGCATACACGAAACCAAATAACGTCTAATTATTACGTTTCAAACTGGAAGTCTTCATATGACGTCGACAACGAAATGGCGCGAAATATAGCGAGAGTGAAATAAAAATGGTAATTTCACTAGTGAAATTATCGTTTTTATTTAACACGGAAATCACGGTATTTCATCGATATCTATATAATATTTATATTTATCCTATATTTATGTGGGGGTAAGATATCTTAATGTCTACATAAGTTTTCGAGAATTATGTTTTACAAACATACTACGAATTGTGGTATATATATGATAGACTCAGATCGACGTCCAGTCTCTAATCGACGTCCACTCCTCAAATCGGCGTCCACTGACGTCATTATCTCAAATCACGGTCCAATTTTAGGATATTCTCAAATCGGCGTCCTTTCCAAACTCTCATATCTATAGGCCCGTTTACACGATCAAAATTTGCCATCAAAAATAATTGTAACGACAGCTTTGTTTTGCGTGGTTTTTTTTTATCAGTTACTTAAAGAGTTTTTTTTTGTTTTTGTTTGTTTTGCGTGTTTTTTTAAGCAATTTCCCATTCTTTGATATGATCAATAGGGGTAGAATCTACTTTGGCGGACCACGAAGTCAAATATTGTAATATAGAAAAGGGAAGATGGAGTAATATTCCGAGGGAAAATCGCTATTGCGAACTTTGTCAAAAGAATCAAATTGGAGACGAATATCATTACATATTTGAATGTACTAATTTAAGCGAAAAACGTACTTCGCTACTTCCAAAACATCTAATTGAACGTTCCAATATTATAAAATTCAAACATTTAATGTCTAGTGAACGGAAACCAATCCTGCAAAAACTGTAAATTTATTAGATATATAAATATGCACTGTCAGTTTGAGAAATAAAGATATATATAATAACAATCAATGCGCATGACCCATAACCTTTCATTTTGCTACCATGCGGATATGACAACAAAAGGGTTAGGTTTAGGGTTAGGGTTAAGCTTAGGGTAAGGGTAAAGGTTATGGTTAGACTTAGGGTTAAGGTTAGGGTTAGGATTAAGGTTAGGGTTAAGGTGAGGGTTAGGGTTAGGGTTAAGGTTAAGGTTGGAGTTAGGTTTAGGGTTAAGGTTAGGGCTAGGTTGTTAGGGTTAGGGTTAGGTTTAAGGTTATGGTTAGGGTTAAGGTTAGGGTTAGGTCCACTAAAGTAAAAGTACTGCTAAACACAATATGATTTTATCTACAGTAACTATAAAATACATAGGCATTTTTGTAATCAAGAACCCCTCATCTGGAGTCTGGTCTTGTCCCTTCTCCATCATTGCTTCAAAAACATTCCATAACGGGTGTGATGTCATTTGAAGTAGACGTCAGTGACGTCATTGGACGTCGATTTGAGAAAGTGAAAAACGGCCATATATTTGAGAATTGGACGCCGATTTGAGGATTCAACGTCGATTAGAGACTGGACGTCGATCCGAGTCTTACATATATTATCACAAACTCTATGGATAATATCTAAAATAACAAAACACGAACAATAATTTACGAAAAGCCTGGGTTGCGTTCAATATCGTAGCAGCTAGCCTAGCTGCTAGGTAAACTAGCCATGACGTTATTGAACGATTAGCTACGTAGCAGTGCTAACAAATATGGCGCCAATCATATAGAATAATTTCTTGGAACATTTTAGCTAATCGTATTTGTCTAGTTACCTTAATAAATTATCATCCGTATTAAAAGCGTTGTCACTTCCTGCAATGCCACTATTTTTACCTTACGAAATTAAATTTAGTTTTAGCCGCCATCTTGGATTCAAAAGCTAGCAGACATTTTTTAAGCTAGCTAGAGCTATGTAGCGGCTAGGCTAGCTTTCCGTTCAATAGGATGTTTCTACGTAGCTCAACCTAGCAGCTACGATGTTGAACGCACCCCTGCTCTGTTGATTTACAGGATGAAAACATATGTTCTGTGCTGTGTTTTGTAGATTATTGTTCGTCCTTTTGTTCTTTTTCTTTTGGCCATTATATTGTCTGTTCTTAGATATACGGCTTCTGATTACCCCTTTGGTATCTTCTGATTACCTCTTTGGTATATTCTGATTACCTCTTTGGTATCTTCTGATTACCCCTTTGGTATATTCTGATTACCCCTTTGGTATCTTCTGATTACCCTTTTGGTATCTTCTGATTACCCCTTTGGTATCTTCTGATTACCTCTTTGGTATCTTCTGATTACCCCTTTGGTATATTCTGATTACCCCTTTGGTATATGCTGATTACCCCTTTGGTATCTTCTGATTACCCCTTTGGTATATTCTGATTACCTCTTTGGTATCTTCTGATTACCCCTTTGATATATTCTGATTACCCCTTTGGTATCTTCTGATTACCCCTTTGGTATATTCTGATTACCCCTTTGGTATATGCTGATTACCCCTTTGGTATCTTCTGATTACCCCTTTGGTATCTTCATACTTCTCTTAACATTTAAGCCACATCTGTGTAATAATTTTTGTACTATTCAAATTCTTCAATGTACTAGACATAACTTGGCTAAAATTCATATTGGCCAAATATTTACCTAATTACTCTAATGCCTATTGGTTCATTTTACTCAGACATCACATAGATAAACATATCATGCAACCATTGTGTTTATACCACTATATGTATCAAGGCCCGTCTGTTGTGATAATCCGCATCACTACTCGTTCTTTGTGATAATTCGCATCACTACTCGTCTTTTGTGATAATCCGCATTACTCGACGCCAAGGCAACGCGCAACAGACAATCAAAACATCATACTCGTCCTGATACAATTAGTTGTACAAACACAATGTGCATGTAACATGTATATATCATTCCTAGTGTAGATAATGGTTTTCTTCAACAGGGTTGCATATTGGTACTAAAACAACACATGTTGCAAAATAGTACGTATGAGGATGGAAGTGCAAAACAATTGAGTAAATGTGCATAAAGTACATTCTACAATACTGAATTACTTCCCCTTGGGTACAATCTTGGTATTCAAACGCATGGCATGGAATATCTCTTCCATCATTCAATTGATTGATTGGTGTTTAGCGCCAACTTTAACAGTATTTCAGCTATATAGCGGCGTTCCATCATTCAAAGTTAAATACTTTTTAATAATTGCTTACTTTTATAGTTCCAGTAGATGCTGATCGATTCGTCCGTTTTTTAACCTTTGATTTCTGTCTAAAGCAGGCATTAAAATAACTTTTCCCTTGTCGTAGAAAGTAGTAGATAGACTTTGGACTGACAATGAGATTAAAGGGCGGTGGGAGAGTTGACCCTTCATCAAAATACGACATCCACAGTTTAGATCTAGCAAATTTCCACTCCATATCTGCATGATTCTGTAAAGTATTATCAATTGTAATGCTGATATTTTTTTTATTTTAATCTACGTTTTAATTATTAGCAACAAATAGAAAATAATTACACATAATTATATAACAATATCTTATATGAAAGTAGATAGAAGAAGTTCTAAAAAAACGAGTGAGTGAATGAGTGTTGTCTAACGCCAAGTGAGCAATTTGTCAGCTTTATCATGGTGAGTTATTTGTCGGCTTTATCATGGTGAGTTATTTGTCAACTTTATCATGGCGAGTTATTTATCAGCTTTATCATGGTGAGTTGTTATTTGTCAGCTTTATCATGGTGAGTAATTTGTCAGCTTTATCATGGTGAGTTATTTGTCAACTTTATCATGGCGAGTTATTTGTCAGCTTTATCATGATGAATTATTTGTCAGCTTTATCATGGTGAGTTATTTGTCAGCTTAATAATGGTGAGTTATTTGTCAGCTTTATCATGGTGAGTAATTTGTCAGCTTTATCATGGTGAGTTATTTGTAAACTTTATCATGGTGAGTTATTTATCAGCTTTATCATGGTGAGTTGTTATTTGTCAACTTTATCATGATGGGTTATCTGTCAGCTTTATCATGGTGAGTTATTTGTCAGCTTTATCATGGTGAGTTATTTGTCAGCTTTATCATGGTGAGTTATTTGTCAGCTTTATCATGGTGAGTTATTTGTCAGCTTTATCATGGTGAGTTATTTGTCAGCTTTATCATGGTGAGTTATTTGTCAGCTTTATCATGGTGAGTTATTTGTCAGCTTTATCATGGTGAGTTATTTGTCAACTTTATCATGGTGAGTTATTTATCAGCTTAATCATGGTGAGTTGTTATTTGTCAATTTTATCATGATGGGTTATCTGTCAGCTTTATCATGGTGAGTTATTTGTCAACTTTATCATGGTGAGTTATTTGTCAGCTTTATCATGGTGAGTTATTTGTCAGCTTTATCATGGCGAGTTGTTATTTGTCAGCTTTATCATGATGCGTTATCTGCCAGCTTTATCATGGTGAGTTATTTGTCAACTTTATCATGGTGAGTTATTTGTCAGCTTTATCATGATGAATTATTTGTCAGCTTTATCATGGTGAGTTATTTGTCAGCTTAATAATGGTGAGTTATTTGTCAGCTTTATCATGGTGAGTTATTTGTCAGCTTTATCATGGTGAGTTATTTGTCAGCTTTATCATGGTGAGTTACTTGTCAGCTTTATCATGGTGAGATATTTATCAGCTTTATCATGGTGAGTTATTTGTCAGCTTTATCATGGTGAGCTATTTGTCAGCTTTATCATGGTGAGTTGTTATTTGTCAGCTTTATCATGATGCGTTATCTGTCAGCTTTATCATGGTGAGTTATTTGTCAACTTTATCATGGTGAGTTATTTATCAGCTTTATCATGGTGAGTTGTTATTTGTCAGCTTTATCATGGTGAGTTATTTGTCAGCTTTATCATGGTGAGTTATTTGTCAGCTTTATCATGATGAGTTATTTGTCAGCTTTATCATGGTGAGTTATTTATCAACTTTATCATGGTGAGTTATTTGTCAGCTTTATCATGGTGAGTTATTTGTCAGCTTTATCATGGTGAGTTGTTATTTGTCAGCTTTATCATGATGCGTTATCTGTCAGCTTTATCATGGTAAGTTGTTATTTGTCAGCTTTAACATGATGCGTTATCTGTCAGCTTTATCATGGTGAGTTATTTGTCAACTTTATCATGGTGAGTTATTTGTCAGCTTTATCATGGTGAGTTATTTGTCAGCTTTAACATAGTGAGTTATTTGTCAGCTTTATCATGGTGAGTTATTTGTCAGCTTTATCATGGTGAGTTATTTTGATTATATAGTAATGATGATGTTGATGTCCATTTTCTACTAGATCAACGTGCTGTGTTGGAGTTTGCAGTGCTGACCCACTAGAATAACAATCCACGTACATATATGTCGCACATATTATACTGAATACAGGCCTTACCCTTATACCTTAAAATCACGTGCTCCGTAGAAGAAGCAGCAAATATAATTGCATAGTGTTTGTTTTTGCCCAACCTGTATGGATCCAAATAAGTCTACTATAATAAACTAGAAATTAGGAATTATACTGTTTACAGTGTCAGTTTCTTCTTCTCTTATTTTATTTGTGCACGTTTAATCTACATAATGATTTAGTATGTTAATTAAATACAAGCATCTGTTTACTAGATTCCAGTTTTAGTGATACCGGGAGAAAACCACCAACCTGCCACAAGTCACTGACAAACTTGATCACATAATGTTGCATCGAGTACATCTCACCATGAGCGGGATTCGAACTTTACATCTTGAGTGGTGATAGGCACTGATTGCACAGGTAGATGTAAATCCAACTAGCATGAGATCACGAAAAATCTAATATGATTTTTTGCGATAAAAAAAAATCTAATATAATTTTCAAGGTATTTAACACAATGATTCAAACATGGCCAAAACATCATCAAATATGGCAAGTTTAGAACAATAACCTACCTCTATATTTTGGTAAGAGTTGGACATCATGGCTATCAGCATGTTGATAAGCATTATGACTGCCATAAAATGGAAAGCCATGAACAAAACCATACCAATCAAAGATGTAAATGACTGGCCGTTTGGTATACTGATATCCTTCAGTGTAACCAAACCAAACAGGGACCAGTACAAAGTTACGTAACTCTCACCCAGACTGGAAAAAAGACATGTATGCATCAAGTCGGTTTTAAATCCATTAGAATGACATAAGGAATACATTTTTATTAGCTTCAACAATTATATGAACAGAAAATAAAAACCGTTATACTTTGATGAAAGAAAATTGTATGGACATATACTGGAATTATAAATCCATAAAAAAAGAAGAAGAAAGGAAACAGTTTGACGCTAAAAAGTAAAATGTCACGGCAATTTACATTACCCATCTTATCATCGGTCGAGATTGATTAAGATACATGCCCTGTGTTATTTCGCTTAAACCTAATCTCTGGCATCATAATGTTAGTGTTATATCTTGTTCTTCTAATAGGATATGTCAATCTAAGTTACAATTAGTCCTCCTCGTTTGTACCCCATTTTCTTTGTCGCTGTGTATGAGATCTAAGAACATCCAGAATATGCCGTTGTAGCTTCCCGACATGGGTATGGGTCTGAAAACCTTAACACATAAGGAAGATATCGGGAGGCGAGATGTTGGGCTTATTGCCAGAATTCAACGGACTTGACCATGACATTATACAGATATAAATCTAGCAATGTCATATTTTTATATGAGACGTTAACGGCAGCAATGATATCGATATCAGATCGGTCACCGATGTCAAAAAAATTGGACACGATTTCGATAATTTCAGAAACAGACATCACTGAATTTTAAACGTTTAAACAGCAAAATAATATCAATAGATTTGTATTGATTTGTTAGATTAAACAAGACTTCATTTTTTAACTGAAGAATCATTTCATAAATCTAAAAGAGGTCGGGATTTACTTTGCCTATTTTGACTTTAATCATACCCGATGACAATTACAAAACAACGTGTCGTGTGCAATAATTTAGATATTTACATGTTTATAGAAAACACTTGATGAAACTAATATAATAAGCTTTTGTCTATATCTTATCCTGAATCAACCAGAGAACAATAGCAACAAACGCAATGAAGTTGTTTTTAACATAGAGGAGTCACTGTTTGATACCGGACATGACGCGCAAAGAGCAACATAATAATCTTTATTTAGTAAGCCGGCAAAAGCTATTTTGGATCTTATCCTCTTGATAACTAAAAATAAACGGTAATGTAAATAAACTTACGAATAGAATGAGTCTGCAGTAGTTTGTGTTCTACTTCCGTTGTAGTAGTAATAAAGCTGATTTAATCCACAAACGAATGACGTCATCACAATTAGGAATATGAACAAAAATTTAACAATGTCAATTAGCATACAACCAAGGGATATTTGTATTGGCCCAAGATGCTGATTTGCTTGGAACAAAAAGATAATGCGAGAAAAGCTAAAGGCATTGGCAACTGCAAATAGACCCTCTGCAATCAATGTTGGGTCCATCGACGGCCAGTCCTTTCGTGGCATTTCACGGAGGCCATATTGATTAGATTCTATTAGCACATATGCCACCGAACGGAGAGAAAATGTAGCTAGGTATAACGATAACATTATAAAGTCCATTAGATTCCACCATTGTCTACTGTAAGCTTTAAGTCCTTCTTCCCAGAGTTGTTTACATTCTGCCCAGACAAATCCTAAACCGACAGAAATCCACACTATTAACACATGTATGCATACTGAAATTAACTATTATAGAACACATTTTATAAAATAATTATAGATATATATTCAAGGTAAAATCAAAATGTTCACACTAACAAACCCGTCTTCATTCTAACAAACCCGTCTTCATTCTAACAATTCTGGTGTATTTGATATACAGTGTCAGAACAGAAAACAAAAGCAGTTTATTCGTAAGAGGACTACGAACAAGGTTAAATGTATGTAAAACATATATTCAAATGCGTTGTTTAATCAGATGCAAAAGTGTATCGAAAAGTAATTATGAAATAGTATGTGATACATGTGTTGTAAAATATTGTTTGGATATGTTGATTATTCCCCTGATAATTAATTAAAGTTGGTTTCACAGGGAGATTTCAAAGGAGCTGGAAGATAAATTTTAACAAGTATTTTTGAGTAAACTATATTTTGGTGCTAATAAACACAACAAAAAAATCCGTGTAGTCCTTAGATTTGCACATACATAGTTATTAACTATGAGGGGCAACAATAATCAGTCATGATCTAGAATGTGAAATGGGACACTTCTACCCAAAGGTTTGCAATTTTTGAAGTGGGACAATTTTTTTAAATTGTGACCCAACGCTTTTCGAATTATGACGCCAAAACAGGATCCTGTGGTGTGAGATGCTAGAATCTCACATCGAATATGCATGTCACACATTTTGTTAACCTAACTTTCCACTGTACACTGGATGATAATTTGCTGTCATAGTGATTTAATCTAAACACTTGTATGTCATCAGTTACCCAAACATATCAGTCCTTCTAACAGTGACGAAACATGCTCTCTTAGTCCACAACGATCCGGTGCAAAATTACTTACCAAATATATATGTCGGTCATTCTGACTGTATCGTAGTAGGTTATATTAGTCTGTCATGGTTTGGAACATCACTACTTATCATTTACAAAACACTATCAGCCATTCTAACTGTGACGAAGAATGTCCTCTTAATCTGTCACGATTCAGTACATTACTACTCACCCATTACCCAAAACACTATCTGCCATTCTAATTGTGATGGAGGAGGTCCTCTTATTCTGTCATGGATCAGTACATTACTACTCACCCATTACACAAAACACTATCAGCCATTCTAACTATGACGACGGAGGTCCTCTTAATCTTTCACGGCTCAGTACATCGCTACTTACCCATTACCCAAAACATTATCAGCCATTCTAACTGTGACGGAGGAGGTCCTCTTAATCTGTCACGGTTCCGTACGTTACTGCTTACCCATTACCCAAAACACTATCACCCATTCTAACTGTGACGGAGGGGGTCCTCTTAATCTGTCATGGCTCAGTACATTGCTACTTACCCATTACACAAAACACTATCAGCCATTCTAATTGTGACGGAGTAGGTCCTCTTAATCTGTCACGGTTCAGTACTTTACTACTTACCCATAACACAAAACACTATCAGCCATTCTAATTGTGACGAAGGAGGTCCTCTTAATCTGTCATGGCTCTGTACATCGCTACTTACCCATTACACAAAACACGATCAGTCATTCTAACTGTGATGGAGGAGGTCCTCTTAATCTGTCACGGTTCAGTACATTACTACTTACCCATTACACAAAACACTATCTGCCATTCCAACTGTGACGGAGGAGGTCCTGTTACTCTGTCACGGTTCAGTACATTACTACTTACCCATTACACAAAACACTATCAGTCATTCTAACTGTGACGGAGGAGGTCCTCTTATTCTGTCACGGATCAGTACATTACTACTCACCCATTACACAAAACACGATCAGTCATTCTAACTGTGATGGAGGAGGTCCTCTTAATCTGTCACGGTTCAGTACATTACTACTTACCCATTACACAAAACACTATCTGCCATTCTAATTGTGACAGAGGAGGTCCTCTTAATCTATCACGGTTCAGTACATTGCTACTTACCCATTACTCAAAACGCAATCAGCCATTCTAATTGTGACAGAGGAGGTCCTCTTAATCTGTCACGGTTCAGTACATTGCTACTTACCCATTACTCAAAACGCTATCAGCCATTATAATTGTGACGGACCAGGTCCTCTTAATCTGTCACGGTTCAGTACATTATTACTTACCCATTACCCAAAATACGATCAGCCATTCCAATTATGCCGGAAGAGGTCCTCTTAATCTATCACGGTTCAGTACATCGCTACTTACCCATTACACAAAACACTATCAGCCATTCTAACTGTGACGGAGGATGTCTTCTTAAACTGTAACGGTTCAGTACATCGCTACTTACCCATTACCCAAAACACTATCAGCCATTCTAATTGTGACAGAGGAGGTCCTCTTAATCTGTCACGGTTCAGTTCATTGCTACTTACCCATTACTCAAAACGCTATCAGCCATTATAATTGTGACGGACGAGGTCTTCTTAATCTGTCACGGTTCAGTACATTACTACTTATCCATTACCCAAAACACGATCAGCCATTCCAACTATGCCGGAGGAGGTCCTCTTAATCTATCACGGTTCAGTACATCGCTACATACCCATTACACAAAACACTATCAGCCATTCTAACTGTGACGGAGGATGTCTTCTTAATCTGTCACGGTTCAGTACATTACTACTTACCCATTACCCAAAGCACGATCAGCCATTCCAACTATGCCGGAGGAGGTCCTCTTAATCTATCACGGTTCAGTACATCGCTACTTACCCATTACACAAAACACTATCAGACATTCTAACTGTGATGGAGGATGTCTTCTTAATCTGTCACGGTTCAGTACATTACTACTTACCCATTACACAAAACACTATCAGCCATTCCAACTGTGACGGAGGAGGACCTCTTAATCTGTTACGTTTCAGTACATTACTACATACCCATTACCCAAAGAACTATCAGCCATTCCAACTGTGACGGAGGAGGACCTCTTAATCTGTTACGTTTCAGTACATTACTACATACCCATTACCCAAAGAACTATAAGCCATTCCAACTGTGACGGAGAAGGTCCTCTTAATCTGTCACAGTTCAGAACATTTCTACTTATCCATTACACAAAACACTATAAGCCATTCCAACTATGCCGGAGGAGGTCCTCTTAATCTCTCACGGTTCAGTACATTACTACTTACCCATTACACAAAACACTATCAGCCATTCTAACTGTGACGGAGGAGGTCCTCTTAATCTGTCGCGGTTCGGTACGTTACTACATACCCATTACCAAAAACAATATCAGCCATTCTAACTGTGACAGAAGAGGTCCTCTTAATCTGTGACAGTTCAGTACATTGCTACTTACCCATTACACAAAACCTTATCAGCCATTCTAACTATGACGAGGAGATCCTCTTAATCTGTCACGATTCAGTACTTTACTACTTACCCATAACACAAAATACTATCAGCCATTCTAATTGTGACGGAGAAGGTCTTCTTAATCTGTCACGGTTCAGTACATTATTACTTACCCATTACATAAAACACTATCAGCCATTGTAATTGTGACGGAGGAGATCCTCTTAATCTATCACGGTTAAATACATTACTACTTATCCATTACACAAAACACTATCAGCCATTCTAACTGTGAAGGAGGTGGTCCTCTTAATCTATCACGGTTAAATACATTACTACTCACCCATTACACAAAACACTATCAGCCATTCTAACTGTGACAGAGTAGGTCGTCTTAATATGTCACGGTTCAGTACTTTACTACTTACCCATAACACAAAATACTATCAGCCATTCTAATTGTGACGGAGAAGGTCTTCTTAATCTGTCACGGTTCAGTACATTATTACTTACCCATTACATAAAACACTATCAGCCATTGTAATTGTGACGGAGGAGATCCTCTTAATCTGTCATGGGTCTGTACATCGCTACTTACCCATTACACAAAACACTATCAGCAATTCTAGCTGTGACGTAGGAGGTCCACTTAATCTGTCACGGTTCAGTATATTACTACTAACCCATTACCCAAAACACTATCAGCCATTCTAATTGTGATGGAGGAGGTCCTCTTAATCTGTCACGGTTCAGTACATTACTACTTACCCATTACACAAAACACTATCTGCCATTCTAATTGTGACAGAGGAGGTCCTCTTAATCTATCACGGTTCAGTACATTGCTACTTACCCATTACTCAAAACGCAATCACCCATTCTAATTGTGACAGAGGAGGTCCTCTTAATCTGTCACGGTTCAGTTCATTGCTACTTACCCATTACTCAAAACACTATCAGCCATTATAATTGTGACGGACGAGGTCCTCTTAATCTGTCACGGTTCAGTACATTACTACTTACCCATTACCCAAAACACGATCAGCCATTCCAACTATGCCGGAGGAGGTCCTCTTAATCTATCACGGTTCAGTACATCGCTACATACCCATTACACAAAACACTATCAGCCATTCTAACTGTGACGGAGGATGTCTTCTTAATCTGTCACGGTTCAGTACATTACTACTTTCCCATTACCCAAAACACGATCAGCCATTCCAACTATGCCGGAGGAGGTCCTCTTAATCTATCACGGTTCAGTACATCGCTACTTACCCATTACACAAAATACTATCATACATTGTAACTGTGATGGAGGATGTCTTCTTAATCTGTCACGATTCAGTACATCGCTACTTACCCATTACACAAAACAATATCAGCCATTCCAACTGTGACGGAGGAGGACCTCTTAATCTGTTACGTTTCAGTACATTACTACATACCCATTACCCAAAGAACTATAAGCCATTCCAACTGTGACGGAGGAGGTCCTCTTAATCTGTCACAGTTCAGAACATTTCTACTTATCCATTATACAAAACACTATCAGCCATTCTAACTATGACGAAGGACGTCCTTTTAATCTGTCGCGGTTCGGTACGTTACTACATACCCATTACCAAAAACAATATCAGCCATTCTAACTGTGACAGAAGAGGTCCTCTTAATCTGTGACAGTTCAGTACTTTACTACTTACCCATTCCCTAAAACACTTTCAGCCATTCTAACTGTGAAGGAGGTGGTCCTCTTAATCTGTCACGGTTCAGTACATTGCTACTTACCCATTACATAAAACATTATCAGCCATTCTAACTATGACGGATGAGGTCCTCTTAATCTGTCACGATTCAGTACATTACTACTTACCCATTCCCTAAAACACTTTCAGCCATTCTAACTGTGAAGGATGTGGTCCTCTTAATCTGTCACGGTTCAGTACATTGCTACTTACCCATTACATAAAACATTATCAGCCATTCTAACTATGAGGGATGAGGTCCTCTTAATCTGTCACGATTCAGTACATTACTACTTACCCATTCCCTAAAACACTTTCAGCCATTCTAACTGTGAAGGAGGTGGTCCTCTTAATCTGTCACGGTTCAGTACATTGCTACTTACCCATTACATAAAACATTATCAGCCATTCTAACTATGACGGATGAGGTCCTCTTAATCTGTCACGATTCAGTACATTACTACTTACCCATTCCCTAAAACACTTTCAGCCATTCTAACTGTGAAGGAGGTGGTCCTCTTAATCTGTCACGGTTCAGTACATTGCTACTTACCCATTACATAAAACATTATCAGCCATTCTAACTATGACGGATGAGGTCCTCTTAATCTGTCACGATTCAGTACATTACTACTTACCCATTCCCTAAAACACTTTCAGCCATTCTAACTGTGAAGGAGGTGGTCCTCTTAATCTGTCACGGTTCAGTACATTGCTACTTACCCATTACATAAAACATTATCAGCCATTCTAACTATGACGGATGAGGTCCTCTTAATCTGTCACGATTCAGTACATTACTACTTACCCATTCCCTAAAACACTTTCAGCCATTCTAACTGTGAAGGAGGTGGTCCTCTTAATCTGTCACGGTTCAGTACATTGCTACTTACCCATTACATAAAACATTATCAGCCATTCTAACTATGACGGATGAGGTCCTCTTAATCTGTCACGATTCAGTACATTACTACTTACCCATTCCCTAAAACACTTTCAGCCATTCTAACTGTGAAGGAGGTGGTCCTCTTAATCTGTCACGGTTCAGTACATTGCTACTTACCCATTACATAAAACACTATCACCCATTCTAACTGTGACGAAGGAAGTCCTATTAATCTGCCACGGTTCAGTACATCACTACTTACCCATTAAACAAAACACTATCAGCCATTCCAACTGTGACGGAGGAGGACCTCTTAATCTGTCACGGTTCAGAACATTGCTACTTACCCATTACATAAAACATTATCAGCCATTCTAACTATGACGGATGAGGTCCTCTTAATCTGTCACGATTCAGTACATTACTACTTACCCATTCCCTAAAACACTTTCAGCCATTCTAACTGTGAAGGAGGTGGTCCTCTTAATCTGTCACAGTTCAGAACATTTCTACTTACCTATTATACAAAACACTATCAGCCATTCTAACTGTGACGCGGAGGTCCTCTTAATCTGTCACGGCTCAGTACATCGCTACTTACCCATTACATAAAACATGATCAGTCATTCTAATTGTGACGGAGGAGGTCCTCTTAATCTGTCGCGGTTCGGTACGTTACTACTTACCCATTACCCAAAACATTATCAGCCATTCTAACTGTGACGGAGGAGGTCCTCTTAATCTGTCACGGTTCGGTACGCTACTGCATACGCATTACCCAAAACACTATCATCCATTCTAACTGTGACGGAGGAGGTCCTCTTGATATGTTACTGCTCAGTATATCGCTACTTGCCCATTACACAAAACACTATCAGCCATTCTAACTGTGACGGAGGAGGTCGTCTTAATCTGGTACGATTCAGTACATCGCTACTTACCTATTACACAAAACACTATCAGCCATTTCAACTGTGACATGGAGGTCTTCTTAATCTGTTACGATTCAGTACATCGCTACATACCCATTACCCAAAGCACTATCAGCCATTCCAACTGTGACGGAGGAGGTCCTCTTATTCTGTCACGGTTCAGTACTTCGCTACTTACCCATTGCACAAAACACTATCACCCATTCTAACTGTGACGGAGGAGGTCCTCTTTATCTGTCGCGGTTCGATACGTTACTAGATATCTATTACACAAAATATTATCAGCCTTTCTAACTGTGACGGAAGAGGTTCTCTTAATCTGTCACGGTTTAGTACTTTACTACTTACTCATTCCCTAAAACACTATCAACCATTCTAACTGTGAAGGAGGTGGTCCTCTTAATCTGTCACGGTTCAGTACATTGCTCCTTACCCATTACACAAAACACTATCAGCCATCCTAACTGTGACGGAGGAGATCCTCTTAATCTGTCATGGTTCAGTACATTACTACTTACCCATTACCCAAAACACTATCAGCCATTCTAACTATGACGGAGGAGGTCCTCTTAATCTGTCACGTTTCAGTACTTCACTACTTACCCATTCCATAAAACACTATCAGCCATTCTAACTGTGAAGGAGGTGGTCCTCTTAATCTGTCACGGTTCAGTACATTACTACTTACCCATTACACAAAACACTATCAGCCATTCTAACTGTGACGGAGTAGGTGCTCTTAATCTGTCACGGTTCAGTACATTACTACTTACCCATTACACAAAACACTATCAGCCATTCAAACTGTGAAGGAGGAGGTCCTATTAATCTGTCACGGTTCAGTACTTTGCTACTTACCCATTACACAAATTACTATCAGCCATTCTAATTGTGACGGAGAAGGTCTTCTTAATCTGTCACGGTTCAGTACATTATTACTTACCCATTACATAAAACACTATTAGCCATTCTAATTGAGAGGGAGGAGATCCTCTTAATCTGTCACGGCTCAGTACATCGCTACTTACCCATTACACAAAACACTATCAGCCATTCTAACTGTGACGGAGGAGGTCCTCTTAATCTGTCACGGCTCAGTACATCGCTACTTACCCATTACACAAAACTCTATCAGCCATTCTAATTGTGACGGAGGAGGTCCTCTTAATCTGTTAGGATTCAGTACATTACTACATACCCATTACTCAAAGCACTATCAGCCATTCCAACTGTCACGAGGAGGTCCTCTTAATCTGTCATGGCTCAGTACATCGCTACTTACCCATTACACAAAACACTATCAGCCATTCTAACTGTGACGGAGGAGATCCTCTTAATCTCGCAGTTCGGTGCGTTACTATATACCCATTACACAAAACATTATCAGCCATTCTAACTGTGACAGAAGAGGTCCTCTTAATCTGTCACGGTTCAGTACTTTACTACTTACCCATTCCCTAAAACCTAATCAGCCATTCTAACTGTGAAGGAGGTGATCCTCTTAATCTGTCACGGTTCAGTACATTACTATTTACCCATTATACAAAACACTATCAGCCATCCTAACTGTGATGGAGGAGGTCCTCTTAATCTGACACCGTTCAGTACATTACTATTTACCCATTACCCAAAACACCATCAGCCATTCTAACTATGACGGAGGAGGTCCTCTTAATCTGTCACGGTTCAGTGCTTTACTACTTACCCATTCCATAAAACACTATCAGCCATTCTAGCTGTGAAGGAGGTGGTCATCTAAATGTGTCACGGTTCAGTACATTGCTATTTACCCATTACACAAAACACTATCAGCCATTCTAATTGTGACGGAGGAGGTCCTCTAAATCTGTCACGATTCAGTACTCTACTACTTACCCATTACACAAAATACTATCAGCCATTATAATTGTGACGGAGGAGATCCTCTTAATCTCTCACGGCTCAGTACATCGCTAGTTACCAATTACACAAAACAGTATCAGCCATTCTAACTGTGAAGGAGGTGGTCCTCTTAATCTGTCACGGTTCAGTACATTACTACTTACCCATTACACAAAATATTATCAGCCATTCTAAATGTGACGGAAGAGGTTCTCTTAATCTGTCACGATTCAGTACTTTACTACTTACCCATTCCCTAAAACACTATAAATCATTCTAATTGTGAAGGAGGTGGTCCTCTTAATCTGTCACGGTTCAGTACATTGCTACTTACCCATTACCCAAAACACTATCAGCCATTTTAACTATGACGGAGGGGGTCCTCTTAATCTGTCCCGGTTCAATACTTTACTACTTACCCATTCCATAAAACACTATCAGCCATTCTAACTGTGAAGGAGGTGGTCCTCTTAATCTGTCACGGTTCAGTACATTACTACTTACCCATTACACAAAACACGATCAGCCATTCTAACTGTGACGGAGTAGGTGCTCTTAATCTGTCACGGTTCAGTACATTACTACTTACCCATTACACAAAACACTATCAGTCATTCTAACTGTGACGGAGTAGGTCCTCTTAATCTGTCACGGTTCAATACTTTGTTACTTACCCATTACACAAAATACTATCAGCCATTCTAATTGTGACGGAGAAGGTCTTCTTATTCTGTCACGGTTCAGTACATTATTACTTACCCATTACATAAAACACTATTAGCCATTCTAATTGTGACGGAGGAGGTCCTCTTAATCTGTCACTGCTCAGTACATCGCTACTTACCCATTACACAAAACACTATCAGCCATTCTAACTGTGACGGAGGAGGTCCTCTTAATCTGTCACGGCTCATTACATCGCTACTTACCAATTTCACAAAACACTATCAGCCATTCTAACTGTGACAGAGGAGGTCCTCTTAATCTGTCACGGTTCAGTATATTACTACTTACCCATTACACAAAACACTATCAGCCATTCTAACTGTGACGGAGGAGGTCCTCTTAATCTGTCACGGTTCAGTAAATTACTATTTACCCATTACACAAAACACTATCAGTCATTCTAACTGTGACGGCGGAGGTCCTCTTAATCTGTCACGGCTCAGTACATCGCTATTTACCCATTACACAAAACACTATCAGTCATTCTAACTGTGACGGAGGAGGTCCTCTTAATCTGTTGCGGTTCGGTACGTCACTACTTACCCATTACCCAAAACATTATCAGCCATTTTAACTGTGACGGAGGAGATCCTCTTAATCTGTCATGGTTCAGTACATCGCTACTTACCCATTACACAAAACACTATCAGCCTTTCCAACTGTGACGGAGAAGGCCCTCTTAATCTGTTACGATTCAGTACATTACTACATACCCATTACCCAAAGCACTATCAGCGATTCCAACTGTCATGGAAGAGGTCCTCTTAATCTGTCATGGCTCAGTACATCGCTACTTACCCATTCCATAAAACACTATCAGACATGCTAACTGTGAAGGAGGTGGTCCTCTTAATCTGTCACGGTTCAGTACTTTACTACTTACCCATTACACAAAACACTATCAGCCATTCTAATTGTGACGGGGGAGGTCCTCTTAATCTGTCACGGCTCAGTACATCGCTACTTACCCATTACACAAAACACTATCAGCCATTCTAACTGTGACGAAGGAGGTCCTGTTAATCTGTGACGGCTCAGTACATCGCTACTTACCCATTACACAAAACACTATCAGCCATTCTAATTGTGACGGAGGAGGTCCTCTTAATATGTCACGGTTCAGTACATCGCTACTTACCCATTACAAAAAACACTATCAGCCATTCTAACTGTGACGGAGGAGGTCCTCTTAATCTGTCACGGTTCAGTATATTATTACCTACAAATTACACAAAACACTATCAGCCATTCTAACTGTGACGGAGGAGGTCCTCTTAATCTGTCACGGTTCAGTATAGTACTACTTACCCATTACCCAAAACACTATCAGCCATTCTAACTATGACGGAGGATGTCTTCTTAATCTGTCACGGTTCAGTACATCGCTACTTATGCATTACATAAAACACTATCAGCCATTCCAACTGTGACGGAGGATGTCCTCTTAATCTGTCACGTTTCAGTACATTACTACTTACCCATTACACAAAACACTATCAGCCATTCTAACTGTGACAGAGGAGGTCCTCTTAATCTGTCACGGTTCAGTACATCGCTACTTACCCATTACACAAAACACTATCACCCATTCCAACTGTGACGGAGGAGGTCCTCTTAATCTGTTACGATTCAGTACATTACTACTTACCCATTATCCAAAGCACTATCAGCCATTCCAACTGTCACGGAGGAGGTCCTCTTAATATGTCGCGGTTCGGTACGTTACTACTTACCCATTGCCCAAAGCATTATCAGCCATTTTAACTGTGACGGAGGAGGTCCTCTTCATCTGTCACGGTTCAGTACATCGCTACTTACCCATTGCACAAAACACTATTAGTCATTCCAACTGTGACGGAGGAGGTCCTCTTAATCTGTTACGATTCAGTACATTACTACTTACCCATTATCCAAAGCACTATCAGCCATTCCAACTGTCACGGAGGAGGTCCTCTTAATCTGTCATGGCTCAGTACATCGCCACTTACCCATTACACAAAACACTATCAGCCATTCTAACTGTGACGGAGGAGGTCCTCTTAATCTGTCGCAGCTCGGTACGTTACTACATACCCATTACACAAAACATTATCAGCTATTCTAACTGTGACGGAAGAAGTCCTCTTAATCTGTCACGGTTCAGTACTTTACTACTTACCCATTCCCTAAAACACTATCAGCCATTCTAACTGTGAAGGAGGTGGTCCTCTTAATCTGTCACGGTTCAGTACATTACTACTTTCCCATTCCATAAAACACTATCAGCCATTCTAACTGGGAAGGAGGTGGTCCTCTTAATCTGTCACGGTTCAGTACATTACTACTTACCCATTACACAAAACACTATCAGCCATTCTAATTGTGACGGAGGAGGCCCTCTTAATCTGTCACGGTTCAGTACATCGCTCCTTACCCATTATACAAAACACTATCATCCATTCCAACTGTGACGGAGAAGGTCCTCTTAATCTGTCACGGTTCAGTATATTACTACTTACCCATTACACAAATCATTATCAGTCATTCTAACTGTGACGGAGGAGGTCCTCTTAATCTGTCACAGTTCAGTACATTACTACTTACCCATTACCCAAACACAATCAGCCATTCTAACTGTGAGAGAGGATTTCTTCTTAATCTCTCACGGTTCAGTACATCGCTACTTACCCATTACATAAAACACTATCAGCCATTCCAACTGTGACGGAGATGTCCTCTTAGTCTGTTTCGTTTCAGTACATTACTACATACCCATTACCGAAAGAACTATCAGCCATTCCAACTGTGACGGAGGAGATCCTCTTAATCTGTCACGGTTCAGTATATTACTACTTACCCATTACACAAAACACTATCAGCCATTCTAACTGTGACGGAGGAGGTCCTCTTAACCTCTCACGGTTCAGTATATTACTACTTACACATTACCCAAAACACTATCAGCCATTCTAACTGTGACGGAGGATGTCTTCTTAATCTGTCACGGTTCAATACATCGCTACTTATCCATTACATAAAACACTATCAGCCATTCCAACTGTGACGGAGGATGTCCTCTTAATCTGTTACGTTTCAGTATATTACTACTTACCCATTACACAAAACACTATCAGCCATGCTAACTGTCACGGAGGAGGTCCTCTTAATCTGTCACGGTTCAGTACATTACTACTTACCCATTACACAAAACACTATCAGCCTTTCTAACTGTGACGGAGGAGGTCCTCTTAATCTGTCATGTTTCGGTACGTTACTGCTTACCCATTACCCAAAACACTATCAGCCATTCTAACTGTGATGGAGGAGGTCCTCTTAATCTGTCACGGTTCGGTACGTTACTGCTTACCCATTACACAAAACACTATCACCCATTCTAATTGTGACGGATGAGGTCTTCTTAATATGTTGCGATTCAGTACATTACTACATACCAATTACACAAAACACTATCAGCCATTCCAACTGTGACGGAGTAGGTCCTCTTAATCTCTCACGGTTCAGTACTTTACTACTTACCCATTGCATAAAACACTATCAGCCATTCTAACTATGACGGAGGAGTTCCTCTTAATCTCTCACGGTTCAGTACTTTACTACTTACCCATTCCATAAAACACAATCAGCCATTCTAACTGTGACGCAGGTGGTCCTCTTAATCTGTCACGGTTCAGTACATTACAATTTACCCATTACACAAAATACTATCAGCCATTCTAACTGTGACGGAGGAAGTCTTCTTAATCTGTCACGGTTCAGTACATTACTACTTACCCATTACACAAAACACTATCAGCCATTCTAACTGTGACGGAGGAGGTTCTCTTAATCTGTCACGGTTCAGTACATTACTACTTACCCATTACCCAAAACACTATCAGCCATTCTAACTGTGACGGAGGAGGTCCTCTTAATCTGCTACGGTTCTGTATTTCACTACTTATCCATTACACAAAACTCTATCCGCCATTCTAATTGTGACGGAGGAGGTCCTCTTAATCTGCTACGGTTCAGTACATTACTACTTACCCATTACACAAAACACTATCAGCCATTCTAACTGTGACGGAGGAGGTCCTCTTAATCTGCTACGGTTCTGTATTTCACTACTTATCCATTACACAAAACTCTATCCGCCATTCTAATTGTGACGGAGGAGGTCCTCTTAATCTGCTACGGTTCAGTACTTTACTACTTACCCATTACACAAAACACTATCAGCCATTTTAACTGTGACGGAGAAGGTCCTCTTAATCTGCTACGGTTCAGTACATTACTACTTACCCATTACACAAAACACTATCAGCCATTCTAATTGTGATGGAGGAGGTCCTCTTAATCTGTCACGGTTCGGTACGTTACTGCTTACCCATTACACAAAACACTATCACCCATTCTAATTGTGACGGATGAGGTCTTCTTAATATGTTGCGATTCAGTACATTACTACATACCAATTACACAAAACACTATCAGCCATTCCAACTGTGACGGAGTAGGTCCTCTTAATCTCTCACGGTTCAGTACTTTACTACTTACCCATTGCATAAAACACTATCAGCCATTCTAACTATGACGGAGGAGTTCCTCTTAATCTCTCACGGTTCAGTACTTTACTATTTACCCATTCCATAAAACACAATCAGCCATTCTAACTGTGACGCAGGTGGTCCTCTTAATCTGTCACGGTTCAGTACATTACAATTTACCCATTACACAAAATACTATCAGCCATTCTAACTGTGACGGAGGAAGTCTTCTTAATCTGTCACGGTTCAGTACATTACTACTTACCCATTACACAAAACACTATCAGCCATTCTAACTGTGACGGAGGAGGTTCTCTTAATCTGTCACGGTTCAGTACATTACTACTTACCCATTACCCAAAACACTATCAGCCATTCTAACTGTGACGGAGGAGGTCCTCTTAATCTGCTACGGTTCTGTATTTCACTACTTATCCATTACACAAAACTCTATCCGCCATTCTAATTGTGACGGAGGAGGTCCTCTTAATCTGCTACGGTTCAGTACATTACTACTTACCCATTACACAAAACACTATCAGCCATTCTAACTGTGACGGAGGAGGTCCTCTTAATCTGCTACGGTTCTGTATTTCACTACTTATCCATTACACAAAACTCTATTCGCCATTCTAATTGTGACGGAGGAGGTACTCTTAATCTGTCACGTTTCAGTATATTACTACTTACCCATTACACAAAACACTATCAGCCATTTTAACTGTGACGGAGGAGGTCCTCTTAATCTGTGACGGTTCAGTACATTACTACTTACCCATTACCCAAAACACTATCAGCCATTCTAATTGTGATGGAGGAGGTACTCTTAATCTGTCACGGTTCAGTACATTACTACTTACCCATTACCCAAAACACTATCAGCCATTCTAATTGTGATGGAGGAGGTACTCTTAATCTGTCACGGTTTAGTACATTACTACTTACCCATTACCCAAAACACTATCAGCCATTCTAATTGTGACGGAGTAGGTCCTCTTAATCTGTCACGGTTCGATACATTACTTATATCAGTTGAAGCTAGTATTAACAGAAATAAAAAGACACCAAAGGAGGCACTGTGGTATAAAAACTTCATAAATGGACTGCGCAGTAACTGTCCTATTTTGCTTCGCGGGAATATCAAATAATAAACTGAAGTGACTGGTACTATCAGAATCAAGCCAATGCACAACAAGAATTTGGTTGGTCCATTTCTCTTCCGCCAGCCTGGTAAACCTTCATACCATATAGATGTTAAAAGCTGTTGACAATTTGGATGTGCGACAAACTGCAATAGAAAACAACATCTCAGTTACTTATTGTCATTGAGATGTTGTGATATTAGTTATGTGATGCAATGTATGAATGCAAATAACAAAAATAAAAATAAACAAAGTTAATTGTTATAAGATTTTCGAAGAGGAAGGGTCGTTGTGAGTTGTTTATCGTATAAATATATCAGCCAAGACTGTGATGTCATTCGGTTCTTATCAGTCTGCTGCGCCTACGATGATAGCATAGCTTCTCAATATTCTGATGATGAAAGTGACCAAAGTAACATCACAGGCATCGATTCAACATAGAAAAAAACAATTAAAACCATATAAATTAAAAAAAACAAAAACAAAACCCCTTAATTTGAAATAAAAAATATTTAGAAAAAATACATGAATTCTAGCTGTTTACTTGCATTTAGACAATATCCGCGAGGGAATTTATAAATAGGCTTCTCTCAAAAATATTGTATAGGGAACAAAATATGAATGATAAATACTAGGAGCTCTGGTTATTTGTACATGAACTATTACCTTCACATTTTCATCCGTTTAATGCATTTTTACATCAAATGTATTGTTTATGACTTGTCAGTAATCGTTGAATGGAGAACAGCAAGATGTGGAATTCATGTCCGTGACACACTAAGTCGTTATAGCCTTCATTTACGTTAGTCGTAATTTACAAAGTTTACTTTAAGGGGCTCGCTCCATAAAGTGTCAGTTTACACCTTTCCGAGAGAAACAAATTCAATGAAAGTTAAATTATTTTCATAATATATATCTACGAGTTTAGGGGACCCACTACCACTAACCATAAAAAAAATAATGTGAGTCCCCAAAAGTAAATGATCCCTATATTGCCTTGGTGTACTTTAGGGACCCACTACCATATATACCTGGTTCATATCATAAGACAACAACATTCGTAATAGAAATAATGTGAGTCCCCTAAAGTACCTAACAAAACCAAGACTCATAGAACAAAAATGATACATTATATGTTGAGTGCCCGGCTTTCTTTTTTTAGGGTATGTAGAGCCCCCTAAACTACATGAAGGCCTGACACACTGATTCACCAAAACAGAAAATTTTACACAATCTATAACAGAGATCGTTGTACCGTATTCAACAATTGACGACAGGCCACACTGTACGACAATGTACATGTATCTCAGAGGCGGATCCATAGAGTTCCATAAGGGGGGGGGGGGGGGGGGGCTTTTATTTCAAAAAACATTTTTTAAATAGAAATATCAGAAGATACCGAGATGTAATTCAAAGAAAAATGACAAGGACGAAACTGGAAATATTCTGTTAGAATACGTTTTTACCAGTCTATAATCTAGCACAAAAAGGGAGGCCTGCCTCCTCTGGATCCGCCTATGTATTTCGTAGGGGAGGGCCATTTGATTCTAAGAGGGATCTGGAAGTTTTTCTTAAAATAAATATTCTGGCCAGGTCATGAGTAAAAATTAAATAAATATCCTGTCACGCAAGGAAACAAAACGTAATACAGCATAAATAGACGACTTGATAATAAATGAAAAAAATATATATAAAAAGTGTCGCTCGTAAACATCAGAGCCAAGGAGGTTTTATTAGGAATTTCTACGTAAATAAATTCGTTGTTTTGCCATTGTGTTATCCTTGTTAGCTAAGACAATGGCCAATTTTTTTACACGATTATACCTATAAATTTGGTGGTCTATTTAGCATAAAAAAACAAACGAGCAACGTGTTAGACAACAAGATATTTTTGCAGCTAGGGGAGATGAAACCCAATTTATACATCGAGAGGTGCGTTGGGAGGGGCTAATAATGTGTTCAAAGTAAAGAAATACTGTTTTCTGACAGAAAAAATAGGATGCGTATGAACCAAGAGTACATCTCCACTTTGAAATCTGAACGGCTACCTCTTTTTTGGTATACATTGATAATATTCACGGTCTACATGGGTGTGTGGGTGTGTGTGTGTGGGTGGGTGTGTGCGGGTGGGTGGATGGGATGTTTGCGCGCGCGCGTGTGTGCGTGCGTGCGTGCGTGCATGCGGGTGGGTGGGTGGGTGGGATGTTCGCGCGCGTGCGTGTGTGCGTGCGTGCGTGCGTGCGGGTGGGTGGGTGGTTGGGATGTTCGCGCGCGCGTGTGTGCGTGCGTGTGCGTGCGTATGCGTGTGCGCGTGTGCGTGTGCGTGCGTGTGTGTGTGTGTGTGCATAATATAAGAAAACGGTAGATATCTATTTTCGTGCGCACAGCAAACCGAAGGATTGGAAAGCCTAATAATATAAAAGTGTTTGGGAGCAATAAAACTTAAGGGCCAAAATCGGCTAAGGTAACCTATATGAAAATGCTTTATTTGGATTGGATGATTAGTGTTTACTATTTTTGAACAGTTTATGCTTAATATTGGCAACGAGTGACTATACATAGCGACGGGAACTATACTAGTTTGAAATGATTTCCTACGGGGACATGTGGAATAGATGTTGCCGCGTTATTTTTATATATAGTTGGCAAAATTCACATCCCTAAAGTAGACGGAGATGTAGTCTGTTTATAGTTTGCTGTCAATATGGCGAGTTTTTGGTAATTTTGTTATTATTATTATAATGTTGTGTTCTTTTATGTCCAGAATGAGATGTTATGTACTAAGCATATTATTGTCTTCTCCCTCGGGAACAGTTTTCCTATATAGGTGTTGTCTATGGCTCACTATACCTCACCAGACAACACTACATGAAAACAGTTCCCCCAGGAGAAGACAACAATAGAATAAAAATATCGGCACACGATTAAACACAGGTGTGATGAAGGTGTTTAGTTTAACCTTGCATGACAAGATATCGCCTCGGTTACTAAAGCTATATTTTTCCATAGTGGCTTTGGTCAAAGGGGCTAAATGGTTCATCATTATGCTAAGCGAATAGGTGCGGTAGTGTACAAACGGCGTGGGTTCGAATCCCACTGAGGGAAGAACACAATTCCGTCAGTTACAAATCTAACTCTAACAATGTTGGGTTGA
Source organism: Bathymodiolus septemdierum (assembly GCA_963383655.1). Lineage (NCBI taxonomy): Eukaryota > Metazoa > Mollusca > Bivalvia > Mytilida > Modiolidae > Bathymodiolus > Bathymodiolus septemdierum. The sequence goes on along the minus strand of OY726524.1, from coordinate 83,115,288 downwards.
ATGGTCAAACGTTTATATAAAAATGCTTTGGTATGTACAACTACTGTTGAGTATATTGTATTTTACCAATAGAAAGGTTTCAGTATTGTGTTTTATGATAGTTCTGTTTGGTAATATTTGTTATTCCTGAACAGCCTTGACTATGAAGACTTGATACTAGTATGGTTTACTATGTAGAGGTAAAGGATTAATGATAAAATAAAATACAATGGAATGATATTACAAAGATACAATGTACACAAACCGGTAATGTATTAATGTCAGGTTTTGATTTGTCTCACTCTATGAATTACTTATATCTGATGATGATTTCTATTTAATGGACTGAACAATATTAAAGTGATTGTTTGATTACTGTGTGGGGGTAATGACAAACCCCCAAGGGTAATAAAATGCAGTTATTGACTGGGCTCGAGGACAACAGTTGTTTTGTTTGACAGTTCAATCTGAGGGTCAAACAAAACAACTGTTTACCGAGAACACAGTCAATAACACATTTGATACGCCTTTTTCCCCAAATAAATTGTTTTTCATGTTTGTGTTTGATATGGTTTTGTCTCCCCTTTACCTCTAGGTATCATTGAATCCTTTTAACCTAAATCAGCCTAAATAGACGGTTAAAATCATGATGAAATCTATCTGTTTCAACATGCATAATTTTTAAAAAAGAAATAACAACAATATAAAAATATGCAATGAAAACATAGATGTAAAAATTAGTGCGCACGACGCGTTTCTAGAATAACCTTCAAACCGTGTCTGTGATAACTAGAATAACCTTCAAACCGTGTCTGTGATAACTAGAATAACCTTCAAACCGTGTCTGTGATAACTAGAATAACCTTCAAACCGTGTCTGTGATAACTAGAATAACCTTCAAACCGTGTCTGTGATAACTAGAATAACCTTCAAACCGTGTCTGTGATAACTAGAATAACCTTCAAACCGTGTCTGTGATAACTAGAATAACCTTCAAACCGTGTCTGTGATAACTAGAATAACCTTCAAACCGTGTCTGTGATAACTAGAATAACCTTCAAACCGTGTCTGTGATAACTAGAATAACCTTCAAATGGGGTCTGTGATAATTAGAATAACCTTCAAACCGTGTCTGTGATAACTAGAATAACCTTCAAACCGTGTCTGTGATAACTAGAATAACCTTCAAATGGGGTCTGTGATAACTAGAATAACCTTCAAACCGTGTCTGTGATAACTAGAATAACCTTCAAACCGTGTCTGTGATAACTAGAATAACCTTCAAATGGGGTCTGTGATAACTAGAATAACCTTCAAACCGTGTCTGTGATAACTAGAATAACCTTCAAACCGTGTCTGTGATAACTAGAATAACCTTCAAATGGGGTCTGTGATAACTAGAATAACCTTCAAACCGTGTCTGTGATAACTAGAATAACCTTTAAACCGTGTCTGTGATAACTAGAATAACCTTCAAACCGTGTCTGTGATAACTAGAATAACCTTCAAACCGTGTCTGTGATAACTAGAATAACCTTCAAACCGTGTCTGTGATAACTAGAATAACCTTCAAACCGTGTCTGTGATAACTAGAATAACCTTCAAACCGTGTCTGTGATAACTAGAATAACCTTCAAATGGGTCTGTGATAACTAGAATAACCTTCAAACCGTGTCTGTGATAACTAGAATAACCTTCAAACCGTGTCTGTGATAACTAGAATAACCTTCAAATGGGGTCTGTGATAACTAGAATAACCTTCAAACCGTGTCTGTGATAACTAGAATAACCTTCAAACCGTGTCTGTGATAACTAGAATAACCTTCAAACCGTGTCTGTGATAACTAGAATAACCTTCAAACCGTGTCTGTGATAACTAGAATAACCTTCAAACCGTGTCTGTGATAACTAGAATAACCTTCAAACCGTGTCTGTGATAACTAGAATAACCTTCAAATGGGGTCTGTGATAACTAGAATAACCTTCAAACCGTGTCTGTGATAACTAGAATAACCTTCAAACCGTGTCTGTGATAACTAGAATAACCTTCAAACCGTGTCTGTGATAACTAGAATAACCTTCAAACCGTGTCTGTGATAACTAGAATAACCTTCAAACCGTGTCTGTGATAACTAGAATAACCTTCAAACCGTGTCTGTGATAACTAGAATAACCTTCAAATGGGGTCTGTGATAACTAGAATAACCTTCAAACCGTGTCTGTGATAACTAGAATAACCTTCAACCGTGTCTGTGATAACTAGAATAACCTTCAAACCGTGTCTGTGATAACTAGAATAACCTTCAAATGGGGTCTGTGATAACTAGAATAACCTTCAAACCGTGTCTGTGATAACTAGAATAACCTTCAAACCGTGTCTGTGATAACTAGAATAACCTTCAAATGGGGTCTGTGATAACTAGAATAACCTTCAAACCGTGTCTGTGATAACTAGAATAACCTTCAAACCGTGTCTGTGATAACTAGAATAACCTTCAAACCGTGTCTGTGATAACTAGAATAACCTTCAAACCGTGTCTGTGATAACTAGAATAACCTTCAAACCGTGTCTGTGATAACTAGAATAACCTTCAAACCGTGTCTGTGATAACTAGAATAACCTTCAAACCGTGTCTGTGATAACTAGAATAACCTTCAAATGGTGTCTGTGATAACTAGAATAACCATCAAACCGTGTCTGTGATAACTAGAATAACCTTCAAACCGTGTCTGTGATAACTAGAATAACCTTCAAATGGGGTCTGTGATAACTAGAATAACCTTCAAACCGTGTCTGTGATAACTAGAATAACCTTCAAACCGTGTCTGTGATAACTAGAATAACCTTCAAACCGTGTCTGTGATAACTAGAATAACCTTCAAACCGTGTCTGTGATAACTAGAATAACCTTCAAACCGTGTCTGTGATAACTAGAATAACCTTCAAACCGTGTCTGTGATAACTAGAATAACCTTCAAATGGGGTCTGTGATAACTAGAATAACCTTCAAACCGTGTCTGTGATAACTAGAATAACCTTCAAACCGTGTCTGTGATAACTAGAATAAACCTTCAAATGGGGTCTGTGATAACTAGAATAACCTTCAAACCGTGTCTGTGATAACTAGAATAACCTTCAAACCGTGTCTGTGATAACTAGAATAACCTTCAAATAGGGTCTGTGATAACTAGAATAACCTTCAAACCGTGTCTGTGATAACTAGAATAACCTTCAAACCGTGTCTGTGATAACTAGAATAACCTTCAAATGGGGTCTGTGATAACTAGAATAACCTTCAAACCGTGTCTGTGATAACTAGAATAACCTTCAAACCGTGTCTGTGATAACTAGAATAACCTTCAAACCGTGTCTGTGATAACTAGAATAACCTTCAAACCGTGTCTGTGATAACTAGAATAACCTTCAAACCGTGTCTGTGATAACTAGAATAACCTTCAAACCGTGTCTGTGATAACTAGAATAACCTTCAAACCGTGTCTGTGATAACTAGAATAACCTTCAAATGGGGTCTGTGATAACTAGAATAACCTTCAAACCGTGTCTGTGATAACTAGAATAACCTTCAAACCGTGTCTGTGATAACTAGAATAACCTTCAAACCGTGTCTGTGATAACTAGAATAACCTTCAAACCGTGTCTGTGATAACTAGAATAACCTTCAAACCGTGTCTGTGATAACTAGAATAACCTTCAAACCGTGTCTGTGATAACTAGAATAACCTTCAAACCGTGTCTGTGATAACTAGAATAACCTTCAAACCGTGTCTGTGATAACTAGAATAACCTTCAAACCGTGTCTGTGATAACTAGAATAACCTTCAAACCGTGTCTGTGATAACTAGAATAACCTTCAAACCGTGTCTGTGATAACTAGAATAACCTTCAAACCGTGTCTGTGATAACTAGAATAACCTTCAAACCGTGTCTGTGATAACTAGAATAACCTTCAAACCGTGTCTGTGATAACTAGAATAACCTTCAAACTGTGTCTGTGATAACTAGAATAACCTTCAAACCGTGTCTGTGATAACTAGAATAACCTTCAAACCGTGTCTGTGATAACTAGAATAACCTTCAAACCGTGTCTGTGATAACTAGAATAACCTTCAAACCGTGTCTGTGATAACTAGAATAACCTTCAAACCGTGTCTGTGATAACTAGAATAACCTTCAAACCGTGTCTGTGATAACTAGAATAACCTTCAAACCGTGTCTGTGATAACTAGAATAACCTTCAAACCGTGTCTGTGATAACTAGAATAACCTTCAAACCGTGTCTGTGATAACTAGAATAACCTTCAAACCGTGTCTGTGATAACTAGAATAACCTTCAAACCGTGTCTGTGATAACTAGAATAACCTTCAAACCGTGTCTGTGATAACTAGAATAACCTTCAAACCGTGTCTGTGATAACTAGAATAACCTTCAAACCGTGTCTGTGATAACTAGAATAACCTTCAAACCGTGTCTGTGATAACTAGAATAACCTTCAAACCGTGTCTGTGATAACTAGAATAACCTTCAAACCGTGTCTGTGATAACTAGAATAACCTTCAAACCGTGTCTGTGATAACTAGAATAACCTTCAAACCGTGTCTGTGATAACTAGAATAACCTTCAAACCGTGTCTGTGATAACTAGAATAACCTTCAAACCGTGTCTGTGATAACTAGAATAACCTTCAAACCGTGTCTGTGATAACTAGAATAACCTTCAAACCGTGTCTGTGATAACTAGAATAACCTTCAAACCGTGTCTGTGATAACTAGAATAACCTTCAAACCGTGTCTGTGATAACTAGAATAACCTTCAAACCGTGTCTGTGATAACTAGAATAACCTTCAAACCGTGTCTGTGATAACTAGAATAACCTTCAAACCGTGTCTGTGATAACTAGAATAACCTTCAAACCGTGTCTGTGATAACTAGAATAACCTTCAAACCGTGTCTGTGATAACTAGAATAACCTTCAAACCGTGTCTGTGATAACTAGAATAACCTTCAAACCGTGTCTGTGATAACTAGAATAACCTTCAAACCGTGTCTGTGATAACTAGAATAACCTTCAAACCGTGTCTGTGATAACTAGAATAACCTTCAAACCGTGTCTGTGATAACTAGAATAACCTTCAAACCGTGTCTGTGATAACTAGAATAACCTTCAAACCGTGTCTGTGATAACTAGAATAACCTTCAAACCGTGTCTGTGATAACTAGAATAACCTTCAAACCGTGTCTGTGATAACTAGAATAACCTTCAAACCGTGTCTGTGATAACTAGAATAACCTTCAAACCGTGTCTGTGATAACTAGAATAACCTTCAAACCGTGTCTGTGATAACTAGAATAACCTTCAAACCGTGTCTGTGATAACTAGAATAACCTTCAAACCGTGTCTGTGATAACTAGAATAACCTTCAAACCGTGTCTGTGATAACTAGAATAACCTTCAAACCGTGTCTGTGATAACTAGAATAACCTTCAAACCGTGTCTGTGATAACTAGAATAACCTTCAAACCGTGTCTGTGATAACTAGAATAACCTTCAAACCGTGTCTGTGATAACTAGAATAACCTTCAAACCGTGTCTGTGATAACTAGAATAACCTTCAAACCGTGTCTGTGATAACTAGAATAACCTTCAAACCGTGTCTGTGATAACTAGAATAACCTTCAAACCGTGTCTGTGATAACTAGAATAACCTTCAAACCGTGTCTGTGATAACTAGAATAACCTTCAAACGGTGGTCTGTGATAACTAGAATAACCTTCAAACCGTGTCTGTGATAACTAGAATAACCTTCAAACCGTGTCTGTGATAACTAGAATAACCTTCAAACCGTGTCTGTGATAACTAGAATAACCTTCAAATGGGGTCTGTGATAACTAGAATAACCTTCAAACCGTGTCTGTGATAACTAGAATAACCTTCAAACCGTGTCTGTGATAACTAGAATAACCTTCAAATGGGGTCTGTGATAACTAGAATAACCTTCAAACCGTGTCTGTGATAACTAGAATAACCTTCAAACCGTGTCTGTGATAACTAGAATAACCTTCAAACCGTGTCTGTGATAACTAGAATAACCTTCAAACCGTGTCTGTGATAACTAGAATAACCTTCAAACCGTGTCTGTGATAACTAGAATAACCTTCAAACCGTGTCTGTGATAACTAGAATAACCTTCAAACCGTGTCTGTGATAACTAGAATAACCTTCAAACCGTGTCTGTGATAACTAGAATAACCTTCAAACCGTGTCTGTGATAACTAGAATAACCTTCAAACCGTGTCTGTGATAACTAGAATAACCTTCAAATGGGGTCTGTGATAACTAGAATAACCTTCAAACCGTGTCTGTGATAACTAGAATAACCTTCAAACCGTGTCTGTGATAACTAGAATAACCTTCAAACCGTGTCTGTGATAACTAGAATAACCTTCAAACCGTGTCTGTGATAACTAGAATAACCTTCAAACCGTGTCTGTGATAACTAGAATAACCTTCAAACCGTGTCTGTGATAACTAGAATAACCTTCAAACCGTGTCTGTGATAACTAGAATAACCTTCAAACCGTGTCTGTGATAACTAGAATAACCTTCAAACCGTGTCTGTGATAACTAGAATAACCTTCAAATGGGGTCTGTGATAACTAGAATAACCTTCAAACCGTGTCTGTGATAACTAGAATAACCTTCAAACCGTGTCTGTGATAACTAGAATAACCTTCAAACGGGGTCTGTGATAACTAGAATAACCTTCAAACCGTGTCTGTGATAACTAGAATAACCTTCAAACCGTGTCTGTGATAACTAGAATAACCTTCAAACCGTGTCTGTGATAACTAGAATAACCTTCAAACCGTGTCTGTGATAACTAGAATAACCTTCAAACCGTGTCTGTGATAACTAGAATAACCTTCAAACCGTGTCTGTGATAACTAGAATAACCTTCAAACCGTGTCTGTGATAACTAGAATAACCTTCAAACCGTGTCTGTGATAACTAGAATAACCTTCAAACTGGGGTCTGTGATAACTAGAATAACCTTCAAACCGTGTCTGTGATAACTAGAATAACCTTCAAACCGTGTCTGTGATAACTAGAATAACCTTCAAACCGTGTCTGTGATAACTAGAATAACCTTCAAACCGTGTCTGTGATAACTAGAATAACCTTCAAACCGTGTCTGTGATAACTAGAATAACCTTCAAACCGTGTCTGTGATAACTAGAATAACCTTCAAACCGTGTCTGTGATAACTAGAATAACCTTCAAACCGGGGTCTGTGATAACTAGAATAACCTTCAAACCGTGTCTGTGATAACTAGAATAACCTTCAAACCGTGTCTGTGATAACTAGAATAACCTTCAAATGGGGTCTGTGATAACTAGAATAACCTTCAAACCGTGTCTGTGATAACTAGAATAAACCTTCAAACCGTGTCTGTGATAACTAGAATAACCTTCAAACCGTGTCTGTGATAACTAGAATAACCTTCAAACCGTGTCTGTGATAACTAGAATAACCTTCAAACCGTGTCTGTGATAACTAGAATAACCTTCAAACCGTGTCTGTGATAACTAGAATAACCTTCAAACCGTGTCTGTGATAACTAGAATAACCTTCAAACCGTGTCTGTGATAACTAGAATAACCTTCAAACCGTGTCTGTGATAACTAGAATAACCTTCAAATGGGGTCTGTGATAACTAGAATAACCTTCAAACCGTGTCTGTGATAACTAGAATAACCTTCAAACCGTGTCTGTGATAACTAGAATAACCTTCAAACCGTGTCTGTGATAACTAGAATAACCTTCAAACCGTGTCTGTGATAACTAGAATAACCTTCAAACCGTGTCTGTGATAACTAGAATAACCTTCAAACCGTGTCTGTGATAACTAGAATAACCTTCAAACCGTGTCTGTGATAACTAGAATAACCTTCAAACCGTGTCTGTGATAACTAGAATAACCTTCAAACCGTGTCTGTGATAACTAGAATAACCTTCAAACCGTGTCTGTGATAACTAGAATAACCTTCAAACCGTGTCTGTGATAACTAGAATAACCTTCAAACCGTGTCTGTGATAACTAGAATAACCTTCAAACCGTGTCTGTGATAACTAGAATAACCTTCAAACCGTGTCTGTGATAACTAGAATAACCTTCAAACCGTGTCTGTGATAACTAGAATAACCTTCAAACCGTGTCTGTGATAACTAGAATAACCTTCAAACCGTGTCTGTGATAACTAGAATAACCTTCAAACCGTGTCTGTGATAACTAGAATAACCTTCAAACCGTGTCTGTGATAACTAGAATAACCTTCAAACCGTGTCTGTGATAACTAGAATAACCTTCAAACCGTGTCTGTGATAACTAGAATAACCTTCAAACCGTGTCTGTGATAACTAGAATAACCTTCAAACCGTGTCTGTGATAACTAGAATAACCTTCAAACCGTGTCTGTGATAACTAGAATAACCTTCAAACCGTGTCTGTGATAACTAGAATAACCTTCAAACCGTGTCTGTGATAACTAGAATAACCTTCAAACCGTGTCTGTGATAACTAGAATAACCTTCAAACCGTGTCTGTGATAACTAGAATAACCTTCAAACCGTGTCTGTGATAACTAGAATAACCTTCAAACCGTGTCTGTGATAACTAGAATAACCTTCAAACCGTGTCTGTGATAACTAGAATAACCTTCAAACCGTGTCTGTGATAACTAGAATAACCTTCAAACCGTGTCTGTGATAACTAGAATAACCTTCAAACCGTGTCTGTGATAACTAGAATAACCTTCAAACCGTGTCTGTGATAACTAGAATAACCTTCAAACCGTGTCTGTGATAACTAGAATAACCTTCAAACCGTGTCTGTGATAACTAGAATAACCTTCAAACCGTGTCTGTGATAACTAGAATAACCTTCAAACCGTGTCTGTGATAACTAGAATAACCTTCAAACCGTGTCTGTGATAACTAGAATAACCTTCAAACCGTGTCTGTGATAACTAGAATAACCTTCAAACCGTGTCTGTGATAACTAGAATAACCTTCAAACCGTGTCTGTGATAACTAGAATAACCTTCAAACCGTGTCTGTGATAACTAGAATAACCTTCAAACCGTGTCTGTGATAACTAGAATAACCTTCAAACCGTGTCTGTGATAACTAGAATAACCTTCAAACCGTGTCTGTGATAACTAGAATAACCTTCAAACCGTGTCTGTGATAACTAGAATAACCTTCAAACCGTGTCTGTGATAACTAGAATAACCTTCAAACCGTGTCTGTGATAACTAGAATAACCTTCAAACCGTGTCTGTGATAACTAGAATAACCTTCAAACCGTGTCTGTGATAACTAGAATAACCTTCAAACCGTGTCTGTGATAACTAGAATAACCTTCAAACCGTGTCTGTGATAACTAGAATAACCTTCAAACCGTGTCTGTGATAACTAGAATAACCTTCAAACCGTGTCTGTGATAACTAGAATAACCTTCAAACCGTGTCTGTGATAACTAGAATAACCTTCAAACCGTGTCTGTGATAACTAGAATAACCTTCAAACCGTGTCTGTGATAACTAGAATAACCTTCAAACCGTGTCTGTGATAACTAGAATAACCTTCAAATCGTGTCTGTGATAACTAGAATAACCTTCAAACCGTGTCTGTGATAACTAGAATAACCTTCAAACCGTGTCTGTGATAACTAGAATAACCTTCAAATCGTGGTCTGTGATAACTAGAATAACCTTCAAACCGTGTCTGTGATAACTAGAATAACCTTCAAACCGTGTCTGTGATAACTAGAATAACCTTCAAACCGTGTCTGTGATAACTAGAATAACCTTCAAACCGTGTCTGTGATAACTAGAATAACCTTCAAACCGTGTCTGTGATAACTAGAATAACCTTCAAACCGTGTCTGTGATAACTAGAATAACCTTCAAACCGTGTCTGTGATAACTAGAATAACCTTCAAAACGTGTCTGTGATAACTAGAATAACCTTCAAACCGTGTCTGTGATAACTAGAATAACCTTCAAATTGGGTCTGTGATAACTAGAATAACCTTCAAACCGTGTCTGTGATAACTAGAATAACCTTCAAACCGTGTCTGTGATAACTAGAATAACCTTCAAACCGTGTCTGTGATAACTAGAATAACCTTCAAACCGTGTCTGTGATAACTAGAATAACCTTCAAACCGTGTCTGTGATAACTAGAATAACCTTCAAACCGTGTCTGTGATAACTAGAATAACCTTCAAACCGTGTCTGTGATAACTAGAATAACCTTCAAACCGTGTCTGTGATAACTAGAATAACCTTCAAATCGGGTCTGTGATAACTAGAATAACCTTCAAACCGTGTCTGTGATAACTAGAATAACCTTCAAACCGTGTCTGTGATAACTAGAATAACCTTCAAATCGGGTCTGTGATAACTAGAATAACCTTCAAACCGTGTCTGTGATAACTAGAATAACCTTCAAACCGTGTCTGTGATAACTAGAATAACCTTCAAACCGTGTCTGTGATAACTAGAATAACCTTCAAACCGTGTCTGTGATAACTAGAATAACCTTCAAACCGTGTCTGTGATAACTAGAATAACCTTCAAACCGTGTCTGTGATAACTAGAATAACCTTCAAACCGGTGTCTGTGATAACTAGAATAACCTTCAAACCGTGTCTGTGATAACTAGAATAACCTTCAAACCGTGTCTGTGATAACTAGAATAACCTTCAAAACCGTGTCTGTGATAACTAGAATAACCTTCAAACCGTGTCTGTGATAACTAGAATAACCTTCAAACCGTGTCTGTGATAACTAGAATAACCTTCAAACCGTGTCTGTGATAACTAGAATAACCTTCAAATGGGTCTGTGATAACTAGAATAACCTTTCAAACCGTGTCTGTGATAACTAGAATAACCTTCAAACCGTGTCTGTGATAACTAGAAATAACCTTCAAATGGGGTCTGTGATAACTAGAATAACCTTCAAACCGTGTCTGTGATAACTAGAATAACCTTCAAACCGTGTCTGTGATAACTAGAATAACCTTCAAAACCGTGTCTGTGATAACTAGAATAACCTTCAAACCGTGTCTGTGATAACTAGAATAACCTTCAAACCGTGTCCTGTGATAACTAGAATAACCTTCAAACCGTGTCTGTGATAACTAGAATAACCTTCAAATGGGGTCTGTGATAACTAGAAATAACCTTCAAACCGTGTCTGTGATAACTAGAATAACCTTCAAACGTGTCTGTGATAACTAGAATAACCTTCAAATGGGTCTGTGATAACTAGAATAACCTTCAAACCGTGTCTGTGATAACTAGAATAACCTTCAAACCGTGTCTGTGATAACTAGAATAACCTTCAAACCGTGTCTGTGATAACTAGAATAACCTTCAACCGTGTCTGTTGATAACTAGAATAACCTTCCAAACCGTGTCTGTGATAACTAGAATAACCTTCAAACCGTGTCTGTGGATAACTAGAATAACCTTCAAACCGTGTCTGTGATAACTAGAATAACCTTCAAACCGTGTCTGTGATAACTAGAATAACCTTCAAACCGTGTCTGTGATAACTAGAATAACCTTCAAACCGTGTCTGTGATAACTAGAATAACCTTCAAACCGTGTCTGTGATTAGTATAACCTTCAAACCTTGTCTGTGATAACTAGAATAACCTTCAAACCGTGTCTGTGATAACTAGAATAACCTTCAAACCGTGTCTGTGATAACTAGAATAACCTTCAAACCGTGTCTGTGATAACTAGAATAACCTTCAAACCGTGTCTGTGATAACTAGAATAACCTTCAAACCGTGTCTGTGATAACTAGAATAACCTTCAAACCGTGTCTGTGATAACTAGAATAACCTTCAAACCGTGTCTGTGATAACTAGAATAACCTTCAAACCGTGTCTGTGATAACTAGAATAACCTTCAAACCGTGTCTGTGATAACTAGAATAACCTTCAAACCGTGTCTGTGATAACTAGAATAACCTTCAAACCGTGTCTGTGATAACTAGAATAACCTTCAAACCGTGTCTGTGATAACTAGAAGTAACCTTCAAACCGTGTCTGTGATAACTAGAATAACCTTCAAACCGTGTCTGTGATAACTAGAATAACCTTCAAACCGTGTCTGTGATAACTAGAATAACCTTCAAACAGTGTCTGTGATAACTAGAATAACCTTCAAACCGTGTCTGTGATAACTAGAATAACCTTCAAACCGTGTCTGTGATAACTAGAATAACCTTCAAACCGTGTCTGTGATAACTAGAATAACCTTCAAACCGTGTCTGTGATAACTAGAATAACCTTCAAACCGGTGTCTGTGATAACTAGAATAACCTTCAAACCGTGTCTGTGATAACTAGAATAACCTTCAAACCGTGTCTGTGATAACTAGAATAACCTTCAAACCGTGTCTGTGATAACTAGAATAACCTTCAAACCGTGTCTGTGATAACTAGAATAACCTTCAAACCGTGTCTGTGATAACTAGAATAACCTTCAAACCGTGTCTGTGATAACTAGAATAACTTCAAACCGTGTCTGTGATAACTAGAATTACCTTCAAAACCGTGTCTGTGATACACTAGAAATAACCTTCCAAACCGTGTCCTGTGATAACTGAGAATAACCTTCCAACCGGGTCTGTGATAACTAGAAATAACCTCAAACCGTGTCTTGTGATAGACTAGAATAACCTTCCAAACCGTGTCTGTGCTTCAAACCGTGTCTGTGATAACTAGAATAACCTTCAAACCGTGTCTGTGATAACTAGAATAACCTTCAAACCGTGTCTGTGATAACTAGAATAACCTTCAAACCGTGTCTGTGATAACTAGAATAACCTTCAAACCGTGTCTGTGATAACTAGAATAACCTTCAAACCGTGTCTGTGATAACTAGAATAACCTTCAAACCGTGTCTGTGATAACTAGAATAACCTTCAAACCGTGTCTGTGATAACTAGAATAACCTTCAAACCGTGTCTGTGATAACTAGAATAACCTTCAAACCGTGTCTGTGATAACTAGAATAACCTTCAAACCGTGTCTGTGATAACTAGAATAACCTTCAACCGTGTCTGTGATAACTAGAATAACCTTCAAACCGTGTCTGTGATAACTAGAATAACCTTCAAACCGTGTCTGTGATAACTAGAATAACCTTCAAACCGTGTCTGTGATAACTAGAATAACCTTCAAACCGTGTCTGTGATAACTAGAATAACCTTCAAACCGTGTCTGTGATAACTAGAATAACCTTCAAACCGTGTCTGTGATAACTAGAATAACCTTCAAACCGTGTCTGTGATAACTAGAATAACCTTCAAACCGTGTCTGTGATAACTAGAATAACCTTCAAACCGTGTCTGTGATAACTAGAATAACCTTCAAACCGTGTCTGTGATAACTAGAATAACCTTCAAACCGTGTCTGTGATAACTAGAATAACCTTCAAACCGTGTCTGTGATAACTAGAATAACCTTCAAACCGTGTCTGTGATAACTAGAATAACCTTCAAACCGTGTCTGTGATAACTAGAATAACCTTCAAACCGTGTCTGTGATAACTAGAATAACCTTCAAACCGTGTCTGTGATAACTAGAATAACCTTCAAACCGTGTCTGTGATAACTAGAATAACCTTCAAACCGTGTCTGTGATAACTAGAATAACCTTCAAACCGTGTCTGTGATAACTAGAATAACCTTCAAACCGTGTCTGTGATAACTAGAATAACCTTCAAACCGTGTCTGTGATAACTAGAATAACCTTCAAACCGTGTCTGTGATAACTAGAATAACCTTCAAACCGTGTCTGTGATAACTAGAATAACCTTCAAACCGTGTCTGTGATAACTAGAATAACCTTCAAACCGTGTCTGTGATAACTAGAATAACCTTCAAACCGTGTCTGTGATAACTAGAATAACCTTCAAACCGTGTCTGTGATAACTAGAATAACCTTCAAACCGTGTCTGTGATAACTAGAATAACCTTCAAACCGTGTCTGTGATAACTAGAATAACCTTCAAACCGTGTCTGTGATAACTAGAATAACCTTCAAACCGTGTCTGTGATAACTAGAATAACCTTCAACCGTGTCTGTGATAACTAGAATAACCTTCAAACCGTGTCTGTGATAACTAGAATAACCTTCAAACCGTGTCTGTGATAACTAGAATAACCTTCAAACCGTGTCTGTGATAACTAGAATAACCTTCAAACCGTGTCTGTGATAACTAGAATAACCTTCAAACCGTGTCTGTGATAACTAGAATAACCTTCAAACCGTGTCTGTGATAACTAGAATAACCTTCAAACCGTGTCTGTGATAACTAGAATAACCTTCAAACCGTGTCTGTGATAACTAGAATAACCTTCAAACCGTGTCTGTGATAACTAGAATAACCTTCAAACCGTGTCTGTGATAACTAGAATAACCTTCAAACCGTGTCTGTGATAACTAGAATAACCTTCAAACCGTGTCTGTGATAACTAGAATAACCTTCAAACCGTGTCTGTGATAACTAGAATAACCTTCAAACCGTGTCTGTGATAACTAGAATAACCTTCAAACCGTGTCTGTGATAACTAGAATAACCTTCAAACCGTGTCTGTGATAACTAGAATAACCTTCAAACCGTGTCTGTGATAACTAGAATAACCTTCAAACCGTGTCTGTGATAACTAGAATAACCTTCAAACCGTGTCTGTGATAACTAGAATAACCTTCAAACCGTGTCTGTGATAACTAGAATAACCTTCAAACCGTGTCTGTGATAACTAGAATAACCTTCAAACCGTGTCTGTGATAACTAGAATAACCTTCAAACCGTGTCTGTGATAACTAGAATAACCTTCAAACCGTGTCTGTGATAACTAGAATAACCTTCAAACCGTGTCTGTGATAACTAGAATAACCTTCAAACCGTGTCTGTGATAACTAGAATAACCTTCAAACCGTGTCTGTGATAACTAGAATAACCTTCAAACCGTGTCTGTGATAACTAGAATAACCTTCAAACCGTGTCTGTGATAACTAGAATAACCTTCAAACCGTGTCTGTGATAACTAGAATAACCTTCAAACCGTGTCTGTGATAACTAGAATAACCTTCAAACCGTGTCTGTGATAACTAGAATAACCTTCAAACCGTGTCTGTGATAACTAGAATAACCTTCAAACCGTGTCTGTGATAACTAGAATAACCTTCAAAACCGTGTCTGTGATAACTAGAATAACCTTCAAACCGTGTCTGTGATAACTAGAATAACCTTCAAACCGTGTCTGTGATAACTAGAATAACCTTCAAACCGTGTCTGTGATAACTAGAATAACCTTCAAACCGTGTCTGTGATAACTAGAATAACCTTCAAACCGTGTCTGTGATAACTAGAATAACCTTCAAACCGTGTCTGTGATAACTAGAATAACCTTCAAACCGTGTCTGTGATAACTAGAATAACCTTCAAACCGTGTCTGTGATAACTAGAATAACCTTCAAACCGTGTCTGTGATAACTAGAATAACCTTCAAACCGTGTCTGTGATAACTAGAATAACCTTCAAACCGTGTCTGTGATAACTAGAATAACCTTCAAACCGTGTCTGTGATAACTAGAATAACCTTCAAACCGTGTCTGTGATAACTAGAATAACCTTCAAACCGTGTCTGTGATAACTAGAATAACCTTCAAACCGTGTCTGTGATAACTAGAATAACCTTCAAACCGTGTCTGTGATAACTAGAATAACCTTCAAACCGTGTCTGTGATAACTAGAATAACCTTCAAACGTGTCTGTGATAACTAGAATAACCTTCAAACCGTGTCTGTGATAACTAGAATAACCTTCAAACCGTGTCTGTGATAACTAGAATAACCTTCAAACCGTGTCTGTGATAACTAGAATAACCTTCAAACCGTGTCTGTGATAACTAGAATAACCTTCAAACCGTGTCTGTGATAACTAGAATAACCTTCAAACCGTGTCTGTGATAACTAGAATAACCTTCAAACCGTGTCTGTGATAACTAGAATAACCTTCAAACCGTGTCTGTGATAACTAGAAATAACCTTCAAACCGTGTCTGTGATAACTAGAATAACCTTCAAACCGTGTCTGTGATAACTAGAATAACCTTCAAACCGTGTCTGTGATAACTAGAATAACCTTCAAACCGTGTCTGTGATAACTAGAATAACCTTCAAACCGTGTCTGTGATAACTAGAATAACCTTCAAACCGTGTCTGTGATAACTAGAATAACCTTCAAACCGTGTCTGTGATAACTAGAATAACCTTCAAACCGTGTCTGTGATAACTAGAATAACCTTCAAACCGTGTCTGTGATAACTAGAATAACCTTCAAACCGTGTCTGTGATAACTAGAATAACCTTCAAACCGTGTCTGTGATAACTAGAATAACCTTCAAACCGTGTCTGTGATAACTAGAATAACCTTCAAACCGTGTCTGTGATAACTAGAATAACCTTCAAACCGTGTCTGTGATAACTAGAATAACCTTCAAACCGTGTCTGTGATAACTAGAATAACCTTCAAACCGTGTCTGTGATAACTAGAATAACCTTCAAACCGTGTCTGTGATAACTAGAATAACCTTCAAACCGTGTCTGTGATAACTAGAATAACCTTCAAACCGTGTCTGTGATAACTAGAATAACCTTCAAACCGTGTCTGTGATAACTAGAATAACCTTCAAACCGTGTCTGTGATAACTAGAATAACCTTCAAACCGTGTCTGTGATAACTAGAATAACCTTCAAACCGTGTCTGTGATAACTAGAATAACCTTCAAACCGTGTCTGTGATAACTAGAATAACCTTCAAACCGTGTCTGTGATAACTAGAATAACCTTCAAACCGTGTCTGTGATAACTAGAATAACCTTCAAACCGTGTCTGTGATAACTAGAATAACCTTCAAACCGTGTCTGTGATAACTAGAATAACCTTCAAACCGTGTCTGTGATAACTAGAATAACCTTCAAACCGTGTCTGTGATAACTAGAATAACCTTCAAACCGTGTCTGTGATAACTAGAATAACCTTCAAACCGTGTCTGTGATAACTAGAATAACCTTCAAACCGTGTCTGTGATAACTAGAATAACCTTCAAACCGTGTCTGTGATAACTAGAATAACCTTCAAACCGTGTCTGTGATAACTAGAATAACCTTCAAACCGTGTCTGTGATAACTAGAATAACCTTCAAACCGTGTCTGTGATAACTAGAATAACCTTCAAACCGTGTCTGTGATAACTAGAATAACCTTCAAACCGTGTCTGTGATAACTAGAATAACCTTCAAACCGTGTCTGTGATAACTAGAATAACCTTCAAACCGTGTCTGTGATAACTAGAATAACCTTCAAACCGTGTCTGTGATAACTAGAATAACCTTCAAACCGTGTCTGTGATAACTAGAATAACCTTCAAACCGTGTCTGTGATAACTAGAATAACCTTCAAACCGTGTCTGTGATAACTAGAATAACCTTCAAACCGTGTCTGTGATAACTAGAATAACCTTCAAACCGTGTCTGTGATAACTAGAATAACCTTCAAACCGTGTCTGTGATAACTAGAATAACCTTCAAACCGTGTCTGTGATAACTAGAATAACCTTCAAACCGTGTCTGTGATAACTAGAATAACCTTCAAACCGTGTCTGTGATAACTAGAATAACCTTCAAACCGTGTCTGTGATAACTAGAATAACCTTCAAACCGTGTCTGTGATAACTAGAATAACCTTCAAACCGTGTCTGTGATAACTAGAATAACCTTCAAACCGTGTCTGTGATAACTAGAATAACCTTCAAACCGTGTCTGTGATAACTAGAATAACCTTCAAACCGTGTCTGTGATAACTAGAATAACCTTCAAACCGTGTCTGTGATAACTAGAATAACCTTCAAACC